>JAYKAV010002833.1:2524461-2667847 GCA_035582835.1 Phoebastria nigripes
TCTTCGTTCCTTTCTTTCTTTATTTCTTGCCTTCCCCCTCCCCGGTTCTTTTCTTCTTCACAAACTTTCCCTCTCCCTTGCGCGGGCCGCCCGGCCCTCCCGGCCCCGCTCCCCTCAGCCCCCCCCCGATGCCCGCTCTCCCCGGGCCCCCGCCCCTTCCCGCCGGCGGGCAGGGTCGTTGCGCTGCGGGGCCGGGGCCGGTGCCTCACGCCGCCTCTCTCTCCGCAGGGGCTTCGGCAAGCAGGGCTTCCAGTGTCAAGGTGAGTGTCGCGCCGCCGGGCGAGCCGGGGAGCTTGGGGAGGGGGGGGCAGGCACCGTCTCCCACTCCCGGGACCGGCCGCGGCCGCGGAGCCGCCCGCGGAGCATCGCTGCTGGGGCTGGCGGGCAGCACCCCCGCGGGAACCGGCGTGCCCAGGCCGGGGAAGCAGCTTAGTCATTTTTTTAATCAACCAAGCAACTGGTCGGTGCTTTTAAGCCGGTCGGGTTTCGTTACCGGAGACAGGCRCCCGAGACTTCAGATAAATCCCCCCCGAAAAAGGCAGAGGGAAGTTTATTGGTTTTAACGTACTTCACATGAAAACATGTGTCTTAATGGCAAACAGGCTGCGCGCTGGCTTGGTGGCCGTCCGATGCTGTAACTATGCAGTCTGAAGAACTTGAATGGCTTAGTTGTGTTGCTGGGGAAAAATGAGGCTTTATAACAAAATATGTTGCAGTAGCTTCTGGGTTACTACAACCAGAATTCTTTGTTCTGATAATGCTGGGATTCTGGAGGGGCTCGTCAGGGATTTATGATGTCCCCTCAGGAAATTAGGATGAATTAACCGGGCTTCATCTGGTTGCTTGGTGCTCTTTTAGCTAGCCTAACTGCAGGTTGCACACGCTCGCAGATAGCCTGGCTAATCCTGGCCGCGATGGTGTGGGTCACACCTGCGTGAGGTTAAGGTCTGGGCTTGGGATTCAAACCGGGCTGGTGCTTGCAGTTGCTGGCAGTGAAATTTTGCTCTTGTGAATATTTGGGGCAGAGTTTTATTTTGGCGGGTGGCTGAAGCCCAAGCTGAGGTATTTTGCATGAGAATAAAACTGCTGTATAGCTCTAATATCTCAAGAACAGCTCGTCTTGGCAGCCTTCATTTGTATCTGAAGCAGAAAATGGACCCCCCGGGTTACGGTGTGGCACAGAATCAAACCTCGAGGTGCTAGGTGCCGTGGTGGGTCCAAGTCTCGGACGGCAGCTCTGCCTGCGCTGCGCCTGCCAGCTGGGGCGGCTGCAGGCAGGAGGGCTTTGTCTTGGGTGCTCTCAGGAGCATCTCTGCAGACGCTCRTACAAGCGGTGTAAGTCTAGCCCAATCTAAATGGTGCTGCTACTCATCCTTAACCCTTGCCTTAGGAGTATAACTTTAAAATACCAAAAGCGTCTCCCTGACACCTCCCAAACCCCCACCTAAAGGCCTGGGCTGGTGTTGGCAAGCAGAGGAAAGCAGATGTGGAGACTAAAACATGTCCTAGTGGTGTTACTCAAGGTCACAGCTTCCCCTGGTACCTGAGGTTTCATACATGGGCAGTTAAGTCACGTTACTCGGAGGAGTTTTGTGCAGCTTATATCTCTTGTTGTGGGTCTTCCCAGGTTTACCCAGCCATTAATTCTCTGACTTTCATTATGGTGCAGGCAGTGTCACGCCAGGTGTATTTGTGCAAACACAATGCCCCTGAAATCTGAAGTGTGCTAGAAAAGCTAGTGGGGATCAGCTGGCGGCGGGGCAGGGTTTTTCTTCCTGTATCATTTCTAGTGCTTTGCTCAGTTCTACCTATAGCATTCAGTATCAGATAATTTGAGCCTTTTCAAGTCCCTCTTCCAGCCGTTAGGAACTATTGTCCAAACCTGTAATTGTGCATTTGCTTCAAGCTTTACCCTTAAATGTTTTTAACCAGTATTAAATCACTCTTCAGTGCGAGGTCAGTAAATGGGACCCGTGAAGGTGGTCTCAGACTTGCTAATGCACAGCAACTGGCCTCCAAATGGGGAGACCCTCCACCAACTAGTAGACGCAATCCTGTCCTGTGATTCTTGGAGCAGGAGCCCTTATGAGGCTGCAGTAACACCAGTAGCACGCTGTGCTCGATGATGTCTCCAAAGGTGTGTGACTGGTCTGTAACACACCTTTCTGCCTTAAGAAACCACTTTCCAGGTTATTCTGGTATTACAGACATGAAAACCGCATTACTGTATTGCAACAGGAAATTTTGCAGACTGCAGTATGTAGAACAGACCAATCTTTACCCCGAATACCTTCCCAAAATCAGTGATCTTCTGTGGATTTTTGTATACATCCCCTTCTGCGAGGTTCCAAGGTCCCCGGGTGAAAGCGCTCCCATTAGTGAGGTAGCTGCAACTCAGACCGTGGGCGTGATCCTCGTTACAGCGAAAGCATCGTGCAGTCGGTACCCCACGATGGAAGGCATGCTGTGTCTTCATGCAGAACGCTTCCAGGTTGCAAAGTCAAGCACGAGCTAGAAGTCGCTACTGCCTGCCATCTGCTTTGAAATCACAGCTACCCCGGGAGGGAGAGCAGCTCTTCTGCGGCAGGAGGAAGAACTCGGGGTGCCAGGGCTGGCACCACGCACCGCTCCTGCCCCAGAGCGGGTCAAGCTATTGCGCCAGAGCCGTTGCAGTGGCAGGTCGTGCTGGGTACCGCTCCTGTTGGCGAGAAGCACTAGACTTTGGGTTTGTGCCCCACAGGTTGTGCTGCAGCTGCTGTTGAACTTGGTAAATACGACTTATTTACCATGGAAGGGAAAAACCTCAGGGCTAGCTTTTGTTTAGGGGTTCTTTTTCTTCAGCTCTACCGGGCTTGCAGTAAGCTTTGATTGTAGTGTTTAGCTCTCCCTTTATTGACTGCGGCTTTAATTCAACTTTAACAACTCCCCCAACTATTTTATCCTGTTGTTCAGTGGGGATGGCTGGAAATGTAGCTAAGGCACATACCTGTCTCGTTTCTGAGCTGTTTCCTACTGCCATGCTTGCTTTAAGTAGGTTTTCACCTGTGCCCTGATTTCTTTCTAGGGCATTTGCAATAATTAGATTGTTAATTAGCTCATTACTTGTGACTTTTGGCAGGAAGTTAGCAGAAACTGACTCTTTGGTAGCTTGAAATACTAATGGATACCACAAATGCCACTTAATTGCTTGCTAATCTGCTTCTTATCCTTGTATGCATCTTAAGACTTCCGGGCTAATGTCTGTCTTCAGAGCCAGAAGGCATCTCTGCTGGGCAGCGGGAGGTCTGTGTGCAGGCGGCCTGAGGAGCAGGGCTGGTTCTTGCAGGTTAACAAAAAATACCAATATATTGTGGGTGTTGGAAGACTGAAGTGCTGTGGATGTGCCCGGAGCTGCCAGAAAGACAAACTCTTCCTGGGGGAAGCTCGACGTGCACTGGCTGCACGTCAGCTCGCGGTACAGAGGGGACTTTCTGACTCTCTTATAACGATCTGTTCTAGCTGGAAGGTATGTGAGCTCTCACGTGAACTCATAAATAACACAGAAAGGGGTGTACGTGTTCTCCCCTTCCCGGGTTTCGAGATCCACCTGTCCAATACCATTACCAGCGAATGCATGAAGAGGGAGAGAGCAGCATCTCGTTATCTGCAGGCCGTCTTAGTGAAGGAACAACGTGTGGCTAAGTTACAGCTGATGGCTTTGCTGTCTCRGTTCTCCTAACTTAAGAAGTGCTTTGAGGATGGTAAAGGAAAGGGAACTGGTTTGAAAGCTGTCGAGAGTGAAATTCTTGGTCTCGTTCTCAGAATGTGCCGCTTCTGGGAACTGGCAGCTTTCTCTTCGTCTTTTCTGCTCGTGTTCCCTCCTTGCCATCCTTGGGGTGTCTTTCTCCTGTTGTCCAAGCAGCTCAGTCCCTCTGCAGATCACAGCACCGGTTGCGTTGGAGGTTTTGGGGGGGGGGGCACCTCACTGAGAGCCGGGTCTGTTTAACCTGGAGTTGCCATCGCAGCGGCTGGGCTGGGCTTCCACCTTGGGAACTTGGGAAGAGCAGGGGAAGAGGTGCTCMTGTAGAGGTGAAGAGCCGTGTAACGTGATTCTCACTTAGGAGCAAAAAATAACCTGCATCTGTTACTGCTTTCACGTGTACAGAGTAAGTAGAAAAGATCTTGGAAAGAAGAATCTTGATTTCTTAAGAGGAGAAGGAAAAAAAAAAAAAAGCATAATTTAGTAACAGATGCTTAGCTCTCATGCAGTAACTTTTCTGGGGAAAATGTTTACTTCTTATCCCTGGTTATGAATCAGTAAGCAAAGATACTCTTCAGATTTAATCTCTTTCCCAACTTCATACGAATATAATTCCTTCTTCCAGGTTTTCTTCTCCCCGTCTTCCAAATCCCGTTTGTTTTGTGTTTTCACAATTCAACGTTTGATACCAAAGCTGAGCAGCTGGAAAATGCYAGACAGGCCTTACCTTTCAAGCAAGTATTTCTCTCTTGCTATCTGCCTTCAAAACCCACCCTTCCTTCCCCCACCTCTTCGCTGCCCTCCAGACGGAAGTGAAACCCATGACAGCTCTGGGCTTAACTGCAGCTCGCGCTGCTGCTATGGGTTTTGGTTTGTCGCCATTAACTTCATGCAGGCATTCAGTGCGTGCTTTTATTGACTGCATTAAGCAAGTGAGAAACAAAAGCAAAACAAACTCCAATCATTCAGAGTTGCCTCAAACCCCGTAATTTCGTGTCAACATATTATGCACACTGGAGAAATGTTGGTGTTCAAATAGACTAATTAAAAATGTTACTGCAATTACTTTTGCAACACAAACGATGCTAATTATATAATGCTGCAGAAATTGGAAACATAATTTTGGAGGATTTTTGTGCGCCTTGCAGCGGTAATACAATTCTCGACACTGTAGCCGTGGAGCCTCGGGCAGTGGGAGCCCGGTTCTCTGGCCGCTGGGGCAGCGCCTTGGAGCAGGTAGAAATAGAAAGGGGAAGTCGGTCTGGTCCCCTGCGCTGCACCAGATGGTCTGTGGTTCTGCAGAGCTGTGAGTAACAACAGAGTTGACAGGGAAAGCGGGAAGATGTACCCCTTCACGTTTTGGTCGAAGGATCAAGTCTCCTTCAAAGACTAGTTTTAAAGCCTGTAGCCTGAGCTGGTTTCCCTAATCCTGCTCTTTCCTGCGCCAGATACCTGCAGCTCCGAAGAGCAGCTGGGGAAGGAGATCTGTTTTGGGAGGAAATCTGGACCTGCAGAAGCCTCTTGCAGTGCAGGGTCTGAGGCTATCGGGTTCGGCAGGGATCACTTGATATGTTAAGCCCCGTTAACGTCTCCTTACAGTGCAGAAGGGTTCATTTGAGTTTCTCAGTGGAAGTGGTTTCACTTTTCCCTCCCCCTTTGCAGTTAGCGTGGTAGATTTTTCTTTCTTATCTCCCGAGATAGCTGTCACCCTAAAATGATCTTAGACTTCGATAGCAAAGTG
This sequence comes from Phoebastria nigripes, assembly GCA_035582835.1. NCBI lineage: Eukaryota > Metazoa > Chordata > Aves > Procellariiformes > Diomedeidae > Phoebastria > Phoebastria nigripes. Next base: position 2,529,942 of record JAYKAV010002833.1, read on the forward strand.
GTCTGTTTCCTTCCCGGGGTATCTGTCACTGACCAGTGTCAGCAGTAGGAAGCTGGGCAGAGGGTCTCTGGGCTGGCCCCGGGGGGCTCGGGTGCCTTGGGGGCAGCAGGAGGGTGTGCATCACGTCTAGCTGGTGTCTGTCAGCTGTGACTCCACTGCAGAGTTTAAACCACCCTGGTATACGAGCCTCTGCCATGATTATTCTCCGGGTATTGAGTCTTCCAGGGGAATTTAATGCCTGGGCTGTCTCTAAGGAGACTTCTCAGCAAAAGCACAGGCATTTCTGTACGTCCGCTAGCTCACTCGCATGTGATCCTACAAATTCCCACAGCACGCGGGCTCCTGGAAGGTTGTGTAGGGCATCCTTGCACTAGCAGTAAGTTGTGGGCGAATGCTCACCTGTCTCAGCGCCAGCAGAAGATGCTGGGGCTGCAAAACAGAGCAAGACCTTGAGGGTTTGATATCTGGTGTAAAACAGGAGGTGGGGTTGAATCTCCTCTCAAAACTTGGTGTGAATTCTGTCAACTGACAGGGGTTTATCTAGAAACTCAAGCTAGAGGAGTTGCACCAGCCCTTCTGGTGGGCTGCTACCCTCCCAACCAGCAAGCACGGCTCCTCGTTCTTCTGACTGCATTTGAAAAGGCAAAAATCTAAAAATGTTTGAGACGCTTGTCAATGCCATCCAGTCCCCCTTCGGATTTATCAGCAAATAAGTCGCATGATCACAATGACTAAGAAATTAACTTCTAACTGTGCCCATAATTTAGTTCAGGGCAGAACTGCTTGGAACATGTCATTATAAAGTGTACAGTCAGAAGGGGAATGTTAAAGTGTYGTCCCCTGGTCTGAATCGAATGTGTGTGGTAATGAGAAGGGATGCTTATAATGGTGGGTGGGATGGGATTTTGCCCAGGAGAAATATTTGGGTGGATTTTTCCTGCAGAAGCCAGCTGTGCAGAGGATTAGTGCTGTACATTCACACAAACAGAGCTGTGGACCTGCCAGAGTCCAACCGTGGGCTGGTCGCCTTTTTATGCATGTGGTAAGGCTCTAGCGTGAAGGACAGCACGGAGCAGTGGTGGAGGGCATTTGCAGTGCTGTGCGATTAATTCCTGTAGCATGGCTTCATGAGTCATTATTCTGAAAGTCCGTAGATTAGAGCCATTTAGAAAAGGTGAGTAACAAGCTCCCTGTAGGAGAGGGGTAACTGTAGGTCTTCTGGGCAGCGTGTTCCTCACGTTCTTCAAGGGCTGCAACCCAAGACAGATTGCTGAGAACAAGCCCTGTGAAAAAGGTAATAGAAGCAAAACCAGAAAAGCAGTCATCCTTGTGCAGTGATCCTGGGTGCAGCCTTGGGTTTCCATTGCCGTGTTTGCATGTCCCCTTGTGTGTTCCTGGCACAAATACCCTTCACTCTGCTGATGACCGATGTGCACTGATAGCTGGGCAAGGGGAAGAGGGAGGAGAGAGTGCCAAGTGCTCCACAGACCCTCCAAGCTTTTTAAATGATGCTGTAGAGAGCAAAGCACGTCAGGRCTCATTCATCCCGCGGGTTGGCATTGCCCTGTACCTTGAGTTTTAGCAGAAACTCTTGCTGGAGTCAGAGCCACTGCGTTCCTCGGAGCGGGACCTCTATAAGGACTCCCCGGAGCAAGTCGCTGCTCTGAAATCTTGTACCTAAACTGAGACACAGGGCTAGGGTGTCTAGAAATGAGGGCTATCCCTTGGGTTTCACATTCCCCAGGGAAAGGACAGCTGTGGGCTGCTGCTTCCCCCACTCTGAGCCGTGGAGGGTTTGTCTCCTCTGGAGGCAGGTATATCAGCTCGAGGCTGCGTTCCCCATCCCACGATCCAGCCAGCCAGGGCTGGGTTGGTGTTGGTGACCACTGTGCCTTGGCCAGGAGTCCCTTGAGGCAGAGGGGCGATAGTACCAGCAGAGATGTAAAATGGACGCAGTAAATGCTGTAGTCCTYCAGACAGCGACCCAATGGATGAAGGTGAAAATCTCTCTGGAGCTGTTCAGCCCATCAGGGTGAGTGTTAGGGGGTGCTTCCCAAGCACAGGGGCTATTGCCCCAGCAGAGAAGGGGCTCTCACCGGGAGAGACTTGACCCTGGCTGGCCCTGTCCTGCCAGCCTGGAGCAGCCGTCACCGAGAAGTCAGTTTTTCCACAAAAGCTACAGGAGGGGTGGGGGAGATGAGAAGAAAGCTCCAGTTGTGTGGTGCTCGGTAGCAGCCAAATGCTTCATATTAAGCAGAAGCAATTCCCAGAAGTAGCTGTGCTGGCTGTAGCTCTTCCCGGGAAGGCAGCGTTCCCAGCCACGAGCTGCTCCTGGTGAGAGTTGCACCCGATGCTGTGCAGGGACAGAAGCAGCCGAGCGCTTGGCTCGCTTTACCGGGATGATAAGGATTCCTGCAGGCACCATGCAGAGCAGTAGCCACGGGGTCTCTCCCAGGGGATTGCTCTGCCCCCTCGGTGCGTCTCATCCCAAGGAGCTGAGGGCTGCGGGGCAGCAAATGGCTTCGACTGCGGTGAGCTACTGCTGCAGCTTCCAGAGGTGGCTGTCGAGCTGAACGGGGAGCTGAGCCGGGGGAGCTGCCTGTGCTGCGGACCCCGCGTGCTCGCTCCCCTGCACGTCCTCCTGCTGCACATGGCCAAGGCTCGACTGAAACACCCAAGGGATGGCTCCAGGCAAGCAGCTTCTTTGGCTTTTCTGTGTCAGTCCTGGTCGGCCCCAGTGCTGCGCACAGAGACATGGTTGGAAGCCATTGCCTCCTAGAACAGCTGCTGCCCCGTGGGAAGTACTTCTGCAGGTTTTTCTGCTGGTGAGGAGAAGGGGGATGAGCAAAAACCTTCCCTTCCTCAGGGAGCAGCAGGCATTGGGGATGCCCAGTACGGTGCAGTGGTGGGTGCATGGCCCTGGCGTGCTGCAGCTGCAGGGGCTGATGTGGGCTGTGCCTTGAGGAGAGGGGATCTCCACGGTTCACGGCTGTTTTGTGTTAGCAATGCTGTGCTCTCTGTTCTGATTTCCTTAATATAGGCTGCGAGTGATTTATTCATCCTGTTCTTGGACCAGCCTCCATTGGAAAAATAAAATAACTTAAAATGTTCTCCTTGTGAGTAGGCCACCTGAATTCTGTATAATTAAAACAGTAACTTGCAAGCAGAAGTCCTTTTTTTTTTTTTTTCCTTTTCAGGATTATTTAACTCTTCATTGATATGGGAGGAAGCAAGACGAGTCCTTACAGGGTCCCACTTTATACAGTAAGTCAGCCCTCACCATCGCTTCTGACAGCTGACCCTGGTTCCCTGTAAAAGGAAATGCATTTCATGAAACATGACAGCTCTGCTCCTGCAGCATCACCGTGCAGATGAAGCTGCATGCTGCCACTGCCGTTCAGCTCAGCATCTGCTGGCAGTGATGGGCATTGTCTGCTGGCCGCATGCTGGCCTGCAGCACATAAATCGCTTCAGGATGGTTCCCCTGCACTTTAACGCTCGTTGCAAGCTGGAATAGGACTCGTTGTCATCTTCCTGTGAAGAGGTTACTGGAAGCCAGTTACTTTCTCTTCTTGTTTACAAAGTGCCTCCCTTTCTGGAAGCTGTCCAAGGCTGGGCAGACCTGGGCTGTGGCAATCGTTGCTCTGCTGTTAGGTGCTGATAAATGCTGTTTAGATCAAGACATGATTCTTTCCCTTGCTGCTTCTCCGGCATGCCTGAGTTGCCTGCACAGTGTACCTGCTGGCGTGTGTCAGCTGAGAGGGGGATGCTCGCAGGCTGATGGGGATGGCGTTCGCAGTCAGAAACCAGGCGTGCTGGCTGGCCAACTCTTTGTGGCTCATAGTTGACCTGAGGCATAATTGTGGCTCTGCTCAAGCTGTTTGCTTTTGAGGGATTTGGGCTGACTTCCTCAGCTGTTTATAGCTGTCCTGCTCTTCCCATCACATGAAAGAAGAAACAAACAGTCCTAGCATGATACTTGAATCAGCAAGTGTTCGGGGTGAACACCTGTAACCTCATTAGCCTCTTGCTTTCAGAATTTAACTTCTGTAGCACAGGAGCACAAGTCTTCATGCCCCAGCTGATGTGCATTGATTGCTGAGTGTCTAATGTGTTTGAGTTGCATCTTGTCGGTTTAAATAATTTGCTTCCATATTTGGTCTTGCTTTTGTGCTAGATTTATACATCTTGTTTAAATATGACAGGCAGAATATACTCACTGCTAATCCTAGCTGGACAGGCAATGCCTGCCAAAAGACCCAGTATTAATAGGCTCCGGTACATGCAAGTTACTGGACTTGCTAACCTGAGACTTGTTGCAGTGCAACTCCCCTTAAATTGGCTCTTTTGCATCCAGTTAAATGTGTGTTTTTCCAGAGTCAGTCTACTGTGAGCTTTCCTCTTCGGGTGGGAGTGTTCACTCCTCAGAGCAATCTTCTGACCAAGGAAATCTTTCTAGCTCCAAGCAGGAGGAAAAACAGGTGAATGCTTTTTGGGGTGGTTGGGGATAATTAGTGGCTCTGCAGGGAGGTCTTGGGAGCAGCTGGGCTTGAGCAGGGTGCGTAGTTGCTGGTGCAGGCAGCTTCAGCGGGGACGTGTAYGGAGGGCAGGGTGAGTTAGGCGAGTACATGTGCTCTCGAGGGCAATGGCAATAGCTGGCTGCTCGGGGTGGCTCTGCCTCTGCTGTCGGTTGGGGGTCATGTTTAAAAACTTCAGTCTCCTGTAGTTCTGATCTGGTCTTCCTACATTCGGTATGGAGTCAGCAGCAGGGAAGCTAAAAAAGATTCTGATGCCTAAATCTCAGCCTTCAGCTGCTCCCCTTCTTCCTCATGCTGTGACGCTGGTACRTTTTAGCTGATCATGCCGGTAGATTCCTCCCTGTCTTCTGTTGCCACGTGAAATGATGCAACAGTAATAGCTTCACCTTTGGAGAGAACAGCTGAATACCTTTATTCTGATGGTCTGAACAGCAAGCACATTTAATAGTTGACACTCTTAGCAGATGAACAAACGCATTTTCATGATTTCCAATTATAGCAGAAGAATGAGAAAGTGAGGTTGTGAAGAGGAGTGAAAGTCGTCTTGGCTCTTCTGAACGGCTGAATGCAACTTTGCTCGGTGACATAGCTATGAAGTCAGGAGTCAGTACGAAGATTGTTTTATAATATCAGTAAGAAGCTGGAGTGAGGGGGAAGTGGCCCACGAATTTAACTTGCATCACTGAGTGGATTAGCTCCTGACGCAGTGCAAAGTCATTATTTACCATGTCTYCAGATCTGTTGCCTTTATCAGTGCGATGGTTTGGAGAGAGGCTGATTCAGAGATCATTACTTCTCAGTGTTGTACTTGGCGGGGACTGTTAACACTTGCCTTGTAAGCAAAATGATGGTGCTTGTCAAGATTGTTAATATTGTGCCTACCCCAGGAGGCTGAGTAATTTGGTTTTAGGTTTTTTTCTTTCTTTGCATTCATTACACTAAATGCTTCTGCTTTAACTTGGTTTAGGAAAAATATTTGGAAATACTCCGTAACTTGCCATTAACCTAGAGTAGCCAAGGGGAGAAAGATTGCCTGAGCAATAAAAACGGTGCGGCCTGTGTCCCTGGTCTCTGAGACCGATGCATCTTCCCCGCCRAGCAGCAGAAGGTATAGCTGAGTCGTGCCGGCGAGCTTGCGGGAGCGGCAGCGCGGTCTGTGCGGTGCTTGCTGCTTTCAGCCTCGGTCACGGTGCTGGAGCCCCCCTGTCCCCAGCAGTCGCTATCGCTCAGGATAAGTCAATGCRTTGTCACCTTTCCCGTACTGATGGAAGATTTATGCACAGCTTGAAATAATCCCCCAAATGGTTATTTATAGACTCTCCAGAGCTTGACATGGTCTTTGCTGTGGAGCAACCTTTGCCATGTCGTCATGATGGTGATTAGCTTTGTTACAGGCTTCATTTTCATTGCCCTATGGGCTGCTTTGGGAAAACAGCCTTTAAGGGAGAGACTAAAATTGTCCATGTTCGCTTGGTTTCTGAAGAGTTTGATGGAATAACTCGGGTTTTTTGGGGACTGATGAGAGCAAAGTGCCCTCTCGTGCAACAGCCGTAATTGCCAGGGGAGAGAGTTTCTGAGGGTGGTGGAGCTGCCGGGAGGGGACATCTCTGCACGTGCGGGGAGAGAGGGGCTGAGCAGGACACCTCCGCCGCCTGCCCCCCCAGCCTGCCGCGGGAGATTCTGCTGCTTTCAGCTTCCTGCCCCGGGAATGGCTGTAAAACTGAAGTAATTCACATTTGTGTGATCATGCGTCTAAGGACCGTCTCCAATAGCTCAGTCCATTAACTTCCAAATTTGTCTTATTCGTTTGTCTTTGATTGGAGAGGTGCCTCAGGGCCGGGCTCTTCTGGAAATGAGGCTTGTAGGTCTGTAACAGCAGCAAGTTATTCTCCTGGGTAAAATAAAGTGACCTTTGTGGCAGCTGAGAAGCTGATTTCAGAGTTTGCTTCTGGGGTTTTTTCCTGCCTCGGACATCTCTATCTACATGCTTGTGGCCTGGCAGCTCGTCCTGCGAGCTGTCCTTTTCAGAGGCTGGCACGTCTCTGTCCCAGAAGCCTTCTACCATTGTGTCACCTCCTTGATGCCGTCACCTCCTTGATGCCGTCTCCTCCCAGTCGGAGGAGCTGGCTGGTGCTGAAACAGTGAAGCTCTTGCTTTGCCATCAAGTCTCCTGGGGCTGCCCCATGTCCTCCAGGTCTCTCCAGGTGCCTGGAGCTGCTCCATGCCACCACGTCTGGGGTGGGCTGAAGGATGCACGTCAGCCTGGGGAGCGTGTCTGGAGGGCTGGTGCTGGGGGCTGTGGCCATAAGGACGGCTGGGGACAGAGAGCTGGCTCTGTGGTACAGGCAGTGGTGGCCTGCAGGCAATGTGGGAGTCCGGGGGACTGGCCACCTTCGGACCTGCCTCTTGGACCTGTGGTGAGGTCCGTACGCAGCGGGGCGAGCTGTGCCGGCAGTGAGGTCTGCACTGGGGAGAGGTGTCCGCTCTGTCCGCAGCCTTTACCGGGCTTGTAGGAAAAGCTGCAGGAGGTGGGATGCTGGTTGGAGAGATGTAGGAGCAGCAGGGAGAGGAGCCGGGTATCAGTCCGTGTTACCTTTGTCCTAGACACTGTCGGTGGGTAGGGCACGGCAGATGTACAGCTGCGGCGGTGGTAAGAACATAGCTTCTGACCTAGAGTCTCCTAGGGCTTCTGAGGTGGAAAGTCTCGCTTACCGGGTCATTTAGAGACTCTGAATCTGGGGTTTTGGCAGGAGGAAAGGCTTTAATTAGCTGCTGCTCAGTAGGGCTGCTATTAGATCTTCAGAGCAAGATGCTGCTGGACTGGAAGAAATGTAACAATAGCTCATTTGCTTAGGAAACCATGATGGTGATTTGCATTTTGGTTGAGTACTAAACCCTTGTAGAGATTTTTTCTAAAATAACTTCAAACTATAGTTCAAATTTCTTCCTTCTCTGAAACTGTATGAATATCTGTCTTGGTGCCAAACAGTTTGGAGTCTGAATTCCTTTGTTTGCTGCTCTCGCTCTGCTGTAAGGGAAGCGAATGCTTGTCTGGGTTGTGGACAAGTGCTGTCATCAAATACTGCATGACAAATGGCTTGCTTCTCTCAACCTTGGAGCAGAATTAAATTCTCCCTTATTATATACCTAAAAGGATTTTTTTTTTCTCTAACAGTAGTCCTTCTATTGACCTGAATACTCAGGAGACATGTACCGGGGTAGGAGGCTTTGCAGCACGTTTTCTGAATCTCAGCTCTGCTGCTAGTTGAAAATAAGGTGCTTTGAAATACATTCTGGAAACTTCTGTTTCTGCCTGCGTTGTCAGCTTGCACAAGATGATGCTGAGCATTGCCGATACAAAAAGAGAACAAACCTCTGTAACCATGGACTGGCTGTTGCTCCAGACTCTCTGCATCTGTATTACCCAACAGATGAGGACAGCAGCTGACTTTCACAGGTTGGGTGTTTGAAGGCGATGGCCCTATCGCCAGGGGTTTACATAGGGCAGAAGTGGCCGTCTCTCCAGCGATGTGCCGCTCTCTCTTGGGAGAGCAGCAGAAGCGGGTGGGGGGCTCGCAGGCTGTCCCTGGGACCCCCTGCTCAGCTGGGCTATGGGGAACCKGGGGCTGGTTTTCCTCCTGAGCAGCTCCTCGGCTTGCTGGGGAGGTGTTCTGCGCGGATCTTTCTGGTCTGCATACTGGAGGATTGTTTTGCTTTGATCTGCTAAGACTTCGCTGCAAGTGGTTGACGTTCCTTTCCCAAATGCAAGTTAGAAATCTCCAGCTGTTTTGGCCTCAGTGTGCCGCGCTTCAGAAGACAAAATCCCTTCTGCCTTCACCTGGCTACAGTATGGCCCAAATAGCAAATTACGAGGCAAGAGGCTTATCTTTTAGATTGGTTTTAGCCCTTTCCCCAAGCTGGTATGAGAGTCACTCACTTGCGTGGGTAGGAAAAATGGGATAATAGCGCTGTGACATAATGCATTGCCTGTACCCCCTTCCCTTGGGTGGGGGGCAGGTCTTGCAGGGGGTGGGATGGAGCGGGAAGCCCTCCCTGCCTCCTGGGGCTCCTGCCTGGATGGGGACAGAAACCAAGGCACGGCATCCCTGGCCGGCGGCAAATCCCAGTGCTGCCGATGGTCTGYGGCACGGCAGAGTTCCCTTCCAAAACTGCCTCCCCCGTTCTGGGTTTTGTAAATTTGGAAGGAACTTAATTTCTCTGGTGTTACTATTAACTGAGTCCAAGAGGATGAAAATAAATGACTGTTGGGAAGGGCAGACTGACTCACTTTCTCATTCTCCTGTAAATTTCCATTTAAGTTTTGGTTTAAGCTCAGGTTTGAGGGGAGTGAAAGCTAGTAATTTGTGACAAAAACTTCTATTTTAGATCTCGCTGGAAGAACTCCCTTTCTAATTGCAGAAATTACAAGGCTGCAATTCTTGTAAAGGAATACCGAATCCAGCAGTTACCTGCGAATTGCCTTTCAGATGGCTCCACTTCAGAGCCACCAAAATGAACGTTACGCCGTACAGCTTATGCTTTGGTGGCTTGGTGCTGCTCGTGCCGTGACTCTGCTGCTTACCTGACCCGAGGGCTGCAGAGGTAACCTGCACAAGCGAGGCGCTCTCGGCTCTCCCACAGCCTGAACAACCACCCTCTCGTTTGCTGCTGCTCTTGCTATCGCTGGCTTCGTTTGACAGTCTCTAGCTCTCACCCTGGAAGAGGCAGAACAGCCGGTCATCCTCACCCCTGCAATTCCAGCTAGGATTTTGTAGGCTTTATGGTGTCCTCCATCATCTGTCCCACCTCCAGGTTGTGGGGTTGCAGCCCGCTCCATCATTCCCCATACGCGAGCAACTTCGTAATTTTGATCATCTTGCCCTTTTCTAGACCTTTTCCTGGTCCGTGGGGATTTGAAGGCAGCAAGCCTTTTCTGATGTGGGTGGAGAGGCTGCCCTGCATCCCCCCAGCCCCCGGTGCAGCCCCGGGACCGGGCAGTGGGGGCCCCTTCCTAGCTGTGGGGCACAGTGACTTATCTTATTCCTGAATCGGGTGCCTCGGCGGCTGGGTGCTTCAGACTCTGCAGCTCTGCTGCAAGTTCCTCCCTTATCGCTGTCTGCTTGGCTGTAATTTTTCTTCCACCATGTCAGAGTGAAACAAGAATACTTCTTTAAAAAGCAAGAGGAAAATCACGTGAGTAAGCAGTGGTATGTCAGCTTTTAGAGAGGGTTCAAAATAACGTGGCCGATTGGATCACTTCCGAAGGGGGAAGCAAAGGGCTGCCAGGCGTCAGGCTGTGCTGCCGTCCTCGCCCCTGCGCTGGGATGCTCGGGAAACACAGTGGGCCCAGCTGGATGGTGGTGCTGGCTGCGGCTGGTTAGTGTGGAAAGCAGGGCTGGGGCAGGGGGACGGAGGCTGGTGTCCCTCAGGAGCCCACAGACACGCTGACTGCGTGTGACAGCAGGAGCAGAACCCAGTTCCCATGGCATCGCAATGGGACCAGTTTGCATCGCTCACTGCTCAGCACTGCTGAAGCAGGGCAAGGCGGTGCTGTCAGATGTCTCCTGGGTTTGACAGTGCTGCTGACAAGAGCTCCTCAGGGGAGTTTGGCTGCCTGGGTGGCCGTTGCTGTCTTTGGAGCAGGATCCCTTCTCAACATCAAGTGGYGAGCGATGCTTGTCCCTTGCTGGCCAACATCCTCGGTGTAGGATGGCTGACGCGAGCCTGTACGGGGGGACTCYAGCCGAGGTCTTAGCTGCTGCAGCTGTACCCACACGCTGCATCTCTGCACTGCGTGGGCATGCACGGGTGGCAAAGCTGCTCTGGGCTGTGGGGACACGATGGGCTCAAAGCTCTCGGTCTGCTYATGCTGCTTCTCCCTCTGCACGTGCATCGCTGCGGAGAGGGGACACTCCCACTGTACAGCGAGCACTTGTGCAGTGCCAGTGCCCTTTCTCTTGCCCTTCTTGTCTTCGGGACGGGTGATGTGTGTGACTCTATAAAACTGCAAGACACGTAGGAGCAAGAAACGCCTTCTCCCTTTGAAAGGGCACCACAGTCCCGTGTGGGTGCTGAAGGCAGGCTCCCCAGGACGGTCCCCTCAGCCCTCCTCGGCAGCACAAGAGGAAGCATATTTCCCCCCTCTCCAGAGAAACTCCTTCCTTGAATATATTTTTGGGACATTATGTTCTTGGCCAGTGTTTTTCTTTTCATCTTTTCTTTCTGCAGCCGCTTGCATTTAACAAACAGGGCAAGCAGGGTCGGGAGCTGTCGCAGCACCGCGCTGCTGGAGCCAGCTGGGAAATACTCCATTGTTTAACGGACCTGGGGGGTGGAAACAACCATCCACTCCAAGTCAGTCTGTGCCCTAAATTAGAGCTGCAAGATGCTGCAATGGGTCCATATGGAGACTCCTAAAATAATAGCTGTCAGCTCACTGCTGACTTGTATGGGGTGCTAAAGCTTTTGGCTTTAGGAATGACAGTTCRCAAACAAAAATGCTGGTGGGCTCTAGCCAGACCTGAGGTGTGTGCATCTTGGCCCCACAGGGCAGGTGCTTTGAGATGGTTGCTCTCAGGACCACGATCTCCTAGCTGTTAGAATATCTCATGATTTTCGAGGAGCTGATATTACTCATCCATTTATTACGAGGCCAAATCTGAACTTTCAGGAGAGCTAGGGTCAAACAGTTTCTTTTAACACTTTTATTCATAAAATTTCTGGGACAGGTACATGACCCTGAAATGTGGAAGAGCTCACGAGCGTGTGCCTCTGTGCTGGAAACACTGGGGCAGTTGCTGCGTAATTGCTTGGGTTTTTTTAGTAACGGAGGTGTCTGTAAATGGATCCCTGCTGCTCGCATTTAAATTCCTGTTTATTGGCTTTGATGTGCTTTTTCTCTAATGAGCGAGGGCTGATGGGTGTCTAATAAAGAACTCGTATCTCATCTTTCCACTGCTGCGGAGACCATTGGACTCCTAATTGCTCTGCAGCGGCCTTCTGGAGGTGGCTGCCTGTCAAGACAGCTGTTCCCCTTTGATCGGATTATTGCACATTCAGGTCTTGTCCTTTTGAGGTTTTATTTGCTGTCCAGGCCCTGCTGTATGTGAACTGTCAAGCCGTTACACCAAAATGAGCAGCTTAATTGCAAAGGCTTGTGGCTCGGCATCGCTGACTGCGGTGGCGGGAGCGGGAGCCGTGCGTGTCCTCCAGCAGAGCCGGCTGGGAGCGTTGGCACTGCTGCTGCTAAACCAGGGAGCAGTGCTTGTGCCCAACGAGACTGTAGCAAACCCGTGCTGACATAGCTGAGGAAAGTGGCAGTTTGTGATGTCTTGAAAAAAAAAAAACCACTTTTCCTTTGTTACTGAAGCTGTTAATGTTTGTTTGGGGCGTGCAGCTAGCAACCCTCCTTCCGCCGCAGTGGAGGGAAGCAGATGCTGGAGCGGATGAGCTCCAAGTGGGAGCAAGTGGGGCAGCCTGCGGCGGGGCTGATGCTCTGTAAGGACAGTTGCATCCTGTCCCCTTAGACAGCAGGGGCAGACCATTAAAATCCACATATTTGCTTTGTATTCAATGATAGTGACGCTTGGCTGGAACCTCTGGCCTCTGCATGGCAGAGCCGGGGCTCCTCGGCTGGTGCCGGGTGCTGCGCACTGTGATGCTGTTCCCATGATGTCTCTCCTCCCGAGGAGCAGAGCTCAGCTGCGCTGTCAAATAGCATCCCACCACTGCCTTATAGCTGTTTTGGAGGGGGAAGGAAGGACGTGATAATTACCCTGTTTCGTGTAGAAGAGCAGTTCAGGATGCTGCTTGTCTCCTATGAAGCCTCTGGCTCCCGCGCTGCTGTAACACTGCCTGTCCTTTCAAAACTGCCAGCCCTGGTCCCCCCCGGCCGCAGGTGCCTGTACCCGCTCCCCAAAGCTTGATAACGCTTTGCAAGGGGGGCTGTGCCAGGGAAGCACAACCCCCTGTCAGGGAAATGGTCTCCATTTCTCTTTATTTTTCTGGTCCATGCTGTTACCGCTAGCAGGTCCCGTCAGCAGGGCTGCCCACTGACGGCGGTGAGAGCATCAGTCCGGGGGCTCCTCTGCACGGCCACAACTGGGAGCAGGACTGGGAGTTGCAGTACAGGGCTTGTGGGGACACTGGTGAACTGGACAGGAGATGGCAGATCCTGGCAGGACAATCTCATTGGCGTTGGTCCCTTCCTTGGGTGCATCTTAGAGCTCCCTGGCCCAGGCAGAGGTTTCGTAAGTAGGCTATGCTGAAGTAACACAGAAACTGTAATTTCCTGTAAATGACTTTCTCTCTCTGGCAGAGGAATGAAAATAATTAGCAGAAAGGTTAAAGAACAGGACCTGGGAGAGCTTTCAGGTTTGGGAGTGCTGGAGTAGCCTTGGAGGAGCTGCCTAAAAGTCTCTCTGCAGAACTGGGGTGTTCCTGGTCTGGTTTGTCTGGACAAGGGGTCACCCCTGGCCCCCGTGAGCAGCGTTCGTGTGCTTTGGATGGGTCCCTGGAGCCGCCAACACCCAGAAAAGCGGCATTGCTGTGCATGGCTCCCGGGGTGCCGGTGGGAGGACGGCGTGAGCGCTTTGACCATGGGATGCACCAGCAAAACGTTCGCTTGTCACCAGCACTCTCTGCTTTTGGGTGTGATGGGGACTGTGCTCCCTCTGCCCTGGCAGTACCGGTGCACCGGGAGGCTGAGCAGAGCCCTGTGCCGCGGCGGCTGGACCGTGGCCGGGTGCTCCAGGGCATCCCCTGATGCACAGCGTGTTCCTGTGCAGTGGGTGGCCTGGGAGCTCTTGAACCTTGTCCCTGGGCTGCGGTGGCTGGAGGCTTCGCCGTGCAGCCCCTGCTCCCTGCAGTGTTATGCTCAGAATCAGATCAAGAACCTGAGTTTTCACTTTCATTCTTCACCCTTTAGGTTTTAGAGCAGTCTTTGAAAAAAACCTGAAGACTTAAATGAAGAATCAAACCGCACGTTTTAGGTGTTTGTATGTTAGGTGTGTAAAATGGTCATTTTTTGGAAGTTTGTTTGCATGTATGTGACTGATTCAGGAGCCTGCTCTGTTGGGTAACTCATCTGTGTGTCTGGGGGAGGTGACATCCAGCCTGTCTGGTGTCGTCATACCCAGGTAAAAACTTTTCCTGCATAGCTTAGCTCGCTTCCGTGGACTGCCCTGCCTTCCTGCAGGAGCGCCCTTCACGGCAGGCTGTGCGAGCCCAGTATGATTGTGCTCCTGCCTTCACATGGTGCTGCCGCCGGTCCTTCTGAAACCAGGAGCACACGTGCTTCTTCAGGCTCAGTCTTCACCTCCATTTCCAGAAAAGCTAGAAGACAAGACAAGTTGTATACAGTTTTCTGGCTGAAGCAATGTGGCTCAGAAGTTACAAAAAAAAGGAGAGTGCCCGTCGCGTGGCGGCACAGAGCCGACCTCGCTCCTCGGCAGCCTGCAGAGCAAGAGCGATGCAACTCGTCAGTGTGAAACACAGCGCTCCCGTAAACGAGCTCGAAATCGGCAAAGCCAAGGGGGCGGCTGTGGGGCGGGTGCCGGCAGCTGCACGGTGTGCAGGCAAAGCCCCGCTTGCCCATGCAGGCAGCGAGTCCGTGCTGCGTGGCCAGGGCTGTGCTGCATGGTGTTTGCATGCACTGGTGTTGGTGGGCTGACAAAAAGTAACGTAAAGCGCCAACAGACAAACTTCGAAGGCTTCGAGCTCCTCATTTCTTAACAAACCTCACGAAGGGCGGCTTGAGCCTCGCCAGCGACCGTGTGTTGATGTCCGAGTGCYGCCTGCTCCTTCCCCATCGCCGACTTCTCAAGATGCGAGTGCCTCTTGCTGTGAAGCCCCAGCTGGCTGCAGCTCTGTTTTTTTGCAACCTTTCCCACAGCTTTTGTTGTTACTGCAATCAATATCTGTCTCTCTCTGCTTCTGCCTTGACACGTAGTGATTTTTCTTTCTGTGAATGTTTCTGAGCGATCTAAATTGAGGAAGGGGTGGATCACTTACAGACACAGCACCGTTTCAGATGCGAGAACAACTATTTTGAGGTAGTATTTTGAGGTTTGACTCAACCTTAGCAGCTTCTCTGCAGGGAAAGCTGGATTGATAGTCAGAAGTGGTCAGGTAGCCTATTTTTAGAAGTGCCGTTTAATTATCTGATGTTGTTCTTGCAGGGCTCATAGCTGGATGGTTAGTTATCTTCTGTCAAAGTTTGTTAGCATAAGCCAGGTCTTACTGCATACTTGTATTTATTAAATAATAGATCCATTATAGGGTCTTGGATCTTAATGTTTTATCTTACTTGGTTGGGAGGGAGACAAGTGGTGTGATAAAGCGCTCAGCATCTCTGTATTTTAATGGCAAAGAAATGCTACAGAGTTCTTGTAAATCAGCCTTCTGCGCTTCTCCCCGCCGTGATGGTGTGTGCACTGATGGGTTCAGATAGCCTCTCTGTCCTGGGGAGGCTCTGCTGAGGACCTGGTGCTGCTGATGCCTGCTGGCAGGCTCTGCTGCCCTCCTCGCCTGCTGCCTCTCCGTTGCGCTTACTGGATTTGGTTTCATGCTCTCATACTCCATCTCAATTGCATAAAGGAAACGTTCTCTGCAGCAGAGAGGTCTTTAACTAAATGATTTTTATTCATGTAAGCTAGTGATTAAAATGCTTTCGCTCTGTCTTGCTCCCATGCTCCATCATGGGTAGTTTTGGTGTACAAGGAGCCACTAGACTGGCCCGGCAGCCTGCGTGGATGTCAGCGGGTGTACGGAAGGTGCCTTCTGCACTCATCTTGTGATGTTCACGGTGGGGGGGGGTCTCCCTGGGTTATGTGTTCACGGGGGGGGGGGGRGGACCGAGGCAGCCCTGTCCCTGCCAGCTGCTGTGCACGTGGGATGCCCTTGTACGCTTACAACAACGCACTCTTCTCTTCCTAGCCTTTGAGACCTGTCCCTGTGGGTATCACTCTGCAAATGGATGTCTCAGCATTTATTTGCATAGCATTTCCATAACACCAGCAGCGCCGTTCAGTGACAGTGAAGYGTTTAGGTCCTCCCTGGTCGCTGGGAGTTGCAGCAGACCTGGCTAAGGCATTGCTTTTGGACCTGGGAGAGACTGTGGGCTCAGATCCCTGCTCTGCCATAATCTGCCTGTGTGACCTCGGGTCTCTTAGTCTTGGTGAGCAAATTACACTCCTACCTCTACAAAAGAGAGYGGGAGGATAAATGTATTAAAGGTAGCAAGGTATTTGGCTGACCTGCTCCTCCTTGCTCATCCTGCACAGACTGGGGATGGGTTACACTTCATTTCTGTTGCTGGTTTGACTTGCTGTGTCCAAGTCACCATTTGTTCGGTCTTGTACAAACACTGCTCTTTGCCCTCCACCCCTTGGTGGGTTGGTAATGGCTTCAGGTGTTCCCTCAACCGAAGCATGTCTTCTGCAGTCTATGAGGCTGAAGTAAAGCTTTCAAAATTCAGCTGATCTCTGTTGAGGAATGCGGTCCCCGCGTAGCAAAGCCCTGACTTTTGCGTTGGTATATGACTCGTTCTTAGTACAATCTGCTGCAGAAGACGGGAGCCAACATACTGGAGTTGTGTGCTGCGTCCCACTGATGCAGTTGGCTTTGTTAAGGGTCTTGAGTATGTTGGAACATGCTGGCTTGAGTGAATAGTTTTAATTAGTTACATTCTTAGGCTGTGGTTTACTGTGCTGACTCACTTCCAGCTCTTTGATAACTTCAACACATGGCTTCATATCAAGGCAGAAGAACAGAAATTAAAACAAGGGAAGATGGCAGTGCACAGGCTTGGGGCAGGCTGTGTCTGTGGGCTTGGTTTTGGGGAAGCTGAGGTCAGGCTGCACTCGGGGCAGAGGGCAAGCGGGATGGGGCTGGAGGCGAAGGAGATCCAGCGACAGCAGGCGTCTGCTCCCCAGACTTGCAGAGCGATGGAGAAAAGGCATCCAGTCTCCATCCAGTCCAGAAGTGCGGTGTTCAGCTTGCTCTTTGTTTTCCCCCATCCCTGGGGCAAATGCAGTGCTGTGGCTYGGCAAGGGCTTCGGGAGCCGAGCTGCCCATCAAGTGCGTGTCCTGCCGGCACCCGTGGGAGAGCAGGAAGCCACCGCAGCAGAGCAGTGCCAGGCACTGCGCCCAGAGAAGTCCCCGTGTGTGCCCTGAAGCATTGTCTGTAGTATCGCTTCCCCAAAGCTATTTCTGAAGCTTGGAGGTTCTCACTAATCAGCTTGAACTCTGTAGTCTTGCTTCACGTCTGGCACAGCTCGAGCACTAATGCCGTGGTGTGATAGTTCATCCTTTGCAGGGTCCTGCTCATCCTTGCTCCGAGGAGGAGTTTTTGGGGGCAGGAATAGTGGCTGTGCTGGCGGTCACAGGCAAGGTGTCAAACGGCTGCAGTCGGCGAGCACGGTGAAGCCTGGACGCCCCGTGCCCAGCTGCTCTCTGGTCTTGCTCCTGGAAATCCTGCAGTAAAAGGGAAGTGGCTGGCATATGCTCGCTCTTTGGTGACTGTCTGAGGTTTGAAGCCACTGGTTATTCCCCTGGCAAGCAGCCAGGACCCTTCCCTTTGCAGAGGACCTCGGTGCTGTGCTCAGCGTCTCCTTGCTGCCATGTGTGGTTTCTGGCTCTGAGTTGTCTATCCTCTTCCTTCCGTGCTGGAGCGCCGTTCTCCCTCCCCGTCGGTATCATGGGGTTCTCTACCTTTGCTTTCTGAACTGGGGCATTGGGGCCAAATTAGACTTACGCTGTTGTGTTAAAGTTTCCTGTGAGAGTGGTTCAGGATATGTAAGCCAAGCCTGTACATCTCCGTAAGGGCCCAGTGATGGCTGGTACCCCGGGAGCAGCCTGCAGGAGCTCCATGCCTTCCCCGTCCTGCGCTCTTCTGCCATCTCATCGTGCTGCTGTACAGCCTTTCCTCTTTGCTCTACACTTGCTCAGTTTAAAAACAAGATGTTGATTGCAGTGCTGACCCCCAGCTTGCAGCCAGGGCTGGAGAGCGGCTTTGCTGGTGTCGCTGTGCCGCTTTTCCGTTGGCAGCAAGAGCTTTCTAGTAGCCCATCTCTGGCCACCGACGAGACCAGGCAGCAGCTCCACCCGCAGCCCTTCTGCAACCTCATGAAGTCTTTGACTGTCATCTCTCATGCGATGCTCAAAGGAGCAAGTCGCCCCCAAGCTGGTGTTGGCTTGGAGGGTTGGGGCTGCGCTGCTGGGAGGCGTGGGGGGCCCCGCTGCGGCGGGGAGCCGTTTTGCGGCATGATGGAGGGTGTTCGTGAGTGGGAAGGCTGGAAGGGGGAGAAGCTCGTTGCTGTTCCTCCTAATTGCTCTCCCACTTCTGTACTCGAGCGAGCAAAGAGCTGTCTTGAGCTGTGTCCCTGGGGACGCTGCCTGGTTCTGTCATCCCCGGCAGCTGCACCGGGACCCTCCCCGCAATCGGTCAATTTAAAAGGCATCCTTCTCTGTTTTGACTCTGTCCGTCTTTCCTTTGACGTGAGAGCGATCCATCTGCCTTTTGATGTGGTGGAGGATGCAAGGTCTGTAGTGAAGCCTTCCAAGCAGGGGCGAGAGGCGCTCGAGACTGTTCCCATCGGCGCTGATGAGCAGCGGGATGGTGTAGGAGCAGGACTTGGTCCCCAGGCGTCGGGTCCCTCTGCCCGCCCATGCGGGAGGCTGGGCTGCCCACCCCGGCCTCTCCCCCGCAGCCGGGGGTCTGCGCGTGGGCTGGGGTGGGAGCACCGGCTGCTGTGTTTGTCTGCTCCCATGAGGCTGCACTCTTCAAATGGAAATCTGATGCAGCAGCCAAAGTTTCAAGTGCTGAGGACGAGCTAACAGTCCATGTTTGGCGAGAGAAGTTTGTTTTCTAGAGCTTCTGCATGTCAGCTGAGCAGCGCTAGTTTGTGGTAAGCCCTTTTTAGGCAAGGAAGGTCAAAATGCTGCCCTTGAGGGGAAGTTTCTGCCGCAGCCCCCAGAAAGATGGCAGCTTTGGCTACTGCTTGCTCTTTTAAGTAATTCTTTTTTTTTTTTTTTTTTTCCCCCTGAAGAAAACCCCTAAGCTCTTCTTATCATTGAATGAATTCACTTAAACAGAAGAAAATGAATTAAATAAAAAAGAAACAGCTACCTCATTATGTATGTTTTTTTTTTAAATTTTCCCCCTGAAGAAATCCTTGCTCTAGACTTGCTACTAGAAACTGGTAATAAAATTTGCAGATTTTTCTGGTAGAAGGTGTGGGGGTGCCCAGGAAGAGCCCCCTTGATCTGCATGGGTGGCTGTATGTGGCCTGGGGTTGCATAAAGCCTCTTGCGCTGCAGTCCTGAGGCTGGGCTTTGAGATGGAAACCCAGATTTCGCTGAGACAATGGTTTGGGGCCGCCCTGTAACGAAGCTGCATGGCAACGTGCAAACCCAGGTAGGCTCTGCTAGTGCTGAGGCTTGTCAGGTCCCAGAGATGGGTACGACGGAGCGAGGGCTCTCCATGGGCGCATCTCTCGCCGTGCACAGGCACTCCTGCAGAAGGAGCGCTTCTGTCGAGGGAGCTGAAGGTTCTGCCAATATTAATGTGATGCCGTTGCATGCAGGAGCTGGGTCAGTCCTTTCAAAATCAGCATTGTCTAACCTGCCTGTAGCTCTTAAAATCTGCAGTATCTTTCCTGTCCAGTGCGCTGGGCTGATTGGCGCTCGCTTGCTTTTGTATGAACTTGGAGTCCTGAACCTGCTAAAGCTGATCCTTGAAGCAAGGTTTCAGTGGCCTCTTTGGCAGCCGAAGGTGAGGTGGTGTCTCCCGAGGTGTCTTGTCTTTGCGGAGCTGCAGGTGGCACAGCAGAACTGTGCTCCTGTCTCTTCGCAGTCAGACATGCCCAAACCCAAACCTTTATGGCACAACCCCTGAATCTTTTTCAATGAGCTCTGTCCACGCTTGCGTGGAAAGCATTTGCAAGGAACAGGGATGCTGCAGGAAGGAAAGCTACCGAGTCCTTAGACATCAGATTGCCAGTGACGCTTGGCGCTTCCTAAGCGGGCAACTCCAGCGGGATGTTGGCACACGAGTTTGGTGTGGCCAAGGCCCGCGTGGCACTGGTGCCACCACCGCTCCGGTGTCTCTGGCCGCTGGTGCGGCTCTTGCTCTGCAGCCGTGCAGAGGTGAAACTCCCGTGACCGCGTTTGAGAAGCGCATGCTAAAATTATGGCAAGCTCTTGCCCTCATTGCACGTATAGCAGCCTGTCTTCTGATGTGCATAACTCCCCTGTGCCATATGGATGCTGCTGTAAACCCTTATAGCACTCAGCCCTTGTTATATGGGGACAACCAAGCTCTTCCTTCTTAACTCTGTTAGAAGCTTTTTGGTGATTTTAGCAGATCTGCTCCATATGACTGAGGGAGAAATTAGCCAGAATCGCTTATTTGTGTGTCAGGCTTTGAAAGAGTGAGTGTGGTGGGAGCATATTTGTTGTTTTTCTCAGTGTTGCTGTGTGATGATGTCAGGTCACTCTCAGTATTGAGCTGGTTGAAAAATGAATACCTAAATCTAAAAGGAGTGGGAGACTGAAGAGCTGCATTTCATTCTCATGATTACTTTTGGATTAAAAAGGAGCTTTTTCTGCTCCAGAGTCACCTAGCAAATTTCACCTGAAAGTTGACTTCAGGCTGATTCTGCTGAAGATTAAGATTGTTTTTTTTCTGGTCTTTGTATCTGTGGAAATAATGATGCCTAAGCACCATCTTACTGGCTGGTCAGGAATTCACTGGAGAGTTGATAATTCCCCAAAGGCAACGTTCGTATGCTGGTAACTCTTGCTTCTCGTATGCCTGCCTGGATGCTTTTTCCCCTGGAGAAAATTACGGGTTCAGCAGTGGTTAAACTCTTTCTCCTCTTTGCAGATGCCACCGGCCCCTTTGTTTATTCTGAGCTATCAGAGCACATCTTTAAAAACCAGCTTGTTTGTACACTGAAATTCCTGCAAGACCAGGCTGTGCTTTTTCTTGGAGAATTCTGCCAACGCCTGGCCTCCCCCAAGCCCTGGGATCAGCGTCGGCCGTGCGGGGCCGCGCGGTCCACGCCACCGCTGCCGGACGCAGCCTCCCCACCAGGGCAGCTTCCCGGGTCCTCTGGGTGACGGGTTATTAGCAAAAATCTGCATGCGGCATACCCATCCGCCCGTGCTCCGCCAGAGCCATCGCAAAYGCTGCCGTTGCTACGGGAACGGGCGTTCTTGGGTTAGAAACCTGATTTAATTCGTTCTTCTCCTCCCCGCTCCCTGCTAGTTAAGACACTCAGACGGATTTTAAGTTGTGCATATAATAGTTTTTCAGGTTGTGCAGAGAGTTCAAGAATATCTTTTGCTAATGAAAGAGCTGCCTGAACTCTCAAGGGATTGAATGAGATTTTTTTTTCCCCTCAATACCTACTATCAAAAGCAAAGTTTACAAGCTCCGTGTGCCTCGGGGCTGCTCACTATGCCACCTGCATGGATAATTAAGACCTTTCAGGTTGCCATAGAGAGTACTTGGGCTTCCAATATTGCATCAATTGATATTTGGGATATTTTTCTTTGAAACTGCAAGAGCTGGGAATGCTGTCTTTGTAAGGTGCGCCGGTGGCAGGTACAGAAGGGGGGGGCTTCAGCAAGCCCTGTAATTTGCAGGATGGAGGTGATGATCAAAACTAGCTATTCCTTTACCTTTGGGGTTTTTAACAAATACTGTCCAGAATGTTCCTTTCTCCCTAGAGGGACTTCAGCAGCCTGCTCAAGGAGTAACGGGGTTTTATGTAGGCCAAATCCTGGTCTTATAATGGAGCAAGCAACTTCAGAGGAATTGTTCCTCAGTTACATCAGCCCAGCTGAAAATAATCTGGTCTCTTCTTGAACTTGGCGCATGTGAGCGGGCACTACAACTTTAGAAGAATAATACTGTAAGGGGAATTAACCTTCAGTGCCGAGTTGTTTTGTTCTGCTTCTGGGAACTTGCTTACCCTCTCTTGCTTTCTAAGCCCCCCTGTTAGTGGTAGTGGCTCGTTTAGGTGGTGATGAAAACCACGCATGCGCGTTGGGACCACAGCTCCAGAGCCCTGCCCCGAGTCCTGCTGCACTTCACAGGGCTTAGCCACTTGCTCTGGCTGCTTTGGGAACTTGCAGCACTGAAAAGAGCAGCAGCAAAAAGCATTTTTGTTGAGTTATAACTTCATAGCAAAGAGCTTCTCTGAAATGACAGTCCCTGCATGTTGACGTTTTCCTTGCAGTACATCCCGGGATGCGAACTGGGACAGCAGTAAGAGCAGCGCGGGGCTGTAGGGCCGGGGGTCTGGCGGGGAACGGGGGCTGTGGGCATGTGAACACCGACCTCGGAGGAGAAGAGGCTCGGGCAGCATCAAAGCCTTGTTTTAGTCGCCCCCTTTTTACTTTTGGGTACTACTGGACGGTCGTGTAAGCCTGTAGCTATCTAAAGCTGTAGCCTGTCTACCGGGGGATCGGTGGGTGGTTAAATATGTGCTAGGTAGCTTCAGGCGCGTGGCTGTGAGCTTGCCGGCGCTCGTGCAACGCAGCCGTAGGGACTGCGCCAGCGCGGAGGGGCACTTGCACGAGGGGAGCGTGGCACGAGCGCGCCCGTCTGCAGGTTGAAGTTAGGAGCCCGGAGCGAGCCGATGCGGGTGGGAATAGCTGCTTGCTCAGCAAAGACAAAGCCTCCGGAGCCTGCTGTCTCTCGTCCCCCCGGCTCACGGGGGTGGAGATGCAGCAGGTCAAGCAGTTGGGGCCTCTCTTGCACGAGAGGAGCACGCAGCTCCCGCTCGCCTGTCTGCCCGCTGCCCGGGCGCTTGGGGCTGCAGAAGGAGGGGTAATTCCATTAGCAATATGAATATGCTGGGTTCAGCCTTTGCCATCCAAAATAATATTATAATGAAATAGAATTATAATGTAATAATTATTAATGGCACCGAAGTTGGAATAGGGCTGACGCAGGCAGGCAAGTGTCATGTTGGGCCATGGCCGAGCAGCAATGCCCCGGTGATGGTGGAAGGGGAGGAAGATCCTGGAGCTGCTAAAGGAGGAAGGATGGTGTAATGCAGAAAAACATGCAATAAAGAAGGGGATTCAGCCATCCAAATATGCTCTATTTGAGAACCACATTTGCAGCGAATTAGAATCCAGGCAGGGTGTAAAACAGATGAATTTTTCTGGGAAACACCTTTTTGTGGGTGTGCGTTTGATGTTCCTGGAGTCTGAAGGGCAGAGAAGTGCTTCCCTGGGGGCGGCTGGCAAATGAGTTTGTTCTCCTAGGCTGAACCTGCTTCCTCTTCCGTAGCTCCAGTCCCCGTAAATCCCGAGATAAACAGCCTGCCTGGTATGCAGCATTATATGGAGGGACCCTATTTATTCTAGCTTGAAGGGCTGCATGCGGGGGTCTCTGGGGTCTTTTATAAATTTGACAGGCTGCCCAGTGTTTGGAGATGGGAGCAGCCAGGAGATGCAGGAGGAAGGTGAGATGAGCCTGAGGTCTCCTGCGTTACAGGGCTCCCATGACAGGGGGAGGGCTGGGAGAGGTGACGGGAGGTTTGCTCTCATGCCGTGTGCTGGCAAAACTTCGGAGGGGCTTCAGGGAGGCTGTTCACAGCTGGGAGATCCAGAGTGAAGAACCAGGAGCCTCTGCAGCTTGGGGTGAGCGAGTCCTGTGTCCRGCATCCCTCGCCGGGTGCTGAGGCACATGCACGAGGGTGGCCTGGGGCAGCAGGGCTGGGGCAGCTCCCGGGGCTGGTGGGGGTCGGAGCAGCACTGCGGACTCCCAGAGAGCTTCGCAGCAAGGAGCAGCCTCTTTAACTGAGCCTCTGCAGTATGTTGTTACTGTTTATATAAAAATAACAAACCTTTCCAAATATTTATTACTATATCATGTGCTGAGGAGCGGGTGCTGTGCATTCAGAAATGGAAAGCCGCCCCCAAGCAGCTGCCAATCTCAAATGAGGCTGAATCTGAGATGCAGTTGACATGGCAGGGCAGGAGCCAGCAGCTGGGGGTGAGCCCGGCCYCGCTGGGGCTGTCGGTGCTCCTCCAGCCCGGCCCCCCGGGCCTGGTGAGGACCCTCGGGATAGTCGAGCAAGGCAGCGTGCTGCAGGTGCGAGGGGGAGACTGGAAGGCAGCGTGAAGGGGGGGTTTTAAAATGAGATCCAGTTGGAAAGGCACCTCTTCTAGGGCTTTTCTCACCCCAAACTCTTCAAACAGACAGAAGTTTGTGTGTGCAATAGCATTTGGGTGGCTTTGCAGGGAGCTTTGAAGGCAGCATGGTGGGAGAGCATCCCTCGGCTGCAGGGAGCATCCCTCGCTGCGCGGCCACGTGCAGCAGCTCCCTCCGCTTAACCACCCCGAGGTGGGTCTCTGCCCACCAGCTCCGAGCCTGACCGGTGACGGGGCTTTGTGTGTCTGCCTCCTTGTTCGGCACCAACAATTCTGGGCAGCCTTTAAGCTCACAGGAACATTATTCTTCCTGCAGGGGCATGCAAGAGGCTGCTGTACAAAGCAGTTTTGGGGACATTTCTGTGACTTTCCCTGGGCTCTGCAGGTGCTGGGAGGTGTTGCAGGATGTCTGAGATGGCTTGGTGGGGGTGATGCTGCAATGATGCTGCACCGTACTCTCCTGCAAGGAGAAGGGGAAACTTCAGATGACTCAAGGGAAGATTGCCTGGAGGTGGGGTGGGATTTTTGATCCAGCTGCTGCAGCTCGTTTTCCTGCCCTGGTGAGATGGCCTGGCCCTATAGCATGTAAGCATGTCACAGGTAAAGGGTGAGCATCTCTTCTGCTGACGATGGGGTTTTTACTCCAAAAATCAACCGACCTCGGCATGCAGCCGTGGAAATGCCGGCTGAGCGCGGTGGAGGAGCCGGCGTGTGTCTGTCAGGCTGGCGAAGGCGGGCATGCGGGCTGGGGGCTGCTGCTTGCTGTATGAGCTGGTACTGCAACTTCCACTGAGTTACTAGAAGCTTCTGTTCATTCTCCCCCCAGCTCCACAGACAACTTCTTACGGTTCAGTAGAGAGGTTTCTCTCTTTTTATCCTGCGTAGCAAAGGGAAAACAGGAGAAGAGGCCAGTGTGAACTGGAGAGACTTGCTGGGGATACACAAGCAAAACTCAGCCCAGTATTTCTGAAATTTGCCATATTTCATTTCTATAAAGTACTACGTAACAGCTGGGAGAAATTTCAGGCGAGCTTAAAGATTTTTATTGTTTCATTTAGTATCTTATGTATGGCTTTTTTCCTTCATTGCTTTATTAAAATAAACTGAATGTAAAGCTGCCTTTGGGCTAGGTGGTGATGGCTGGCATTTATTGTGCTGAGGACGGTGCGGATGCTGTGCCAGCTGTAGCAGCACAAGCTGTATAAAATGACACCCCTCAGCGAAGAGGTTGCTCTGTAAAACACCTGGACTTCCAGAAGACAAGCCACGGCAGTCTGCTCCGAGGGGCTGACAGTACATAGGCTTTGTGCGAGGGCTATGGAGGCCAGTGTGCTGGGGGATAGGCTAAATTGCGTATCCAAATTTCATTAAAAATGCAAATGGATTCTTCCACTGGGACAGAGTCGCATTAAAAAGTAGGCCATATCGTAAACATTAATAAAGTCATATTGGCCAGCAGGGACGTGGATGTGGAAAGTGAGCCAAGAAAGCTCTTTGCAGAGCTCCATGTAAATAAAACGACTCTCCTCTTTTTCTCTCCTCCTCCTCTGAAAGCTGGCAGCCTAGATGTTTTAATTGAGCACAATGGTGTGTAATTGTACGGGGCCGTTGCCCAAGAAAAGCAAATTCAATTCATGGCTTGATGAAGTTTTGTTAGTGAAGCAGAAGGCAAGCATGCTGGCCACTTAGAGCTAAGCAAAATTCACCTAACCAATAATTGCTTTAAAAAAGAAAAGAAAACAAAAACCACTAAGCAGGTCTGATTTCTTCCTCCTCTCAATGTGTTTTAAGATGCTTCCCTTAATATGATACTGCAGGTAGTGTCCGATTCCCGCTTTCTCTGCTGATCTTGCTCGAGTTCTGGTGCCCCTCTGTGCCTCGAACAGGTTTCTGAGTGCATCCTACCCGGTGCTGGATCCCGGACCTTCCCTCGGGAAAGCTGGGGCAGGGACAGACGGATCCCCAGGACAGAGCTGCCCCGCTCCCTCCCGTAGCAAGGTGACTCCTCCAGCCCGTGCTGCACTGTGCACCGCCTGTCTTGCAGCATCAATAAAAATCTTGTTCTGAACGGCTTGGGCTGGAGAGAGAGGAGCTAGCAGACACAGTAAATCTACATGTTGGAAATGTTATTTTAATATCTTATCTGTATAGCATCAAAAGGAGTGCCAAGTACACTAGAGATCTTGCCAGCTGCAGCCCTTTGAATGTCTTAAAGGCAGTAATGTTGCTGTATAATAACATATAGTGCTCCAAACTGTCATGAGATAATGGCTTGTTTTCAAGGGAAGAAAAACAACAAAAAACAGTGTAATCTACATCCTTTCCTGCAGCAGCGTAGCTGTGGCGTGTGGGGGCTGGAGTGCGGTAGCGCTTGTCTTGCGAGGGTCAGCACTGAGGGGTTTTGCTGTTTGCAGCGCTGCTGGCAAGCCTCTCCTGAGAAGTGAACATTCATCTCCTGGCTGCAGCCAAGGCAAGCCTAGGAAAGCACTTGATACTGTGGCGAGCATCCTCCCTTGGGTGAGACTCGGCTTCATGCCCCACATGCCGCTCTGCGTTAGCAAGGTGCCAGGTGGTCCCAAAGCCCCACGGGGTCCAAYGCTGGGCAACTTGCTGCAGGCAAACCCTCGTGCCCCGGCTGGACCCGCAGTCGGTGTTAACCCTGTCCTGCCGTGCCAGTCCCTGCTGCCCCAGCTCAGCCGGGATCTGCCTCACTGGCAGGACGAGCACGAGCGGTACCAAGAAGAACCAAAGCCTAGGCAGGAGTCAGGGCTGAGCATCTTCCCGGGTGGCAAAAGACTTTCTGCCCCCAGCACCGCGTGCTGCTGGAGCTGCTGTGCTCTYGCCCTCCATTCACTAAAGCTGTTTTCTTTTCTGCAGAGGAAGCGGATGGATTTCTTATCAGCACATCCCCATCAGCAGCGCACGGAGCAGGAAGCCTGCGAGACCTCCCAAAATTCCCCTGTGGAGTTGGGGACTGAGCAGGCTTGTAATAAGGTGGAGAGCAGGTTATGGATGCTCCAGCCATCGTTACTGGCGTGCTCCRTCCCTTGGTCTCTGCTCTCTGCAGCCTTTGGTGCCAGTCCCCATGCACAGGGTGCGTTTTGGAGAGGTCTGACAGCAGGGAGGGTGAGGTAGTTGCTGGAGCAAAATTGGGGTTTTGCAGGTCTGTGCCCAGCTCTGTCCACGCCCAATTTATGCCAGAACTGGGCAAATTGTGGTGTTCTTTGTGGTTAGACCTGTCTGGGAGGCTGCCCGGTACCGGTGTCCCCCTGTGAGCTCCGGCTCCACTGAGCTCAGCCTCCCCATCGCAGGGGCCCCCATGGGTGTCCGTCTGTCTCTTGGACTTTGGCTCTGCCCAGGCTGCCCTTGACCCCTGGCGCTGCTGTTTGCTGTCGTGTGAAAAGGCCTGTGTGTGATAAGTAGCTTTTTTCCTTGATTGGAAGTTTTCCAAATTATTAGGGTTTTTTGGTGGGGTTTTTTTTTGCCTGCCCTCCTCACCAGCTTTCCTTTTGCCTCCTGGTGGGAGGAAAGGGTTTAATGTCAGCAGCACTCTGAGGCTTTCTGAGGAAATTGGCTGTCCCAGGACCAACCCTGTGGGAGTTTCTTCATTTCACAATACGAAATGGGGCTCGAAGCGCTGCGGGGAGAAGGGACAAGGAAGAGCGGTGGGGAGAGGCTGCGACTTCAGCAAGGGGTTGGGATGCTCTTGTTTCCCATTTTTATGGGCACATTAGGGAAATGTGGTTTAGGTGAGGGTGTGAAATGTTCTCCAGTGCAGTGCTTCTGGTGGGATTTCCCCTGATGGATGGGGAGTCAGTAGGAGACTGGAAGTCTGTGTGGCTGGGAAGGGCTCTCGAAGGAGGCTGCTAATAGCTGCGGTCCCTTCCCTCGCTCCTCTTCCCTGGCAGCTTGGCACGTGTGCTGAAGGATCAACCCTGTGCGATGGGGTTAACAGAGCGCCCGGCACAGGCAATGTGTTTCCAAAACAGCAAATTGCCCCTGCAAACGGTCTGACTGCGACTCACTGTGCCGGGATGCTGTCCTGTCCCGCGGCACGTCCCCTGGCGGGCCGTGGCTCCAGCGGGTTTGGCACAGGCACCGTGGCACTGCCGCCGGGCTCGGGAGCCTTCAGCAGAGCCGTTTCATGGGAGCCTCATCCACGGTGTCTCGTACCCCAGCGTGTCCTTTCTTGTTAACGTCCAATTTGTGTGTCTGTTACGTAAAGTCAGAGCTGCTCGCTGCTTCAGAAGAGCCTGAAGCTCAGCAGTGCTCCTTCGTGTCTGCCAGGGTGCTGGCTGGTGGCCACGTCCTTTTCGCGCTCTCCCCCCTGGCTCACAGGGGTGATGTTTGTGGTACAGGGCTGGGAGCAGAGCCCGGGCTGGCAGAGTGCTCCCCGGGTGCATGGACCCCGGTGATGCACAGAGGATGCCGCACAGAGGTCAGAGCCTGCCTGGTGCATTGGGTGCATCACCGGGACAAGCCTGCAGCCAACCTGGTGGGCAGGTTTGACAACAGCCGTTGGTTTGAACAGGATTTGGAAAATAAGAACAACTTGTTCCTAACAAGCTTCCTGTGAACAATTGCCCAGCAGATTCTAGACAGCGAGCATGCCTCTGCTCTCCGCAGGATCGTAGGGCGTCTGTGGTCAGGCCGGTGCAGCACCAGGACAGCCAAGCTCTGTCCCTTGCTTGGCCACAGACTTGACGTGTGGCTCAGGACAAATCCTGTCTCCAGGCTGACAGACACTGACAGCACAGACTGACGAGACAAGCAACCTCCTGGTGTGTATAGCAGGGCCTCGGCTGCCGCTGGCGACCCTGGCTGTGGCTCTGCTGCTGCCTTTGCTAATTATAACCTGACCCACAGACTGGCCCCAGGGCTCCACTGCCCCCGTGGAGGGGGCTGGCGGTAGCCCGAGGGACGGTGGTGGGTGGGAGGGGGGCTGGGTGCAGGTCTGAGCCTCCTCCGCATGGAGAACGTGAGAGGAGTGGAAATTGGGTCCTGTCTCGAGCACCTGGGCGGCCGTGTGCCGTGTGGACCTGTGGGACATGGCTGTGCCCAGAGGAATCCGGGCAGGGGCTCCCTGCTCCGCCACCGTCTCCAGCATTCATCGCAAGGAGGTTTGCTTCCTCTGCCTCCCCCGCTGCAGCACGAGAGAGGGATTGAAAACGGCCTCGGAGAATTAAGCTCATCAAATTAGCAGTGTCCCTCAAATTAGGGGTGAGCGGGTAAGGCGTGACAGCAAGCGAAAGTGAAATGAGGCTGCAGAGCTTGGGTTTTGCTCTTCCCTTGCTGTGTCCTCTCAGTGCACCATGTGGCTTTCGCTTGCTTGCTGCAGGTGGAGTAGCTACAGCCTAGCCTGCTTGTTAGCCTTAATAAGGTGATTGCTAATTGATCAGTGACTGGAGCTGCCAGCTGCTGCACAGCGCTTCGGTGCTCTCTCTTTTGCTAGCCGAAAACGTGGCTGCTGACTTATGGCGGGGGCACGCGTCCTCCAGATTTGGGTTGGCAGTCTGCGACCTTGCTTCGGTCTGGTGCATCTGCAGAGAGATGCCTCRGTGGGGGCACCCCCGCGTGTCACCGCAGCGAGCGTTGCATCAGTGCCGAGTCCTCTCCCGAGAGGGGCAGCTGCCTGTGAGCACACAGGGGGCTGCCTGGCGTGCCTCCCCTCTTTGCCATGGTGCAAAGCCCTGGGCTGCTGCTTTCTTACTGGGGACCAAATGTCTCCTGGAGCTGCCCGTACTTGACGATGGGCATTTATTTGCCCGTCTGAAGACCCTGCGGTGCGGGGGGAATGGCTGCTGGTGGCCGTTTGGGGAGGTCCTTCAGTGGGAGCTGCTGATGGAGAGCATCCCTGCTAGTGCAGGATGCCCTGCCCCTGCCCGCAGCTTCCCAGGGCATTTGATGCTCCTGCCCATGGTAGCAGTGATCTTTTTAAAGCAGAGATGTAGTGAGGACCAAATAATGCTTGATTTCCCCCCCGCCCCCCCATTTTAAAAAAGACTTAATGAATGTGGAACAACTTCTTGATGAGTCTGTTSCTTGTGGAGGGTGGCTGCTGGCTGCCAAGCCCTGCTCAGCCCCTCAGACCCTCCTCCCTGGCCGGGTGCTGGCGCTTTGGTGGCGGTGTGGGAAGGTGCAGAGCATGGGGGGGACGGGGTGGAGCGTGGGAGAAATGTGAGTCAGCAGCCGCCCGTGCAGATGGAGCTGCTGCCTCGATAATGCTGCTGGAGGCTTGGCAGCGCAGAGGTTAGTGCATGCCGCCGTGCTCGGACTTCAGCCCCCCGGGGTCCCTCCTCTGAACCCCCTCTTTGCTGTCAGCTGCAGAGGTTTGGGATATACGCTCCTCTTACAGGAGAGCCTGGGAGAATCAAAAACTAAAGGAAACCCCTACTCTGCTTCAGAGCTGTTGACGATGAGCCTGCTTTCTGCTGGCGTGTTGCAGGAGGAAGTGGTTGAAATAACAAGATAAAGTCCAGTCAGCTGCTCTCCTCTGGCTGGGGCGCGGGGGGGAAGAGCAGCAGGATCCCACGTCCCCTGGGGGCTCTGGGACCCTGCCTGGCCACAGCCAGCCACGCTGGGGGAGCAGACCGGGCTCGCAGGAGCATCTATCTTCTGGCTTCCCACCACACAGGAGCAGGGACGGAGCTTCACCTCCTGCCATCTGGCAGGTCCTGTGGCTGTCTCATGGGCTTGCAAGCTCCAAAACATGCTGGCTGATGTTAGTCTGGATGAGTTGGTGGGGAGACCTGCGTGTTGATTAGGTAGAAGTGGAAGTGCTGAAGGACATGCTGTGCTGTGGTCTGACCCTCTGGCTGGAGGCTCAAGTGCCCAGCAGCATGCTGGTGGCTTGCACAGCTGGGGCAGAGTGTGGCGTGCAACAGTCTGCAGAAGAGAAAGGCCAGAGATAAACTGAAAAGTATCTTGAGATTGTCTTGAACGCTCCCGTTCGCTTTTTGATAGGTCGCATGCATGGGAGGTATGTTAATGTCAGGAGCCGTTTGTGCCTGTGTTTAAAGTGCTGTCAGGGCAAATTCGTGCCTTGGGTTTCTGCCCTCTGYGATGGGCTGGTGTTGGTGAGCACTCGGTTATTTGGGGAAACGCTTTGCTGGTGGTGAGGCAGCAGAGCAGAGAAACGGTCAGTGTTTTGCTGCAGGAAACCCAGGACTGTGGCACAATTACACGACACAATTGCAACATTTAATAAATCCTACGTAGGAAGCTTCACCTTACGAGGACCCTGGCTAACTGCTGCTTTCAGTTGTACTTAAATTGATCTGTTACCGTTTATGGGTGTTCAAGAAACCCTTCAAACATCACTTTATATGCAGAGAACAAAAACTCCCAAGATGCAGCGTGCTCAAAATAAGCCGAGGCAGCAGCAGGGAAGTCATTACTCTTCATATTGGCCAAAAAAAAAAAAAAAGTTGCTGTTGTATTCATGACTTTTTTTTTTTTTCTTTTTTTCCCCCTGCACTTCCTGAAAAGCAAAGGGACCGTGCAGCAACTCCGGCACTTCAGTGTGAGTCACAGGGGTCACCCAGTGCCTCACCACAGAGTTACCAAAATTGCAGGGTTAGGCAGTCAGCGCAGGAGCTCGCCCACACGGCAGTACCGGTACGTTATGCCCACCCTATGTTAAGCCCAGTGCGGATGTAAAACAGCTCCCACCCAGTGCAAGTCTCTCCTGACAGGCAGCACTGGGGCCGCAGATGGGGTGGTGTGGCAGGTACCCGGCCGAGCGGGAGGTGGTCCTGGCTGGTGGAGTGAGCCCTGCCACGAGGCATGGAAGTGTGTTGGATCTGGATGCTAGGTGGTGTATGTGATGAATACATAGAAAATTAGCTCCTTAAATGAGGTGAGAAATAAACACCTGCACCCTTCTATTGTTCTGAATAGATTTACTTTACAAATATCCCCAAATTTGGATTAGTCTGGTTTATTTAAAGCCTGTTTTTTAGAAATACACGGAGACAGAGGGGAACAAGATGACAGACCATGCCATCTTTTTAGCAGTATATAAATGCCTCCCAAACTTTGCCGTGCAGTAGCTCTGTGTTTGTGGTCTACTCTTGATGTTGTCTTGGTCGAAGACCTTAAATGCTCCACATTTGTAGGGCCGGTTTTGAACTCCAGCCCTTGACTCACCTGGTCACAAGTTTCTGGAGGTAACACAAGTGCTCGCAAGTGCTCCTGGAGGGTAACTGGGAAAGAAGAAATGACACTTCTGGCCAAGCGTGCTTGAGAAATTTCTCACTCGTGTAAGGGCTTAGCTCTGTACCCTAAACAGACTATCTAAAGGAATTGAGTGCTTTATCTTGCAATGTGTGCTCAGCATAAACTCCTCTTGCTGTAGTCTTCAGGAATAAAAAGCAGCTCAGTCTCTCTCTGGATCTCCAGTGCCATGGAAACTTAATTTGGATATCAGAATTATGAAGCCTCTTGGCCAGAGGCTTACAAGCACAGTGGAATTCTCGCTCTGCTTTGACTTCCATCTACGGGTTTCAATGTGCTGCAGGTTCAGGAGGAAGACGTGGTCTGTTTGGAGCACATCTGCACCCCGAGACACCGCGGTGCCTTGGGGCAATTGGTGTGGTGGGGAGGCCAGCGGGAGGATGGTTACAGGTCAGCTACTGAAACTTCTTCATCACAGGCAGGGGGCTGGCGCCTGATCCCATCACCCTGAGATGCTCTGAATGTATGCAAAGTCTATGATTTATCCAGGAAACCGGTTTAATGCTTGCCATTTGTAGATAAGGCTCCTTAATCCGCTTGCCTTAGCGAGGTGTCCCTGTTCCCAGGCTGGAGCCACCTGTACGGTTGCTCACCCATGGCTTCTGGTGCACCACCGAGGCTTATGTGACACCAGCTCTTTTAGGCAGGTAAAACCATAACGTTCCTGAAACGGATCTATGCAGATCCTGTTGCCTTCATGGGACTTTGAGTAGCAGCTGCCCCTGCAGATCCTGCTGAGGTTCACGAGGGGAACTTACAGAAACCAGCCCACGTCTCTTACAGAAACCAGCCCACGTCTCCCTCCAGCAGCTGTGGGAGTCTCCTGATCTGCTCTGCCCAGTCTGACACCCCGGTACTCCCAACAGGCTAATCCTGGGTCTGTAGCGTTTGAAAGACATCTTTTGAGAAACTGTCATTAATTTTAAATCCCATCTGTGAAAGCATCACTGGAGGTTACCCTGGTTATGTCAGACAAGCCTGACAAAGCTGCTGCTGGGGTGAGCATCTGGAAATGCTGGTGGACAAAAAACAGCGTTGTAGTCAAATGCAGGGATCTTAAAATAACCATCCGATTGACCTGGGGCAGACAGACCGATGGTGGAATTGGAGGGCAGTCACTAGCGGGTACAGAGGTTGAGTGGTTTTTCACTTGATGCTGCAAAGGTTGTGATGGTGTTTAYTGCGGCAGAGGGAGCGGCGCAAGGGGCCGGTGCCCGCCGGGCAGCCGGCTGTGCCGGGCAGCACCAGCGCCGGGAGAGCCGGGCAGGCACCAGGCTTGAGGCAGAGGTGGAACAAGCCGGGGAATGTGGTGGGACGTGGACGCGTGGCAGTGGTATGCCAGGTGATGATGCATGCACCATGAACTGTTTAAATGCTGAAAGAACCTTCACCAGCCTGGTGTCCCTGAAGCCTCTCGGCTTATTTGGAGGTGAAGGTGGTGTTATCTGAGCATTCCTACTTAACAATTACCTTGGTCTCTGGTTTTGGAAATAAGACACTGTTCAGAATATTAAAATTTAAGGGGGGGGGGGCGGGGCACAAAGAAGAAAATGGGAGTGAAGTTCCCCTCTCTGTCTTGGAGATAAAATTCAGCTTTAGCTGAGTTACATTATTAGCACTTTGGGGACTGGGGTTTTATCTTCCTTGAATAGGATTAATACGCTGTTACAAAAAGTAGTGTCTTCAAAGCAAGCTAGCAGCCATCTTCTAGGGCTCTGAGATGCAAGTGTAATAATTGGGATGATGGTGGGTTATCTGCACCTGGGACTGCCCTCTTCTTAATGTTTGACTTGTTCTCTGGGCAGGACTGATCCTGCAGGGATACCTTTCCATACTTCTACCTCCTCTCAAGAGGCTGACCCGGAGTTTCAATTACAATATTAAATTACCAGGTCACCAGAGTTAAAGTAGGCTGCCAAGTTTTTAATGATCTTCTCTTTCTTGTCATGTGTGGTTGTTTTTTTTTTTTTTTCCAAGCCTCCTTTCCATCTATGCACTTTTAATTGAGACCATCTGTAATTTAACACATCACAACAGCGAGCCCAAGGAGCGAGCGAGCGGTGAGTTGTGTAACTGGTGCAGGCGAGGCAGGGTTTTAAGAGGACTCGGCGTTCATCCTCCAGGGACTGCCGCAGCTTTCCACTGTCTTCCAGCGCCTTTGTAAGAAATCCAGAACTAATTGCCAAGACTGTTTAATCTGGTCCCTCGGGGCCTTCATTAATCACAGAGTACTTATTTTTCATCTCTCACTGGTGGAGATGCTGAAGTTGTCATTGGGGGACTGGGACAGGTCCTGAAGCTGTTGCACGGGTGTTGGTGAGCGGAGCTGGCCGCAGGCACTGGGGTGCCCCCAGGGATGCCCCCAGGGATGCCCCCAGGGCCCATCCCCTTGCAAAGGGACCAGGCTCAGAGGGGGCTGTAGCAGTTTCCTTGATGCTGCCTGTCCTGTTTGTCTAAGGTAGAAACTGAGTTTGTCCATCAGTCCTGCATCTCAAGAAACCTCTCATCTGCCTAGCCTCAGCCAGCGCCTGGGTGCTGGGTTCCTCCGACGCTGCAATCCCCAGGGGAGCCGCTGAAACGTCAGCGTCCCCGCTTGCCTCGACTGTCGTGGGACGGCTCCACGGTCCGGGAGCTGGGGCTGTCCCGCTGCAGCCCAGTGCTGTCCTTCTTGCTGCCTGAGGCCGTGACGAACTTCTCTGTGTGCAGTATCACGAGGCTCGTAATTTGGGCTTTTCAGAAACAGGTTAGAGGGGATGTTAACATGGAAAGAAACAAATTCCAACTTGAAAAATTACCTGTTGGTGTTGCTGCAACGTGTCACCTGGCTATAATTAAAGATTAGAGAATGGCACGTTTCCCTCCTGTTCATTCAGGGCATCTGTCAGGGCCGGTGTGTGGGCAGTTTCACGGCTGGTGCGGTTCCCCCTGGTTCTGTGCGTGGGTCTCTGCAACGGCGCCTGGCACAGGGAAAAGCAACAGAGAAGAAAGGTGTCTGCGGTTCCTGTGCACTTCATGCAGGGAAACATATTGGTGGCTTCGTTCTCGTTGCTTTGAACTTCTCTGCTGGCCCCGGCTGTGTCCTGGGAGGCAGCTGGGTTTGGAGAGCGGGCGAGTGGTGCAGCGTGGTCCCTGGACGCTGCGTGGTCCCTGGACGCTGCGTGGTCCCTGGACGCTGCGTGGTCCATGTGGCTGCCCTCGTTCAAGCGCTGGGGCGTGCAGCTACACTCGCTGCAAACAGCCTCTCTGTAAAGGTTCCTGCAGGCAAGCCGTTCTGCCAGGGGCTTTTGTTGGTCTCTTAATAGCGTGCTTTGTGGTGGGACTCGGGTGTGTACCTGCGCGACCATCCCTGCCTGCATGGTTGGGGGACAGGCACGTGGCGGGGGGAGCAAGGAGCAGTTCCCGCGGGGTTTCTTTAGGATGCCAGGGACGAACAAGACTGCTGGGGTGCTCTGCTCCGAGCAGCTTTTTTGGCCCAAGCAATTTGGAGAGGAAGCAGGAGCTGGGCTTTTGCCATGTCCTGGGTGGCAGGACCCCCCCTGTGCGACGTCCGGTGAACGCTGCGCCAGCAAGAGCTGCAGAAGCCGGGCCAGCTGCGTTACCTGTGCAGCTTCCCGGAGCAGCACCCTCTGCCTGGGCAGCCCCCCGTCCCTTGCAGCCTGGATGCGGCTCTAGGTGTTCTCAGGCACATGCAGTGGGAGAATGAAGATCTTTCCCCGATCCGAGCTCTAATGCTGTCATCGTTCCCTTCCCCGCCCACACCTATTATAGTGCTGTGGATGATTGATGTTCCTCATCCAGCCTGGCTTCAATACATTCATTGTCATGCAGAGGATGTTGTCAATTCATTACTGGTATTTCATATAAAAGCTGCAGACTTTTTTGAATGTTTTGTTCATATGTACTCAAATCCTTCTAAAAGTACACGGCTGGGCTCAAAATATTTAACCCCTTTAAAAAAAAACAAAGGAATATTGAAGATGTCTCTTTTAGAGGTGAACAGCAGAGTAGCCTTCCTCTCCCTGCTCTTCAGCGCAGCTGCTGTGGGCGGCTTCTGCGTGTTGGACACTGCAGGCACTGGATTCACTTGATTTTTGTTGACAAGGTCTTACCCCGAGAAGCCACAAATGCCAGTTGTACCCCCCAGCTGTAGCACCTGAATGCTGCTGCTGCRGCTTGGCGTTGGACGGGGATGTTCCCCAGTCGCTGGGCTGGGATCGTGCGCTCCTGGGCACCCCGGGAGGAGGGGCAGCTCTGCTGCAGCGGGGGAGGCGTTTGACCCTACATCTCCTATAGGGTCTCTCTGCCCTCCGGGTGCAAAGGGAGCGGCAAGGCTTCCTTTGACATTTCTGCAAGGCTGTGTTTTCTTTGTATTTTTAAGTCCCTAAATTACGTGGGGAAATGAGTGCCCAGAAGCATTGCGTGGAGCGACAGGCTTCTGCTTTACGGGTGTGTGTTGGGGGGATCTGAACCGCAGGTGCCTTTCAGGGGGTGGAACTGGAGCGTGCGGAAAAGTCAGCCGCTCCAGGGGCGCACGTGCAATTCCCTGGGGGAGCAGTGGGTGCTGCTGCGACCGTCCGGGGACCTTGCTGGGGGTCAGAGCTGCGGAGCAGGAACCGTGGACAGCTGAGCATGCTTTGAACTCCCACTTTGCCCACCATGTCCTCTCCCTCCCGAGGACTGAGGGTGGGTGCCACCACTGAGGGTTGGGGCAAAGCTTGTGTTGGGACGTGCTGAGTTCATCTGGCCCCTGAGTGTGAGAAACTGGAGGAGCTCAAAGAGCAGACAAGTCATAACTGGCTTACAAGGAAAGGGCACAGATAAATGATAGCCACGCAGCGAGCGCGGGGTATGTGGGAGGGATGGGGATAGTTACTCTGCTGCCTGGATGTGTCGAGAGCTCTCTGGGGCGTCCTGCCCGCGTTGCGGCAGCGTGGGCGGTGGTGAGGCGAGGGGCATGGGCAGCAGAGAGTCTCGTCTGCCAGAGGTGGGGAAGGGCTCAGCAGCTGCGTCTGAGCCAGCCTGGTCTTGGAAATTAGACGGGTGCTGCCATGCTGAGCCATGGGTGGGAGATGCTGTGGAAATGCGGATGAGCATCAGAGCGTGGAGACAGCACAAGCTGAAAGGCTCAGTCATCCATGAACTGCAGGAGGAGAGAGGGGAGGAGGAGACAACGGTGTCTGCAGGAGCCTTCCAAAATACCGAGCCTGAGGCAGCGCGAGGAGCAGCCAAGATCCTGCCCACAAAACCCCTCAGCACCTGAATGCATTTTCCTCCCCATCCCGGGGCATCAGTAACACAGGAACGTTCCTGGGGAGCCCTCAAACGTGTGATTCATGGAGGAATCGGGGATGGGGTAGAGTTGGGCTAGCACAGCCCGGGCTCTTGCCCAGCTTTGGAGGTTGCGGCAAGTCCTGCTGCCTGCGCCGGAGCCTGGTGTGAGCTGGGCTCTGCTGCCCGATGCTGCTGCTGAGAAGTGCCTCCTCCCCGAGCCGCCTCGGGCTGTGGCCATGCAGTCGGGGCTGGGGGGGCTCGGTGGGGCTCACCGAGCTGCTGCTGGCACTGCTGGTTCCTGCCGGCACAGCTGGCAGAGCTGCGGCTGCCGCTTTGTGCGTCGCACCGGCCAGGAGCGTGCATGGGCCTAAATTATTCAGTCTGAAAGTGAATCTCTGTTACAGCTTGGTACGGGAGAAATGCTGATGAAGTATTTAAAGTCTGAGCCGTTTTTCTCTGAGCCAGGACGAAGCTCTCTAATGTAAAATTAATGTCTTTGTGTCTCTGGAAATAGCTGCCACCCCTGGCGTGGGTGCGCAGAGCAGCGGGCGCTGCCGGCCGGTCGGCGAGACGGGCCCTGGAGAGGGGCTCTTCCTGCAGGATCCTGGATCTCCTCAGACACAGCCTTGTTCGAAAGCTAACGTTGCCCCTCTTCCCCTCCCAAACAGCAGGCAAGAAGAAGAGCGAGGGGCCAGTTTTCTTGGAGAACTGGGAACTCTCCCTGTAGGGTGAATGGGAGATGTGAGCAAAAAGCCCGGAGCTGGTGCCGGGGGTATGCGCAGACGAGGAGCCTAAATAAATGAGGATGTTTGCCCTTTCCCTAACAAGGATTTGCACAAAGGAGAGGATTCCTGCTCTCCAGGCATGTAACGCCCCTCGCTGAGCTCCTCGCCTGGAGGGCTCAGCCCTTCCCGGGGTGCGGGGGAAGGGCCCTGGGGGCCGGGAGGAGCAGGAGCATCCTCCTCTCCCTGCAAAAAGGGGAAACGGCATCGGCCAAGGGCTGCTCGGTCGGGGACGGCTCGTGGAGCCTGTGGCAGGCCCTGATCCTGCACGTCCATGCTCCATCCCTTCCCAGAAGCCGGCCTGCGATGAGTAACGATGGGCGAAAGCCCTGCCCATGGTGTAGGGTCTTACGTGGTCCCTGCCTCGGGAACCGCTGACGGGATCTGCCGGAGAGCAGAATGGACAGTGCCAATTGTTTTTATAATGGCTGGAAGATTGTATAGCTTTCAAAAAATATATCCTGCTGCTTTTACTTCAGAAATACCAGGAAATGCAGTTTTATCTTCCTGGCACTGCATGACAGCTTTCTCAGCACTAATTTGCAAGGCTGGGCCTCTTCAAATCTGTAATGAAGGTTTCTTTGTACCATTAGCGCAGAATTAACTGGTCTGAGTAAGAATCGCTTTCTTGGATTGAAAATCTTTGTAGCTGTTCAGGCAATCAGAGTCTTCTAGAGAAAGAAGGCTGGTGAGACCTCGCAGAAGAGAAGCCTGCTGTCTGGCTCGCTCTTTTTCTTCCCCCCCCTCTTCCTTAAGAAAAACAGCTCTCCTTTTCTGTAAGAAACCCAAACCGTACAGAAGTGCCTTCTTGCGCTCCTTGCCTCCCGCACCCCTCTTTATCTTTTACTTGAATCAGCGGCGTCTCCCCCTCTGCCCCTCTCCCCTCCGTTAACCTTCCTGCTCGTCCCGGCTCCGGGGTGCTGCTGTGCGGGTCGCCTTGCCRGGGCTGCGTGCCCAGCGGTGCAAATCAGCACAACCCCGGTGCCTTCCAAGGGATAAAAGTTGCTCGTCGTTCCTTGGGGTTGCTGTGCTGTGGTGGAGGCAGGCACGGCCGTCCTCC
Source organism: Phoebastria nigripes (assembly GCA_035582835.1). NCBI lineage: Eukaryota > Metazoa > Chordata > Aves > Procellariiformes > Diomedeidae > Phoebastria > Phoebastria nigripes. The sequence continues at coordinate 2,569,001 of JAYKAV010002833.1, forward strand.
GGTCCAACGAGCACACTAACACAGGCAACCAGTGCATCAGCCTGGACTCGCCGTAATCCCCCGTCACCCCAGTCCCCGGGGCTGTTTCCCGGTAGGTTTCTGTAGAGGAGAACTGCAGTCCAAAAACCCCAGAGCACGGTCGTTTTTACTGTGTCTCTCTGGAGCTGACAACGGGAAAACCGCTGAAGTCTGATGGGGAGCTGAAGATATTTGTTGTGTTGTGAGAACTCCAGGAAGCTTTTAACCAAAGCTGGGCATTAAATCCAAATTGCACAAATTTTAGCTCAGCTTCTTTCTGTGGGCTGTAAGTGATTAAAAGCTGTAAAGTGCTGTCAGAAATTCAGGACGTTCCCCTCCTGGAAACCTTCTTTCCCCTTATTTTATGATTACCATGCTTCACTGACTTTGTTTGATGTAGCAGGTCTTTATTTTCTAACGTGGGAATGGAAAACTGTGGGCAGCTGCTGGCTGTGGTGCATTTCAGTACATCGTCGGGGCAAAGCCGGGCTAATGCATCTGACCCTGTGGGTTTGTCCAGCATGGGTGGATCAACACAAAGCTCCTTTAAAATTTTKTTGTTGTTGTTATTTTGTTTTCTCCAGTTTTGATAATCCGAATTGCAAGCTGTTTCCTGAATCTTGTGTTATTTAGGAAGTGGAAACRTTATCCAAATGAGAATTTCCACAGGTTGTAAGGGAGCAGCTACGCACTGAGATACGCTTGAATAATCTTTGAGCTTCGTGATATTAGAACCATCTGCTAAAGCACGGCTCCGTCAGCTCTCTGGGGAGGTTTTAGCTCCTCCGTGGGTTTGATTTTTAGCTGAATCTTGCTTGATCCTTCTTCTGGCTCTGTTAACTCTCCATCTGTCTGCCTTATTTGACATACTGTATCTGAGACTGTTCTTGGTGCCTCCAGACCTCTCCCTTGCCCAGCGGAGGTGGACAAAGGGCTTCCCTGCAGCGGGAATGTGTATTCTGGGAAGAGATGTACTCGAGGAGAAGCATTAGAGGTGACTTCTCTGAATTATTTATTTCATGAAGGACTCGGGGAAAATTGATTAGCCCCTTCTTCAGAACATCAGGACAAGGACTTCATGCAATGAAATTAGAGCAACAAATGGAGATCAAATAAACGGCAACGCTGCTTTGTGCAGCATGGAGTTGCTAGGCAGGGTTCATTCCTGCAGGAAGTCATTTGTCACAGTGTCTGGGTTTTTGAGGAGGGCTGGATACCTTCCTGCCAGCTAACAACGTTTCATGTGGGAGATGAGGCTAATCAGATCTCATGTGGCAGGCTCCAAGCCGATAGTGTGCAGGGGTCAGGAAATGATTTATCATCTCGAGCCAGCCTTGCTCTGCTTGCCAGGTACGTTGCAGGTTTGTGCTCTCCTGGCATTTTTAAGCCCTCAGCTGTGGGCTGGTGCCAGGGCCCCGTGCAGATGGCCAAGAGCTTGTGTCGGGGTTGCTGCGGCTTGGAGGCAGCTTTGGGGCTCTCCTGGCTTTTCTGGGCTGTGTGGAGATGTGGTGCTTCGGGTGGCACAACACCACTGCTTTCCACAGCATCTGTGACCCTTCACAGTCATCCAGCTCCTTGCATGGAGCGGATCCATGCAGCGTGGCCAGGGTACAAGGCAAGGCAGTTCTCCCCTCTAGAGCGTGCTTCTAGCATCCCAAAAATCTGATCCAGAGCAAGGTCAAAGTATGCTGGAGAAATGGGGCCCCAAAATACCCCAAAAGACTACTCTGAGCAGGACTGGCCGCTGTGTTGGACAAACGTGTGTCCTGGCCGTAACGGCATGGGCAGAGATGCAGCTCCAGCGCTTGGGTCTGTTGCTGCTGTGCTGCTGTCCAGGACAGACTCAGCAATGTCAGGCATTTGGAGTCGTTTGCAAATAAAATGCTAACCCTGAGACTTTTCTGGGCTTTCCTGTTCCTGGGAACACCTGGGCTCACATTGCACTGGCTCCCCGGGTAGCCTGATGCCAGTATAAGGAGCTTGAAGCTTTGATAAATGGCTTTTCCTGGGCAGAAGCCACTGGACTGGGAAGGATTTTGTATTCTAAGAGCAAATCTTTCGGCATTGTTGTATCTTTGGGCAAACTGCCCAGCTGTCTGCTTTTGGGAAAGCATCTGAATGGAGTTGGAGCATGCGAGGTGAGCTATGGTGCATATGGTGGGGAAACTCTTGCATTTTTTTACATTTTGTAAACAGAAGAAAAGAAAATACTCCGAAGGAGAGGGAAGTGGACGTGCAGGCGACGCAGAGCAAACAAGCTCTGTCTTCGCGATAAACAAACCTGGTGAGACAGAGGCAGTGATACCTGCGTCACTCATCGGTGGGGGAAGTCAGCATGGCCAGGGCTGCTCCTGCTCCTCCCCAGGCTGCTGCGTGGGAGAAGAGCAGAGCACAGGGCTATCGGCCGTGGGAGCCCCTCGCACGGGTGGGCTTCAGCATCATGGGCTGGGGCTGCTCCCTGCACAGGGTAGGCAGGAACAAGGGGGACCACGCTCCTTCCACAGCCCCCAAGACCATGGGGTGGACGGGTGCATCCCCCTGCTCAGGGCTGCCAGCTGCCCAGCCTGTCCTGGCAAGCCTTGAGGGGCATAAATGCTGGCCCTGTCATGCTCCAACACCTCTCCCTGTCCCCTCCGACAAAGAGTTTTTTGCTGCTTTTCTGGGAGTGTCGGAGGGACGAGGGGACTCTCTGTTCCCGCAGGACTGGGGACACCATAGTGACAAGCTGCGGTGGCTGCAAGAAATTCCTCATTAGTGGCTCTGGTGCCTTACTAACTCGGATGCTCGTGACAGGTCCCTGTGCATTAAGCAGTCCTCAGCTGATAACTTGGCGTGCCGGAGCCCTGCGCAGCTCTCCAAGAGCCCAGCGTTGGGAGCTGGCTGTTCCCGTCAGCTCTCCTGCACGTCGAGGTGATGTACCTTAAAACCTGCCTGGCTGCTCCCAGAGCTGCTTTGCGACGCTGGAAGCACCTGCTCTTCTCTAATTGCACTTTGGTTAATGTTGAGGTCTGTCCTCTCTCGTTTTTCACTTTAACTGAAGATTTTGTTATTCGCTCTGTCCTGTTGACTCACAGGACAACTGCTGGGGTCCAGGCGCGGGGGCAAGACCTTGCCTGCAGCAGGGCACACACAGCAACCGCGAGGCAGGCAGTGCTGGAGGGAAGTCATCTCCAAGATTGGCGTTCAGCTTGCAGCTCGTCTTGGTCACCAGCTGTGGGTCTGTGATGACAAAAGTTCTCAGCCATGAGGGGACTTCTACCCGGCTTCTTGCAGCAATATTTCCATGCAGTACAGTCAAGTGCTGGATTTGTACCCCCTGCCATTGCCGAGGGCATACCAGGGGCTTCTGTCTGCTGCAATAATTTGCAGCATTGTTCCAAAACATGCAAACGTACAACTGCTCCCGACCGCACGCTGTTGAATAAAGCTTTAATTCTCTGGCCTGACTCCCTGCTTTCAGCAGCCCGCTTTGGCTGGCTGTCAGCAGCCTGGAGCTGATGGATGTTCTGCCTGCTGCTGAGCTGCGCTAGCAGCCCTCGCCTCCCCAGGAGGTCCCTGCCCATGCTGGAGGTGCAGCTGGACACGTGCTCTGCAATACTCTTGGAACGCATTTTGAGTTTCTTCTGGTTGGCAGGTTCTGTGATCCATTTGGGAAACTGCTTTATGGTTTTTCTTGAGGATTTTTGAGCAGTGGTTTAGGTCAAGAAGCCTTTAAGTGTGTGTGTGTATATATATTTTTAAGCAATACTATTAGCTTTTTCTCTCTTTTCATCCTTCAAAATAAGGCTAGTTCCTAGGGTTTGAAAATACCCTGGTGCCCTGTTGCTTTTGTGGTTTCTTAGCTCTGGAAACCAACCTGCTAGGAGACCTTTCTTCCCAAAACTGCATCAGAATCACAGGGAATGGGGGTGCGTGATCTTGCCCTGACGCTTTGGTGCAAGTCTCCCCAGATCTGAGAAACTGTGCTGGGGCTGCTATTAAAAATGTGCGTTCCAGCAAGTCTCATAAGCCTGTGGAGAGTCACTGAGCTCCAGGGCTCTACCTCTTGTCTTTTGTTGGGTTTTGTATCCTTTGCTTCCCCTGAGACAGGGATGTCTCCCCAGATGCCTGCAATGGAGATAGCTCTAAAGAGGAATTTACAGCCAGTAAACATTCTTGCATTATGCAATAACAAATGGTAAAGGTTAATGTTTCATTTTTGTTGTATATAAATGACTCAGGACATTTGTAGCTCACCAGTGGGATTTGATAACTTTATTATCCATATAATAAGATTTACAAATTAACTGTCTAATTAGCAACCTGGGAAAGCTGCTGCTTGTACTGTAATTTCTAAACTGACAAAGATACAGGCTTAAAATGCTAAAGTGTGATGAAACCAGGAGTGGCATGGCAGCGCTCGTCCCAGCAAACCTGCCGTAGCTGCCTCGTTGCCTGCCCTGGTCCCGTGCTCGTGGAGAGCCAGAGCCCGGCTCCTGCTCGGCAGGGTGGAAAGCGAGCAGTCTCTTCCCAGCGTAATGCACCGGATTAGTCACGGGAGGAAAGATCTATCAAATCTTCTCGCATCTGTTGGGTAGGATGCACGCTTAGGAGTTAAGGCAGGATTAGTGGCGTAAGCTCCTGTACCCGATTAATTCTGTTGGCCCTTTTTTTGCATGGATTGACTATTAACCTAAGCATGCATGAAATGTTTGAATGGATCTTTCCAAGGCTTGCAGGGCTTCCTTCGAGGTGTTGGATGCAAAGCCCACACTGCTGCAGTCGGCAGAGAGCCTCTTGTTTGCTTTGGATGCATAGGGAAGTGTTACGCTTCACCATCTTCCAACGGATTGTCCTTACGATCTATATTAACATTGATTGCTGGAGAACCTGCTATTCTTGCTAAATATTCAGTTGCCACAAAGATGACTTGCAATGACTCGGATATCATTTGCTTAATTGAACTGTAATATGAATGTTTTGAACACACGGCAATTATTTTGCCAATTGAAGAGAAAATACTGCATTTCTAGCGTATTCTTTAGGTCCCTGCTCAAAGGGCAGGAGGTGCTACCTGTGTGTATGTATTTAATGTCCTCTTTAATAATTAAACTCTTCAATGAAACCTTAAAAGAATATGGGAAAGAGGCTGCAATAAAAATCTGGGGTGGTTTTGATCTTCTCAGACGTTGGCTTCCTAGTCTCTCTTGCCACTAGAAACGGGCATTTCACCTCTTCTGCTTATGCAAGTGGAAATGTAAAATGAATGTGTTCTGCTTTCATAGTGTCTTTGGGGAGGCGTGAGCGAGCAGCTCGCCCAGGGTTGGTGTGCACACACACGTGCGCTTCACTTGCCCCGGTCGTCTTCTCGCACGTCTGGGAGGATCAGTCGCTTGGCTCTGTGTTCTCCTTTCCCTTGCTTCTCCAAATTCCCTCTTTGTTTCTCCTTATCGCCTAAGTTCTGTCTGTCAAATTAAATGTGTAATGAGCAGAGTACAGAAAGCCACTGCAGATTCTTCTCGTGTACAGCAGAACTTAAGACTTAGATAATTTTTTTTTTTATTTTTTTTTTTTTTTATCAAATGCCTTTGAAACCCACAGCTCTGCTGATGTGCTGCATCTCCTGGCTATGCAATGCAGACTCTGGGGAGCGATGCATCCCTGTTAATGTGCTGGCAGAGCAGGGCCCTGGTCCTGTCTGCCTGGCGCAGAGGGGATCCAGGAGCGTGGCTTTTGAAAGCAAAGCACTGCAGCTTCTGTGAGAGCAAAAATAGAAAGGTCAGATTTCCAGCTTTCCATAAAATAAATGCAAACTGCCAGCCTGCCCTTGCYCTGTTCAGGAGAGGTGCATGCGGAAAGTAAAGCAGTGAGCACACACAGAAATAGCTAAGGTGGTGAAGCCGCTATTACAAGGGACAGAAACGAACCTTTTTTAATCCCCATCGTAACTCGAGCGCTGTGCCGAGCTGGTAGCAGTGTTTGGGGAGGCAGCCTTCCTCTGCCGGCTCCTGAATTGCAGGAAATTTGTCATTGTGCCCAGCGCTGCTTAGGCAGGGTGTGCTCAGCCGGCCGAGCGCTGCTGGCAGCGCTGCCCTGTCTTCAGCAGGGCTTTCCTCGGAGCTGCCGTGGGGATCAGCTCGGCAAACAGACAGCGCACCGCGTTACCTGGGTCTGTTGAGAGAAGGAAGGAGCGGTTAGGAGATGGGAAGAGTGTGGCAAGGAAATCTGTAGTAATGCCAGGCAGGTTGCGGTGGTGGAGGAGGCAGGTTGGTCGGCTGTCGTGCCTTTTGGAAGAGGTTGGCGATGGCTTCGCTCTCCAAAGCCCTGCGGAGCAGAGCCTGGCCCGCGTGCGGTGGCCTCCCTGGACGCGTCCAGCCGGAGGAAGGCTCCAGCACGGGCAGAGCCATCGGGGTGCTCGGTGCCAGGCGAGGGGTGGGAGGGCAGCTGCTGCCAGCACCTGGTTCATGCCATGCAAAGGAGAACCAGGCGGTCTCCTGCGACCGGGTGTCACCTGTGGGTGAGCCATGACCGGTGGGAAGACCGGTACGGACAACTCCTGCTTCTTCCCGTCTCCAGCTTCTGTCACCCCAAAGGCAGGAAGGTTATTCTCCCCAAGCAGGAACAAATATCGCTGTCCCCAAAGTGCAAAAGCTTCTTAGGAGCTGGGGAAGCACCAAAGGACCCGCTTTTCTTTCTTTGCCTGCTCTTCAGAGTCAGGTTTGCATTGAACAGCTTTTTTATATGGCATGGAGGAATGGCATTAGGAGGTTCAGCCTAGTAACAATCTTGTTTCTTCTGTTGAACTGAAATTATCCTGGCTCCGCTGGGAACCCCTCACCGCAGCCTAGATGTTGGCATCAGTGTGCAACCTCCCGACAGCGCCTGTGCTTCAGCATGTCGCGGAGCCTTATTGAGTTTATACACACACTTCAGGACAAATCTTTGCTAATAGAGTTCTAATTTCTTCCTTCCTGCTTCCCAGATGCTTCTGTCTCTGTATACAAATGACAGAAACGGTGAACAATGTTTTCAAGAAAATGTTTATTTGTTAGAAAAGAAATGAGAGGTCCTACGAGGAGAGAGTTCTTGGCAGCTGTTGTGCCTCTCAAACCTTCTGGGTTTGTTTTCTTAATAATGAAAAATGTGAAAAGGAAAATGAGTTTAAAGCTGGATGTGGCAGGGCACAATAAGGGGATTGTGAGTTTAATGGCGTTTGCCACTTGCCTTTTCCTTGTTCCTTAGGAAAAGTCCGATGTTGATGCAACTGAAACGTGCTTCATTTTTGCACTGCTCAATTTGTTTTATGTGCTCAATTTCTCTGAACCCTGGTAGACTGCATCTCATCTTCCAGTTGCTCTTTTGTTCAGTGTAACTACGGCTCTCGGGAAAAGGATGTGGCAAATAAGAGACCCCTGAGACAGAGCTGAGTTTGGTGCCCAGATTTCCCCCAGACGACGGCAGCCTTTGCACAGCTTTGCTTTGTTCACAAAATCAGTACTTGTTCCCTTTGCTCCGTTCCTTCACGTGTGGTGTTGCCTCGGAGCTGAGGTCCCATCCCTCAGGATGGGGCGCGGTGCGGGTGCGGTGGTGGGGCGCGGTGCGGGTGCGGTGCAGAGCACGGTTGGACCTGGGGGGCTGGCACCCAGGGGGAGGTGACGTGGGGTGCGAGGTGGTGCCTCCGTTCCCTGGGCCTGGGGCACCCTGGCTTCTCAAAGCAGTAGTGCCGCCTCCAGCTGCAGGGCGAGGTGGGCTGAGACCCTCGGAGAAGGACCTGGGCTGTCAGTTGAAGTTACCTACGGTGCCGAGTGGCCTTTTTAAGGTCTGTTGCTGAAAGTAAGGTGCTTATTTGTCATTTAGGGAAAAAATTAGCCTAAGTACAGCGCTTTGACTGCACAGGCTGCAAAAATACTGCTGGCAGCTTCAGATTAGCATGTGCTATAAGAGTTTGGTGGTTTAAGGGATGTGGATTTAGCTCTGGATACTTATGCTTGAAAGTCTGGGTAATGGCATGTTGGGATTAATTTTCCTGCGCTGTTCCCAGAAGGGTGACTTTGTCATCGACGTGTGTGCGTGAGGAGAGGAAGATGTACGTGTCTTCTGGTCTGGCAAATGGAGGCTGGAGTTGCTGAAGAAAGGCAGAGCTGTGGGTGGAAAATTGCCCACCCGTTCCCATCGGTACAATCTTCCATTTTTGGACACATGCACTTTTCAGCTCAGATACCTGCAAATGCCAGATTCTCCCTCTTTTTATACACAGCGCTGACCGCAGAGCATGTGCAGCAAGTGACAATGAGCTCAAAGCGAACAGAAGAGTTCCCAGCCCTCCTTTGATGTTCATTCAACATTTTGTTTCTGATTAGTTTTACTGAAATGCCTGGTCCAGTTGACGATATTCAATAAGGTTTAAAAATCTGCCACAGATTTGCTTAAAGAAACCTGCTTAGAGCCCTGGATGTCTCTTCTCATAAATCAGACATAACAGCTTTTTATTTTTTAAGCTCTGGGTTCACGTGGTGCATAATGTACGCCTGACACTGTCACTGTCTTCTCTTTGCAGTTTGCTGCTTCGTTGTGCACAAGCGGTGCCATGAATTCGTTACCTTCTCCTGCCCCGGTGCTGACAAAGGCCCTGCCTCGGATGTGAGTACCTGCTCCAACGCCTCGAGTGAAGGCACAGCGCGGTGTTTTGTGGATCACTCTGTTTCACAGCAATTTGGAGAAGATGTTCCTCCAGCTTTCTTGGCTGATGACACTTCTGTGCCGTTATTTCACAGGCATCTCTAATTCATTGTTATTTGTAGTTGTGTGGGCTCTCATATTTTTGAGACACTTAAAACACTTTCAAATCATCCAATAACCCAAGCAGAGGAGGGAGAATGTATGGGAATGCAGAGATGTTTCAGCTTGGGGCTGAGTCTGCAGCCTTGCCCCATCTCCCTTTTGTCCCTTGAGCCGCAGCCTCAGTTTCCCCATTGGTAAAATGACATTTCCAGGGTCTGCCACCTGAACCGAGGTTTTCGACTTGGGGTTAATTAATATGCACAAAGCACTAAGTGCTAAAAAGCTGCTTTAAGACTTTGGCCAGCGTGCCCTGAGCTGAAGAAGGCTCTCTTCTGTCAGGGCTTGGTTCAACGTCTTGATCAATTCCTTTTGTCACAAGTGAAATACCTGAAAGAATTAGCTGTCGTTTAACAGATGCCTACCATGTTGCTAGACTGGAGTCAGCCCCGGGGAATGTGCCTGTCCTTGTTCCTCCTCAGCTCATTACTTTTTTTGAAGGCATCACTGCCCCGCATTGTTATTGCAGTGTCGGTCCCGTGTTTCCCCGTGGTTGTTCAGCGTTACCTGGGGTCGGGGCTCTYGGCTGCTCACCTGCAGCATCCCTGGTCCTCGTCCCGGGGGCTTCTTGCTAAAAGCAGGCACAGTTTTTTCAAGTCTGTTTCGTATCACCTTGCAGGTTTAATTAAGCCAATATATATGTGTGGTCTTCTCAAGGAAAAAAAAAACCCCGCAGGCACCTTTCATGCTTGCTTGTGATTTGCACGGTCAGTGTTGCTACGTTTGCTCTGACTCCCTCCGAAAACACAGAACTGACTGGGCAGCATCGTCAAGGACAACAAAATTACTGGGAAATACCTGTTTAGGTGTGACTTTTGGAAAATAATATTGCTGGTCTTTAAAAACCAGAAAACCACCTAAATGCCCACTGACTAAGTCGCCATCCTTATTTTCACAAGGACTTAATTTCCTGGTGAATCCCCAGGCTTTCGGGGGCGAGTGGGAGAGCTGGAGCAGAGGAGCGGAGCTGGCTTAGGCTCCTCAGCGTGGTTCTGCCAGCGCCTTTCGGGTCTGTCTGGCAGTTTTTGTGTTTTACTGTGGAAACTAGCTAATTTGGGGAACTGCGAGGAGAAAAGAGATCGAATTGGGGAAACGACAGTGCACCACAACTCTCACCCTTAAAAATAGAACCAGTGGGAGCAGGCAGTGTAACAGGCAGCTGAAGGTGGAGGCTGAACACACGTTGTCAGTCGCCCTGCCCGAAACGGGGCTGTGTGCCACGATTGTGATAAATGGGAGCTTTTGGGGATGGGGGTGAGTCTGGCAGGGAAGGGCTGTGATGGCTCTGAATGGGGCAGAGCTGGGGGGTCAGCCCCTTTTGGGTACAGCGTTGGGCAGGGGCTGCCTGTGCTCCTCGGGCAGACGCTGCAAGGAGAGGCTGCGGGGGGACGTGGAGGGGAAGGCTGAGCGTGGGTCACGGTGGTCTGGGATCCCTCACCAAAACTGCGTTTCTTTTCCAGCCAAACCAGAAGGCAGGCTTGCTGGCTTCCCTTTTTGTCTGGTTTCTCCTCCTGTATGAGTGTGCTGGGTTGGGGCATTTCTGGGTTGGGTCTGAGAAATCTGGCTGGGCTTTGGTCCCAAAGAACKGCTGGGCAGCTCCACCACAGAGCTGCCGGGGACCCCAGGCAGGGGGATGGGGGTGGTACCTGATACCCCCCACGTCCCCAGAACTGCCCTTGAACCTGGTCACTGCTCTGGCTCTAGCAAAGCGGTGACTTTATCCCAGTGCCCAGCTTGTGGCTGATCGAGGGACCTGCCTGGGCAAAACCCTGTTTTGACCCTGAGCCCCTGATGTCAGATTTCTCGGGGCACATGCGCTTGCAGCCCCCCAGCCCCAGCTGCACAGCRTGGTGCCTCCAGCCTGCTGAAGCCTACTTGACAGCACTCCTCCACCTCCGGAGAGAATGCCTGGCAGAATGTTAATTGTAACCAGCTGATAATGAAGCTTTTGGCTGTTTCCCACAGGCTGAGACAGGTAGGTGTCTTCCAGCTCGCCCAGGTCAGTGCTGCAGCAGCCTGGGTCCTGCTCCCGTGGCTGCTGGGGGTGCTGCAGGAGCAGCCCCGAAAAAGGCTGCTTTCAGACTTGAGCTTGTGCACAGTTTGATAAAAGCCCAGTTTTATTTCCACTTCCCACCAGACAATTAGTCAAGATATTACGTGGGTTTTTTTAATCCCCGCCCCAGGCACTTTGCATATGACTGTTGCTTTCCTCACTGAAGGCTTTCTTCTCCCCCCATAGGGGCTACTGCTAATTGCGGTGTATTGGTGGCTATTGAACCTTAAAAATTAGCGGAGGGGAAAAAGATGCAGTAGAGATGCCAACCCAAGAGAGACTAATGCAGCCACGAATACTCTGGTCCTGCAGACTGTTAGTCCGTACCATGTCTTTATGAACCTGAAGGTCAGGAGAGGCTGCTGGGGTCCTGTCTGAACACCCTGACCCCATGGCAGTCGGCGGGGTTTGTTCCTGGGCCCGGGTGACGGCCGTACCCTCTGCCTGAACTGTGGCAGCCGAGTGTTTGCAGCTCCGTCCTGCACAGCCTCCATGGGAGCAGCTGCRGCACCGATGGCCCTTTTTCTGGTGGTACAGCAAACCCGAGGGGAGGGTGGCAGGGTGGCACTGGTCTCGGGCTGCAGGACACAAGGCCCTGGGGTCTTTGCTGTGCCTGGAGCAAGCCGGGTCTTCCAGCRGAGGCGTCGGCAGGAGCTGCTGCCTGCTCAGTGCGTTGCTTGCAGGGAGTGGGGCAGAGGCGGTCAAGGACAGGGCTCCATCGCTCTGCTCCTGGGACGGGGCTTGACTGGGATAAACGCATCCCTCTGTCTCCATCTCTGGACGCTTTGGGCCTGTGCCAAAGGGGCACAATCAGGGTCCGTGCAGGGGAGCAGTGGTAAGGTCTGTGTGTGAGCATGCAYGTGTGCACACACGGCATTTGTCCCAGCACGCTTGTCCGGAGCGGGTCACTGAAGGGGGTAGAGAGGGAAGTGAAGGCTTTGCACCGCTTGCCTTCATGCCTCTGTTTTTTTCCGAGTAGTTGCACTCATTGCCTCTGCTGCTGCTCCTCTGCAGTGGGCGCCCGCTGTAACAGGGCGAGGAGAACTGGAGAAGGCATGGGGAAATGAGGTAAGGGTGGTAGAAGGTGATCTACCTTCTGCCCTTCCCTTAGAGTTGAGTTTGGCCATCCAGGCAAGCTAAGAAGCYTGCGTGCGTGTGTCCAGGTCCCTCAGCACAGTGCCAGTGCTCAGGGTGTGGGTAACATGGCAGAGCCCCTGCCACCCGCGCTGCCTGCCCTGTGCCTGCCGGGCAGCGAGGCGTGTGTCGGGCTCCCTCCATCGTGCAGCCAGCGGTGATGGAGGTTTTACGACCTTTGCTGCTAAGTAATGTCACGCTGTGAGATTCCTTCTGGCCATGTGGATTTAGCTCTGACACTCAATGCTTTCTCTCCTCTATTCTCTGTCATCTAAAACACATAAAGAAAATGGCAGCAAGACCCACTTGCGGGTCTAGTACCCTGCAGACCTGATTCAGGCTAGAAGAGGTATATGTCATATATCCAAAAATATATGCGTTTAGGTACGTATTTAGATATTTGTGTATGCAGAGGTGAAATCTTACTTACAAGACTGCTTTAGGTGTGACATAACCAGAGAAGGAGCTGCTGTCTGAGCAGAGCCCCCCGGCTCCCGCCCCTGGCTGGGCTGGCAGCGGGGCTGGGTGGCTGCGGGCACCCAGAGAGGGTGATGGCAGCGGGCGAGGGGGCTGCTGGCCCCACAGCTGCAAGTGGCCCCTTGCTGCTGCGGCAGCCCCAGGAGCGGCTGGGTGGGTGCTCCAGGGCGCTGCGGGTGCCACTCAGGCGGCAGAGCTGGAAACCCTCCCTGGTGTGGTGCAAAACCAGCAGAAAGGTGCGAGCGAAGGCGGCCTGGGCAGAGGGAGATGGAAATGCTGAAACCACTTAACCTTGCTCAAGGAAAATGAGGTTGGCAGTGGGAGAGCAGGGATGGCTGTGATCCAGATGGCACCTCCGGAGCTTTGCTCAGGTGTTGGGCAGCCTGCCTGCCCAGGCGCCGCTTTCTCGTCCTTGCGCATCATCTGGATAGCGGCTTGCGGCAGGCAGGAAAGGCAGCAGGTACCGGGGAGATGCTTCACCTGTTTCTGCATGGAGTTTTGCCGAAGGTGGATGCAATGCTTTTCTTTTTCTCCCTCCGAGCCCTGTCCAAGCTGGGGCAAGCAAGGAGCAGCGAGGAGCCCTCGGACAGCCTGRTCCCGCTCCCCGAGCGCGGCCCCTTGGCCCCTGACCAGCAGGTCTCTCCCACGCGTGTCTCCTGCTGTCCTGCGGCTCTCCGTCCGGCTGTAGGTTACTGTGGGCAGCCTCTGCCTGAGAAGGGAAAGGTCTAAATTAAATCTAAGTTGCCACATTTTAAGAGGTGCCACTTGATACCAGGGCATGCGTAAAGGCCCTTGATCGAATTCTCTATTGCTTGCTATTATTGCTGGGTGAGACTTGCCACTGTGGCTCATCGAGCAGACAGGTGAAGGCTGCCCAGTTGGTGTTAATTAATTTTTAGTACATTATTTCTGAAAATGAAGAGAGGAATGCAGATGCTTGGGACTTAAAGCAGGGAGCGAAAATGGCCCTTTTGTAGCTGGATTTTTTTGCCATTTAGCAAAGCCCTGCGGGAGACCCTCTGGTTTGTACCCCTGCACAACTGCCAGCTGGGGTGTAACTGGGGGTGCGTGCAGGGCAAACTTTGTTCCTTCTGCACTGGCAGTCAAGCTTCTTACAGCAATATAATCCTTCAGGAGCTTTGAATCAGGAGACGGAAAACTACTTCAGTAAGCAGCAATGTCCTGTCTACTTCGGGAATGAGCTGAGGACAGGGGCTTCATCTTGAACTGATGCAAAGCTCGAGTTTTTGTCTGCTCTGTTGTTGCTAATAACCACGGCATGAATCCAGAGCGACCTATAATTATGTCAAACGCTGGTAGCATCTAGGTTGTAACCATTATAGCTATGCATTTTTTCAGTCGGTGCAGCAATCTGGTAACTGTCTTTCCTTTGACAGATACTAATATCCAATGAAATCTTGCAGAAAGAATGAGTTTAATTTATCGCATTTGTTTAAACCTTGCAGTGTGTTCGTCCTTACAGTGGGCCACGTGATTTTGCTGAGCGGGAGAGGGAAGAGGTTCGTTCAGTGAGATGGCATCCCCGTCCTCRGCATCTGCAGGTGCCGTGCACAGCGGCGGCTGGAAGAGGCTGCTCTGGCTGGGGCTGCAGACGAGAGGTGCTGCAGTTCCAGCCAGATCCCAGCCTGGGCTGGAGCTTTTAACGCCAGCTGGCTGCTGGTTTTCATCCCCAGAGCTGCTCTATTCTAGCATGCTAGTCATGGAGCCCAGGGGAAAAAAAGATATTAAAAGAAAAAAAATTTCCTAACTTTCCTCCTTGATCTCTGTATCTTGTAGTTCTTCATAGTTACTTGAGAGTCAAGGAGAAAAATATCCTGTAAAGTGCTTATGGTATATATGGATGCTTAATTTTAAACACCTGAGTAATACTAGTTACGTAAATAGAAGTCTTCTGTTTGAAGTTAAGCTTTATGGGATGGTGGCTTGTGCATGTATCAAGCGGAAAACCCTGGGGGGAGGCTGACGTTTTACGCTTTTCGGAGCATAACAAAATAACTGGAGAGCAGTGAAATGTCAAAGTCTCTTTCTGTTACCGTTGACTAGTCCTACTTTGGAGCAGTTTTCTGTTTGATCTGGTTGTGTTTGAACCTCCTTGAGGAGAGCGAGAGCATGTGTGTGTTTAACCTTGCAAAGCCTACCGAATGGGAATCTTCCATCTAGGAGAGGAGGACTAATTATACAGCGATGATAGGGCCTCTAAGTAAAAAAAAAAAATTAATTGCTTCTTGCAGTAGAGAATGAAGCTGTAGCTATAAATGCTGGTACTGAAGACACCGGGGCTGCTTTCATGCTAGATTGCTCTTAAGTCATGGCAGGATTTTTTTTTTTTTTTTTTTTTTTTTTTTTTTTTTTTTTTTTGATGGCTGAAGATGTGATAGTGGGTCTCTGTTTTGGGCGGCGGCATTGCTGAGGACGGTGTGTCTGTTACACAGTACTGGCCAGCTGAGGGCAATGGCATTTTTACCATTTACTTCTCTAACTTGGTCCGAATGTGTGCTGTGCTGAGCTTTGACACGCTGGTGACGAGGGCTGCCGGCTCTACCTGCGCTGCACCGCTGGGCTGGGCTCCCACGGCTGCGGGGGCGTGCATTCCTCCAAAAGGTCTGAGCTTTACCATGGCTTTCACATTAATGCGCTGTCAGGTTGTGGTCGCTCCCCTGCATCCCCGAAGTCAAAGCTGGTGAGCTGTTCTGGAGAGGGCGGCCAGCCCAAACCCACCAATTCCAGTGTTAAACTCTGCTGTTTTTCGTTACAAGCTCTGACACTCCTGTGCTCTCCTGTTTGCAGGAGGCAGAGCTAGCACGACTGTTCAAGCTGAAGTTTTCTGAAATATGGCAAGGTCTTCAGGAGCTGAAGTCAGGCATGTGTAATGTAATGCAGTTGGCAAACCTAATTATAGTCGGAGCTATTAGTAGAATGCATAATTATTTAAATTCTAGACAAAATAATCATTAAAATGACCTTCTTTGCATTATCCTGTTAAAGGTCGTCTAATCAGGATGCATTAATAATTATCAGAGTTGCTCTAGGAAAGTAACAGGCCAATGTAGCTTCATTTTGATTTTACATTTAATTTTTCAGCCATTTGCAGCTTTAGGAGAGGAATTCTGTAATGCTATCACCGTGACACCTTTGGTCTTTCCATGCTTTGTTTGCTGGAGGCAGAATCATTTCATCTTTGTCTTGGGCTCCTCCTTTCTTGGAAAGCTCCAGAGTTGAGTGTACTGACAAAAGTATTGCTGCCGCTCTCTCTTAGAACAAGAGAGAAACTTCACAGGGCGTGGGTCACACAGGTGTTATTA
The DNA here is from genome assembly GCA_035582835.1 of Phoebastria nigripes. NCBI lineage: Eukaryota > Metazoa > Chordata > Aves > Procellariiformes > Diomedeidae > Phoebastria > Phoebastria nigripes. The sequence continues at coordinate 2,584,823 of JAYKAV010002833.1, forward strand.
GAGTCAGAAGCTGTCTTCGCAGCATCAGTACGTGGTCRTTATCCCTTCATGCACAGCATCGCCAGATCCCCAGCTGACACTTGTAGCAGGGTGCAAAGAGGGTCACTCCACTTTCCCAAGTTTGGTTTATTCTCTAGAGCGTTTGGGCAAACGTGGGCTGGCAACAACTAGCAATGAGACTTCAGCAGCAGAACTAATGAAGACGCCATTTGTACTACCTGAAAATTAGCAGCTGCTTCAAGTTTATCCTTTGTGGGATTATCTCCGGTGGGAAGGGACGCCTGCTGCCGGGTAGCCCCTTTGCACAGGATAGTGTCGTGGGGTTATCAGCAGGCTCTGCCTGTCGGAGGGTGGAGGTGGGATGCGCAGCTGCCTTCCCTTCCTCCAGACGTGCCCGTCGAGCCAGGACCTTGCTGAAGGCACCAAGCACCCTCTTGCCCAGGTCCTGCCTCAGAGAGCAGGACGCTGATCTCTCCTCGGATCTCGCATACCTCTGGGATGCCCCAGGTCTGGTGCATAAGCAGATCTTCACAGCCTTGTTGCAGCGTGCTGCTTTCTTTTGTCTTGCTAATTAACTTCTCCAGCTCTCGTGTATGCCATCTGCCCCTTGCACGAGGGCACATGCTCGCTGCTGCTGCCGGCATTGCCAGCGCAGGCAGCTGGTGACGGTTCCCGTGGGATGAAGATGTATCTGCCTTGCTCCCTCCCAGCACCTTCTGGTGCTGCCCTGGCTCTGCCGGAGCCCAGCTCTTTCTCCTGCCAGCCTGCACATGTCTTCAGCCCTGTAATTGGAAAGCTCTTCTCTTGTTTTCTCGGCGGGTGTGTGTCTAGTTACGCCTGTTAAGATTGCAGCCTCTCTGGTTAAAGGAGGGGATTGGAGAGGGTGGTTGGGTCTGTGCCCTGCCTGCGGCTCCGCAGACCTGGTGCCTGGGTCTGGGCTGGGTCTGTGCAGAGCGTAGCTATGGGGAGGGCACTGGGGTGGGTGGTGCAGCCTGTGCCCACCCGGCTGGCACCAGTGAGGGGGGTCTAGAAACGAAGCSTCCTGCAGGCAGGAGGTGTTTCAGGGGGTCTCTGTGCCATGAGGGTTCAGGGAAAGCGCTGTGGGAGCCCCGTTCTCATGGAGAGCTTACACTATAATAAAATGACTCTCAAGGCATGTGAACGATAACGAACAATTCTAAATGATGTTGAGATGCTAATGCTGCTCAGGGAAAAAAGCTGAGTTTGGCTTTTTTTTGCTGCTCGGTAAGAGTGTATTTTATTCGGTGTTGGCAGCAGCAAGAGAAGAATAATTGTCATCCATATCCCTCTGCAGTTGTCTGACTAGCAGATGAGATCTTTTGTCAATAAAAATGTATTAACTTGCTGGAAGCTGTCAAGGAAAGCTGTCAAGGGCAGGTTTTACCTGTGGCCACGTGTTTGACATGGAAGCAGCCCAAGCCGCGATGCTCGTGCCCGCAGACACGTTAGCTGCTGGTGTGTTGCTGCCCGTGCTCGGGGACCGCTTGCCCTTCCACAGCCAAGGTCTGGGCAGAGGAGCTGCCTGCATCCCCTTGCCTGCACTGCCGTGCCCTCAGGCCCTGCGCTGTGCAAGGTTTTCTGTGTTGTAATACTGTAAAGGATAGAAAAATAGTTTTGGTATTGCTTACTGGTGCAGCAGTGTCAATCATCTTTAAAATGTGGCRTGCAGAAGCAGGCTTCCACAGAGTTACGATATTGATAGAAAAGATAGCCCAAACCTTTGCTGTCTTGCCTTGAACGGGACCCATGTTTTCCTCTTTCTGTAACCTTCTTTCAGTGGAGTCTTTATRGTTTATCATGGCTCTTTTCATTGAAACAAAGACCCGTCACTCTTGTTCACTTGTTCCTTAACTTCCTTGCTTGGTTTTTGCTGGGACTTGGAGCTATTTCTCACCAAAGGCGTTTTTCCAGCCCTGTGCAAGCAGGTGGGAAGATGCAGGAGGTGCATCCCCAGGGCAGCAGCCCCCGGCTGCAGGTCCCGAACAGGACAGGGCAGGCGAGCGCTGCCGAAAGCCCGTCCTCGCTGAAAGCAGGGGGTCCCCGTCTCTGGTGGCCGCAGTTGTCTTCATTTCATCTTCCCCCACCACCTCCTGGCTTCAGTAAGAAGAACTTGCGCAATAAGAGGCTGCTGCCCAGAGCTGTCTCATTCACGTCCCTGACCCAGCCTCTTACAAACCCTTATCTCCCCGGAGGGAACGACAGGCTTTTCTCTCCAGTGCCACCTTTAGGGTCGCTGTTAGGCCACTTCTGTCTCTCTGCTGTGAGTTGTTCCTTACGAACCGGGGGGGATTTTCCTCAGTGGAAATGTGGGAACAAAATGCAAGGGTTTTGGTTTTACATCCGCTGCCTGGGTTTCATTAGGTGCAGACAGTAAGCTGTCGCTGTATTTGCTCTGCTATCRTGCTGCTTAAATTGCTATGAAATTCACTTTAAAATAGTCTCTTCACATGAACTGCGTTAATTCTTCTTCGGAAGAGATAAGCTTTCTCTGCAATGAGGTGGGGAAAGCAGGGGTGCATAGTCTTGAACCAGCCTGCRTGGCTGTTCTGTAGAGTCCAGGAAATTTTGACAGTACAAAGGATTAAAATAGCATCAGCCCCATGGGTGTAGGTCTGGGCTGCCCGCTTCCCCGGGAGAGCGGGGCGGCCGACTCTGCGGAAGGACAAGCGGTGCAGTGCTCCAGGAGAGTGATGGGAGCTGGGGCCTGCAAAAGAAACCTGAGTGCCCTTCATATATGACTTATTTTAGAGATGAACCCAAGTGAGCTGGACATGTTTTAAAAATGTTTTACAGCTCAGGCTGCTGGGCCTGAGGAAGGGTCTGGTCCTCCCTCTGCCCCCCTCTCCTCCCTGCCCCAGGGAGAGGCGATGCCTGCGCTCCCTCTGAGCCAGGCAAAGCTGAATTTAGTGCAGAAGTAAATAAAAGCCCAGACGGCATCCAGTGCGGTGTTTGCAACTCTGGGTACGACAGAGGGCTGCTGCCCTTGCCAGGACATTGCATGGACTTTGCATGAGAAATAGCTGAAGCAAAACGCCCTTGCTTGCCAGGCAGCGCTGCGCTGCCCTGCCGCTCTGCTCGCCCCACGCTGCTCTCACGCCTTGGCTTGCTGCTGCCTGACGAGCCTCTGCCCGCTGCCRTCCTGACGGACTGCCACAAAAGAGCAAACGGATTCCTGACTACTAGGAGCAGTGAATAAATTGTCAGTCTGATCAATGCCACCAGCTGCCTGCCTGCAGGTAATTGGTAAGCGGTGGCTCCTGCATCAGCGTCTCCATCAGGGTTCAGCGGGAAGGCATACATTACATCGGTGCGGTCATTCAGCGAGCTCGGTGGTGGGTATGACCCTGAAGAAAGGCACAGGTGATTGCTGACCCTGAATAAGGGTCCGGCTGGGCTGCGCTCAGAGTGCCTTGAAGGCCATGAGTTGATTACTCACGAATCAAATTTCTTGCGTTCCTGGGAGAGCAGGAGAGCTCGGGCTGCTGTCAGCCCAGGCCCGCAGAGCCGCAGGCTGCGCACAGCCGCCTGTGCCCGCGGTGGGACGGCCGGGGCCAGCCTGGGTAGGAGCAACTAGAGGTGTGTGCAGTGCTGGGGAAGCCAGGGGCTGCGAGGTTTGCTCTGCAAGTCCGGGATGCGATAAGTCAGGGATGCGATATTGCACTGACTCGTTTCGGACCAGAAACCTGCTGTCAAGTTAAGGAGCAGAAGCCGGCCGCCTCTGATGGGTCAGTGCTTGCAGGGCACCAGTTCAAAGCCAACAGCTGCTCCTCTCCTTCCCTGGCTCATGTTCTGACTCCCTCGTTTGGGCTCACATCCTCAGGACACGCACACATCCCTCCCCTCGGAGGATGAGGGATCTGCGGCAGCCCAGATTAGAAAGGTCAGAGCCTCTTAGTGCAGTAAAACGCTCCTAATGGCATTTTTCAGTTCTGCTCCAAAGAAAGCTTTTTCTGCCCTGTTCTTCAGGGCCGGCTCTGCGCTGGTAGGATGGAGGAGGAGCGCCTCTTCTTTTCTTGGCAAACTTCTTTTTAACCATTCTTGTTTTAAGTCTCTCAGCATCTGCATATGCAGTGATCTCGTCATCCCTGTCTCTGTGGTACAAAAATAGTCTCTTTGTAAAACGACTTCAGCCTTGTTCAAAAATGATACTCAGAATTTCCAGTTTCTGGCACCTTCTAAAGCACTGGTCAAGGTGAAACAGCCCCCCCACGCCCCGGCAGCCAGAGAAGCGGCTCTGCCTTCCCACGCCCGGCTGCCTCCATCACCCTCGCGCCCTTTGGGCTCTGGCTCTCCAGGTGCTGGGTCTCTCCAAAGCAGCCCCTCGGGGTGGGAGCAGAAGGTGAAGCCTGAAATGCGCCCGTGAGGGATCCGGCTCCCCCCGAGCAGAGGGTCCCTGCTCGCGGGGCTGGGATGCTGAGGGAGCGGTTTGGAAACCTGCGGCTGTTCCTGTGCCAGCACGCTCTTGCCGCCCCAGCACTGCTCGGTGCATGCTTTTCTCTTCTAGCTCTGGCTTTTTTTGAACTCCCAGTGGGAATTTAAAATCCTTCGCATGAAGTGGAAATTGTCTCGTTTTGCATTAAGCTTGTGTCTTTTATGAATGACTAAAGCTTTCATTTGCCTAAACAGGAATATCTGTTTCTAGAAGGGAACACAGAAACTGGAGCACTCGGGGGCGATTCCTCCCCGTGTCACACGCTGGGGTTTGACTGGCACGTGGCTCCTGCCAGAGCTGCCCCCAGGCCCCCCCCCACTGCCCTCATCCTGCTGCCGACGGAGGGTCAGCGGTGGAGGGCCGATGCCCGAGCATCCCCGGGGCTGCCCTCCTCTGCAGCGTGGTGTGGTGGGGGCTGTGGGCGCTGTGCCCGGGGGACTCTGCAGGACGCGTGGGTCAGTGTCCAACGGGCCGGCCAGAGACCTCCTTTCTCCTGGGACGGAGGCAAAAGAAAGCTTTTCATTTTCTTGGGTGCCTCACCTCCAGGGAGGTAGCCCAAGCCATTCCTGCGCATGTACTGGTGGGCTTGCATCGGCTGCCAGGGCCGGTCCCTGGGAGATGCAGGGGGCTGGTTCACGCCGATTAAAGAGCTCTGTATTGCACAGGCAAAGCTGCTTACGGAGGTGGTCCTGAGCTGCTGTACAAACAGAGCTCAGGTTATAAAATCAAGCAGGGTGAGTTTTCAAGGGCTTACCACATGTCCAGTGGAAGGATCTCACTAAACCTATAAGCCTCTTTAAAAGGTGTATGTGTTTATCATGGTGTCCATTTGTGCTTTGGGCAGCAGTGCTCGGTGTTACCTGCCTGCAGCCATCGGCTGCCCGCCTCAAGCCACAGCTGCCTGCGGTCTGCCTGCCCGAAGCTTTTGCGGGGAGAAATTCCCCCCCCACCTCCTCTTCTAGCCTAAAATCCAGGTTTAAGTTTTCTGTGCTCTCACATCTCTGGGGAATGCGAAAGGCTTTCAAATGCACAGTGTCGCTTAATGAACTATCTTTTTGGTAAGCAGAAGAGAGGTTAATCGTGAACCCTCATCCTCTCAGGCTTCCTGCGACACAGCTGAGACACGAGCTACCAGACAGAGGCATGTTGCACTCTGTATCTAGAATTGGTTTGCTTAAGGTTAAATGTGAGATACTTTCAGTTTCAAGTACCATAAATTTGCTGAGGCATGTACCTAATCCCTTGCACTTAACAGATTGAATTAAATGAAGCTCCATTACTTTTCCACCTTTCTGGTATCGCTCAAGTTATCTGGGATGCTGTGAAATAATGCACAATATTAGTGATTAATGCAACTGAAAGCTTCAATGCAATAGCAGTAAGAAAATTAATTTCAGGGGAAGGTAATGTATTGGCAGCTATGTTATAGCTCGGTTCTGACTCCACTCTTTATTTACTTAGCTTACAGTGCCCTGAAAAGGTGTCTTTTCCTAATGCCCGGGCACTCTTCCAGGCCATTAAAAAGCCAGTCAGCTCAAATGACCAAGCCAGGAGCTATGCCTCATCCCTAACCCTTAAACAATTAACCTGAGATGCAATTAAGCCAGCTGCTACTTGCCATAGCCTTCCCCCTTGCTTGTGTGTGTGCTGCTACCGAGCGCGCTGAGCACCCGGGCAGGCTGCCCCAGCACCCTCCTCTGCAAAGCYGTGCAGCTTTGGGCTCTCCTTGCAGGAACAACACTGCCCGCCCCCGCATCGGCCTTTGCTCTGCCCCGGTGTGCCCGTGGTCCCCGCATGGTCCCGCTGGTGACATCCCTGCCCCTCCACTGGGGTTTCTCCAGCTCCCGGGGCAGGGCAGTGAGTAGCGGGCTGCTCCTGGGGCTCTGCGTTGGCTGCCCCAGCTTCTCCAGTAACCACAGCAACTTAAACCAGTGCTGTCCGTGCTGCTTTGGGGCCAGCGGGAGACATTCTGTTGCTTAGTCCTGTCTCCTGCCTAACTTTGTGTTGTCTTAAAGTTGCTCTGCRTTGGGCTGAATAACTGTGGTTTGATCAGGGCTTCCAGAATTGTCTTGTCTTGCATGGAAGATACCAAGAAATACCAAATCCTTGGTCTGCCTCAGTCATTGTTCCAGTGTTTGATCCCATCTCCCTGCTGAGAAGTTGTTTCTCATTTGAAATTGTTTGGCTTTAACTTCTGTAGACCCTTGTTGGAGTCCAGGAGCCCTSTTTGCAAGGTGCCTGTGCAAGACTGCAAACAGTGTCCGGGATAAACGGAGCTCTCCTGGTTTTGCATGCTCTGCTGTCGCAGAAAAGTCTGCTGTTGGTTTTAAGAAAGCTCAAAATATTACAGTATACCCTAAGCAGCTTGATTCCCTAGGAGCGTGCTGGGGAGGGGTTGGCACCAGAGCGCAAAGATGTTTACTGGGTAGTCTTAATATAGATGGAAATCAAGGGTGGTTTTTTTTCTGCTTTACCCCACTGGGTTGACGTGGAAGTTGAGTAGTGTCCAGCCCTTATGTTGGTTCTTATGTACCAATTTCACCTGGTGTTTTCTATGCTAAGACCAAGTTATTTAAAAACAATAAATCCCCAGACAAGCCAATGCATTGCTTGTTCATTGTTATGGCAACACATATAAAGAGTAATAAAGCTGGATCTTTGCGACTGTTGGAAAAGGTCCACAACAGTCGGTGGCAGTTGACTGAAGTCCATTAATAGCACCTCTGAAGCCAGCTGGCACGTGAAATGCAGAGAGCGGTGGTGCCTTGCCAATATTTGATGCAAGTTTATAATCTTTATCTTTTATTTTCCTCCTAGGATCCCCGGAGCAAACACAAATTTAAAATCCACACGTACTCCAGCCCCACCTTCTGTGACCACTGCGGGTCGTTGCTGTACGGGCTCATTCACCAGGGGATGAAATGCGACAGTAAGTGACGTAACCTGTGGCTGTGGTCGCAGCAGTGGGGGGCTCTGGCACCCTGAGGTCCTGGGTAGGGGCTCCCAGCCTGCCTGAGCTGTGGCCAAGAGCCTGTCCCCTCTGCCACCGGTGCGGAGCATGCTGCAGGGCTGCCTGGCGCCCGAGGGGCCGGGCACGAGTGGGCACCTTCTCACCTCTCATGGGGAGCCCCCGTGAGTCCTGCAGGGAGAGGGGAGGGAAAGGCACCCGGTGGGGGGGGATCCTGCCCGCATCCCCCCTGCAGCATCGCCTGCATCCCCCCTGCAGCATCATCTCCAGTTCTCGGTTCTCTGCAGCGCCGGCTCCGACTGACACCCTGTGGCCGTGGTGGTGCCTGCTGCGGTGGCACAGCCTCTCCAGAGTGCTTGGGTCTGTCTGCACGAGCCTGACCTCGGGCGCAGGAGTACCTGGGGAATTGTTGTACAGAGGGGAGAAAATGGGAGATGAAAGAGGAGGGAGAGGATGGAGAGAGAGATCAGTTATTTTCCAAGTTAATCYTGTACGTTCCTGTTTAAAAGGACTGTGAATATACAGCGTCTGCTTACATGCTTACGCCGTCTGCAGGGAACAGCATTCTCTGCTGTTCACCATGTGCTGGCTTTCTCATAAATATAGAAGCTTGCTGACTGTTGTGGGAACAGTGTATTCATTATCACCTTTAAAATGTTACCAAGTGGAAATGAATTTAAAATACAATTTTTTATATATATAATTTATATATTTTAGATATATAAATTTTAATACATGTATATATGTATACACATATGCAAGTAATTTTTAATGCCTCTTATCAGCTCCTGGTGAATCCAGCTGAATACCCAGCATTGCACCATGGGTGTGATGGAAGAGAGGTTTGATAAATCAGCAAAACTTGAGTAATTAGAGTAAGGGCTAAAAGCCCTGTAATCTCTGTAGTCACAACCCAGAACTGCTGGTGGTGGCAGGTCCCTGTGTCCGTGCAGGGCTCTGCCAGAGTCTCCGGCTGCGTTTGAAGGTCCATCTGCTGCATGTTTATCCCAGAATCCCTCACAAACATCCCCATTTAAAAGGGGGACAAGTTCTTCCCCCCATCCCCTCTGAACACCCCGAGAGCTTTGGCAGAGGTGACGGGAGTGCTGAGCGTCCCTTTCTTTCTCTCCAACCTGCAGCCTGTATGATGAACGTGCACAAGCGCTGCGTGATGAACGTCCCCAGTCTGTGTGGGACGGACCACACCGAGCGTCGGGGACGGATATACATCAGGGCTGACATCGAGAAGGATGTGCTCACCGTCGTAGGTAGGTGTGCGACCCGGGTACAAACCCTGCATGCACGGTCACCCAGTTGCCCCTCGCTGCTGGCGTGTGCCGTGCTGACAGCAGTGCCGGCCATGGCGGGTCCGGGGAGTGCAGCGCCCAGTGTCTGACTGGTCAGGAGCAGGCGCCTGGCAAGGCAGGACAAGGCTTTGAGCCTTCTCCGGGCACRCTCCTGCCCTCTGCCAAGCACTGGCTGGGGCTCCAGGGGCTATCTGTACTAAATAGCTTTTCCAGTTACAGACTTCTCATACTGCTTTTTGAATCATGTAAAATTTCAGCATCTGCAGCATCCTGGGAAGGGGTGGCAGAAAGTTCCTCCGTTTAGCTATGCCGTGTGAAAAAGTATGTTGTTTGTACTGTGCTGTCCGTGTGATGAACATCCATTTCCTGCTGTTCTTTCCATGCCTTTAATGGTACCTGGACCTGTACAGTTCTTGGTGGGAATCTCGGATGGTCTTTTTATCTGACTAGGGCTTTGCAACCTTCTTCCACCGATTTGGAGACTCCATGGCCTCCCCCTCTATCCGAGGCATGTGCTGCCTTCCCGCTTGGTGCTCGGAGGCTGCTGGGGCAGGTGTTCCTGCGGTGTGGTTGTACGCTGGGGGCACAGAGGGACATCAGCCCCTCTGTACTGCCGTGGTGAAGATAACTGTCATTCTTCACATTTTCTTGCCGTTTCCCAGCCCCGATGGAGAGCTGGAGCACGGCGTAGTGCTCTCAGGGCAGGCTGCTGCAGCYCTCTGCGGGGCACCCTGAGCGGAGCTGGCGTGGATCAGGGGGAGCTGGCGTGGATCCGTGGGAAGCGTGGATCCGACCACCCTGGCGATGGGTGGCAGGCAGGAGCCATCCCACRTGGGTGCATCCCCAGGGAGGCGCTGAGCGGCAGTGCCATCTCGCGGTGTCCGCCTCCAGGGATGCCCCAGGCGGTGGGAGATGGGGCCGGAGGAGGCTGCAGGCAGCCGGGCAGTGCTGGGCTCAGCAGAGGCTCCTGCCCTGAGTGTCCCAGGGACCCGACTGCCACCTGTGGGGAAACCCCTTGTCCCCAGTCCTGGTTTGCTCTGTCCTGGAACTCCTCCATTCTCGGTTTGTGGCAGGAAACAGGGTTATCCCGTCTCTAAAGGCTTTTGCCACCTGGATTTTGAGTTCCCAGAAGATATTGCTTCCCCCGTGACCTGTAAGCATCTCATGAAACATAAACYGTATTCTCGTAAAGCCTCTTGTCCCCTGCATGGAGAGATCAGACCAAAGATGTGACTGACTCTCTCCGTTGGGTGCTGGTGACGGTGTCTYGTGGCGCGGGTGCCGGCAGGGGGTAGGAGGCAGGGAGAGCTCTCCGTGGGGGCAGGCAGCTTGCGGAAGAGCTGGGGTTTGTCTCACGAAGGCTGAGCCCAGTGCTGTGCTGGGGAAGGAGGTGTCTGCCCACGCTGGGTAACCAGGCAGCTCCGGGCGGTTACGGTCTCTGCAGGGGGCTGCTGAGCTGTTCAGGGTTGTTCACAGGATGATTTAAGACAGTGGGGTGTAAAATGCCACCTACCTGCCCATGCCGCAAAGGTCAGCGGTCCCTCTGAGTGGGCTCCAGGGGGTACCAGGCTGATGACACCGACAACAAGGACCGGATCCTTCTCSGTCATCCCACCAGCTTTGGCTGGCTCCTCCTGGAGAAGTCTGGTTTCCAGCATCCTGCAGGGCAGCTGGGCTGGCAGCAGGACATGCCGTGACATCCACGGGGTTCGCTTCGGTGGTATGGGGTTAGCTCTGAGGCGTCCCGCTGCGCTCATCGATGCTCTAATGGGTGCTTTATCCCCCAGGGAGAGCGTGAGGCTGTGGGGCTGTCGAGGTCTCGCTGCTCTGGGCTGACTCCTTCTTGCTTGGAAGGGCAGGCTCGGCAGAGCGGATCCGAACAGAGACAGCTACAAGGCGTCTGATCCTGGCGGGGGGGCTCCAGCCCTCCCAAACCAGCCCCGCCTGCCCCTTCTCTGCTTCGGCGAGGGGTGGCCTGAGCTGATCCCCCCAGGGTGATGGGAGACCGAGGGGAGCGTTGGTCCGTGCTGGGCACAGCAGCTCCCGCGCCTTGTGGAGGGGCCCGAGGGTGGGCAGGTGGTGGCACGGGTGCCCCCAGCCTTGCATAAGGAAATGCTCAGGTGTGATCCAGGAGCCAGGAGAAGAGCCAGGATCCTTTCTGGCCTAGAGAGCCGTCAGAAATGTTTTCAAGAAAAATACCAAGTTACTGAAAATATTAATGAAAAATTGAAAAAAGTTGTGTTTCTTTTTTTTTCCATTTTATTATTTGTTTTATTTGTCCTTAAAGGAGAGCATCAGTGAACCACACAGAACTTTCTTTCACAGAAGTCCTGCTTCCTGGGCACCTTCCCTCCAGAGGGAGGACTGGTACCCAGCCTCCCGTCAGAGGCCAGGCGGAGGCCGATGGGGCGCAGAGCTCACCCTCCCGCTGGCACCAAGGGCTGCCTGGCACCGGAGCRGTGTTCCCATAGCTCCGAAGGCAGGGGAGAAACTCCCCCGGCCCTTTTTTGTGCAGCTGGATTTTCTTTTCTTCAGCTGGGTTTGAAAGACTGTTTTATTTCTGGCCCTTTATGGAGGTGTTGGTGAAAACATGTCATCTGTTGGCTTTTCCAGAAAGGCAGGGAAATGTACTGTGCTCTCCAGCTCTGCCGCATAGCTAATGAAGGAGTGGGAGCACTTTGAGAGGAGAGACTATGCGCTGGCTGCCGAGGTGGGGAGCCCTGCCTTCCCTCCTGCCCCTCCAGGCAGGTGAGGGGCTCGGGATTTTCGCTCCAGAACTTGGAGGGGAGGTGGAAAGGTCTGCTCGGACCCAAAGCAAACGTGGGCACCCAGCCCTCGGGAGATGTGGGAGTCGTGTGCCGGGCAGACCGCAAGCTGGGTGCTGTGGTTTCTCGCTTTGGCTCCTCTCCGGTGGGTCAACAGAGATTTCCATTCCTCTGGCGACTGTTTACTTCAAAAAGGCAAAGCCCTCAAATAATCACTGGGCTTGTATTGCCAGGTTTTTGTCAGGGAGAGGCCAGATGCTGAAAAATTGGCCCTTCAGATGTGGCCAGGGCTTGTTGCAGAGGTGGCAGAAAGCACAGCGGGGGGGTGATCTGGGTTTGAGCGGCCAGGGCTTGGCGCGCAGAGCGGCACGGGGGGGTCCGGCTGGGCTGGAAGAGCCACAGCGTGGCGTGGCATGGCATGGCTGGCGGCTGCGCGTGGAGGCAGCTACGCTGCAAACATGGCCAGGACGTTAGGCTGCTCAGAGTGGTTTGTGCCACTGACTTCGTGTGCYGAAAAAGCCGCCAGTGTCTCCTGCCTCGGCCACCCTGGGGTGGCTTGGGGGGGGCATGGCCGGAGAGTGGCTCCTGCGGGGACCCAGCCCGGCACGGGGAGGCAGCGGGCTGAGCTGGGGCAGGCGTCTGCTGGAACAGATTTCTGGTGGAAAATGCCCTTTACACATTTTCTGCAGAAATTTCAGTTTGGGGCGGGCAGGGGGTGGATTTCTGTCAAGGATGGGAGCGACAGTGTGGCAATGGATGGGTGGGTGGTGGAGCACCCCGAGCCTGGCAGGGGTGGGGAGGCAGCGCTGGCTGGGGGGGCAAGCCCCACCGCCGGGATGCTTGGGCTGGGGGGTTTAGGGTTGCAGGTGGAAGCCCGGCTGCTCGCCCACCCGCCTGCCCTTCCAGCGGGTGCTGTGGGGCTGGAAGCTGTTCGGGATGGAGAAGACATAYGGTAACTAATTATCAAAGTACAATTGAGCACAGAGACTAGCAGGAAAGGGGGAAGAGGTTTCTACAAAGCAAGCAGATCAGGTCTGAGCAGCAGGATCAGAAACCAACTTGAAGATGGACCTTGTCCAGCTTGTGGATGGGGTTCCGTGGCCCGGGGGCCAGCTGCACTAAAGGATGGATGAGCTGCTGTTCCCGCCACCCCCGCCATCAATCCCAAATATCTGTCAGCGTTTTCCAACGTTGCACACGCTCTCCCTGCGCCAGGTCTGTCTCCATCTCAACACGGAGCGGGCAGAGGCTCAGCTCTGGGCAGCGATGCAGCCAAGCGCAGGCAGCATTGCCCGTCGTGACAGGCAAAGCTCAGTCACACCAGACAGTGGGATTTCGGTGCTGGGATCCCTGCTTTTCCTAAATACACCTCTCTGCTGGTTTAAGCAGGCAGTGCAGGATGCTGTAGCGGGCTGGAGCTGTTGGGGTGGTGGGGGGCAGGGGTCTGTTTTCAAGGGGCTTTCTGTGGTGCCCGGGCACCTTTGGCCCCAGCTGCATGGTAAAATGCAGGTTCTGGTGTTGGGGCAAGATCTCTCCGTCCTACCAGGTGTGGAGACCCTTGCCCAGAAATCTAGTAAGCTTTCCCATGGCAAAGAGCATCTCAGCTGTAGTGTTAAAACGTGAAGGGTCCCCGAGTGCGCGGCTGTTGGAAGGAGCAGGCAGCGTTTGCCTGGGCAGGGGCAGGTGCCTGCAGGTGGCAGCACAGGCAAGGCCAACGGAGAGGACGAACCACAGGCTTTTGTTTTTTGACTTGACACATTTGACAGGAATCTGCCATATGCTTTTCGGCAGTGTGTTTTTCTTTTCTCTCTCTTTCTCTGATTTTTTTAATTTTTTTTTTTTTTCTTTGTAAAGATAGCCTTTTACTCCCAACGGAAAACACAGCTTTTTGGTCAAACAAAGTGTGTTGTTTGACTTAGAATGACCTGTTTGGTTAGCCAGCAACCTGAAAAATTGCATCTACTTGCATCTCCCTTTTTAAGATGACCGTGACTTGCCCCAGCAGCGTTTCTCCCCCCTTGTGCTCTGTTATCTGAGACCTCCTCTGCAGGACAGCAGCAGGTAGGAGACGCAGCTGCTACCAGTGCCATGAACGCTCACCATCTTCACCTCACAAAATGAAGATCAATAAAGAAGGAGACGCATTTAAACAYGATGCAAACTCGCACTGTGAACCTCATTGCCCCGAGGTGCGGTTTTGACCCCAAACCATGCCGCGGTGCAGGGAAGGAGCAGCGGGTGTTTTGCGGGGACAGAGAAGTCGCGGGGTCGGCCGTGGGCTGTGCTTTCCTTCAGCAAGGGCTGTGCTTGCGCTTTCCTTTTTTACAGCGCTTGGCACAGCGCGGGCCTGCCTACAGCACAGTCTGCCAGATACTAACATTGTAAAAATTAAAAGAATAACATGAGAAAGATCTAAATTTCAACATTTTTAACCCATTCTTAGTTCTGAAGAACCAGGATGAACCTCAGAGCTGTAGGTGGGAGACTGGGGAGAGCATCTGTATCGGTTCCTGGGGGGTTGGTGGGGCTTTGAGCAGTGGCCCCTGTAGAGGCAGGGGGTTGAAATTCAGCAGCCAAACCCCCAGATTTCTCAAAATCTACAAAATATGCACAGGACAGCCCTGGCTGGCTCTTGATGAGGTTGACTTCCATCAGCTGCGTGTGATTTAATAAGCCAGCAGCGTTGTCCCTGGCTGATGCCTGCTCGGAGGGCAGGGGGGAGAAGCCCCGCGGCGGGGACCAGCCCCGGTGCACCTCTGCGAGGCCGAGCGCGGCCGCCCCGCTGCCGGCCGGGGCCTGGGGGGGACAGGCAGGCGGTGACTGGGGCTGGGGTCCGGCGCAGCTGCAGCTTTGCCAGTCTGCAGGGCTGTGCCCAGAGCAGCAGCAGTGGGAACCTGCAGAGCTGCCCCTCCTAATTAGCTTCCCAGCTCTTGGGTCTGTGGTGTTAATCACTCCTTTATGTTCAGAGCGCGGCTCTGTTACAGCTCCTTTCACGCTATACATTGAATGTAATTGTATAATGGGTGCACCCGGGAGTGCAGCTTTGCATGCTGCAATCAGAGCCCTGCATTGCCGTTGTCTGCTGCTGCTCGGGTGTTGCTGAAGCACTGGACTTATTGGTGTTCCCAGTGATTAAAAATGTGTGGCTTTGTCTAATAATAGGGCACCTGGACAAATAAATGGCCCCTTCCTAATGCCCGTGGCTTTGCGCCCTTGGCTCAGCGAGGTGAGGCTGTGGAGCATGTCCCCCCGGCTCTGTGCTGGGGACGGGGCTCGCAGCTCCACCAGCCAAAGGCGGTTTCCAAAATACAGGAGGTTTCTGTTAATTAGGGCGCAAACCAATCTGCATCTCTTCCAGCAAAGCACTTAGATACGTGCTCCTGGCAAGCACTTCTCTTTTGAAGCATCAGTGTGAGCTGCGTGGGGACTGTGTCACCATGGAAAGCCCGGGGGTGTGAGCGAGGCCCCCGAGATGGAGCCAGCTGGGACAGCCCCGACCCACACGCTGCCTCCCCTCACCGGGACGTGCTCTCTGTGTCGGGACACTCGGGGTTTTGCTTTGTGCAAAGGGGAACCAGCTGCATGTTGATGTCCCTGGCTCGGGCACACTCCTTCTGTGGAGTTGGTTTGGCTGTTGGTCCCCAGCACAGACCGGCTCTGGCTGTGCTCGGTGTCCGCGTAGCCTCCTGGTAGGACGCAGGCTTTGGCTCAGAGCCTAATTAGACGAGGTGGATTCGAGCAGCAGGACGAACGTGTTTGGATGTCCGGCATTTCTGCGTGTTTGGGCTGGCTGGAGTTAAAAGCACGTACCTTCAGCGCTGAACAGACCGGACGCAGGGAATGAGTGCATGAGGCTGGAAAACCCCAAGTAGCTGGCTGGAAATGGCTGATTGTGGTAGCAGCTCCACTTGCTAAATGTGTTGTTTTAAATCACGATAAAGCATCCTAGTGATCAGCGCTGTGCACAGCACCGCCAGGAGAGGGTCCCATGAGCATCCTCGGAAGCGAGTGACCTGAGCCRCCGTGGGCTCAGCCTCCTGGGAGGCCATGCGGGGAGAAGTCTCTCCAGCTCTTTGGCTTCCTTACATCAATACCATGATTTTCGTAATACAATATTTGGAGTCTCTTTCACTTTTGGAAAGTGGATGCAAGTCGTGTGGCGTTTTCCAGCGGCAGCTTTGGGGGCTGTCCGAGCTGAGCATCGCTGCGCAGCCACTGGAGAGACGGCCGGTGCTGGACGCGGCAGCGGGGAGCGAGGGCAGCCCAGCCCGGGGACGGCTCTGGGTGGCAAAATGAGATCTCTGCTTCTCTCACCCACCACGTAAACCATGGCAAACTCCGCTTGCGGCTTTGTCATACTAAGTAGGTAGCGTGGGCTGGGTTATTTAGCTTGAGCTGCTTGACAAAAGAGAAGTCATCTTTTGGGCCTGGTAAACAAAATTTGGGTAGCTAGTAGTGCTCTGAGACATGTCGATTGCCACAGCAAGTTAATTCCCTTCGGGTGTCACTTAAAGATGCTTAATTGACTTGGGCAGTTTTTACCCCGGTCACTCGGGGAATCTGGTCCTTTACACCCAGCAAGTCTGCAGACACTTGTCATTATTATTCCCCACTCTGAGGTTGTTACAACTCTTGGCTTTGCCTTCAATATAAAGAGAGGATTCCCTGGAGCCGGTCTGTGTTGGTTTGCATCCACAAGTCAGATCCGGCTGGCTCCAAGAGCAGCAATGCAGTGAGGATGGGGCTGCTCTCCTCTGAGCCTGGCGTCAACAGTAACACACGGTTTCTTCTGAAGGAAACAAGAAAAAAGAGACTTGTGAACGTAACAGCAATCCCAGCACATGGGATGGCATATCTGCATCCGCTGGTGCGTGAGGTGTGGCTAGGATGTGGTGTCAGGATGCTGTGGAGTGGGACCGACGTGGGGTGCGTGTCTGAACCAGCTCGTGTGGGAGGCAGACGTGATGGAGTGTGGCAGGGCATCGTTTGGCTGATGTTGGACAAGAGCAAATGTATATTTACAGTCTGTGTTCTGGTCTGGGCTTTGATCAAGTATCTTATTAGCGGGAAAAGACTGCTGAATAAAGTGGGAAATTGTAGCAAATTAAAATGTCATCAAGGCGTTGCACATTTTTGCTTCTATAATAGAAAAGCTTCCCAATGCAGATTATTCTGAGCCTCTAGTATTAAGAGATGTGAATATCTGAGTTTGGGAAACGGAGGAGTGAGAGAATATGAAGGCTGGGCTTGGAGGCCATTAAATCTATTGCTTCTCTGTAATGGTGAGACAGTAAGTTGCATGGACTCTGCTTGTGGATTGCTCCTCTCCTGCGGCCGAGAGCTGGCTCTCCTGCTGCTCTGTTCAGGCGGGAGTTGCAGGCCGTCGTGTGCCGGCGTGTCCCGTCGTGTGCCGGCGTGTCCCGTCGGGGAGCTCCCTGCGCCAAGCTGGGGGTCGAGCAGTTCGTCCCTTATCTCAGGGAAGCGGTGGTCTACAGAGACTAAAATGCAGAAAAAATATGATAGGGTTATGCTGCAAGTTCTGGAGTATATATGGGAGATGGAGAACATTCAGCACGTTTAGGTGACTTTGACCTGTGTGCGTGTGAAAGCAGAGTGTGCCCTGTCCTCGTGCAAGGGCTGCTGGAGCATGGGGACGGTGTCGGGTTCCCTCTTCTCTCTCGGGAGTCTCGGCAACGTGCTGACGTCCCTGGTGACTCCTGCGAAGCTGAGACCCCCGTTAGGACCCGGGGGAGCGCGGCGTCAGCTGGGGGTTACAGCCGGTACCCCTGTTGCGCCTGCAGCATTGGCAGAGGCTGCCGGGACCAGAGCCTTGCTATTTACCGAGCTGATGAAGTAAAACATTGACCAAAACTGAAACCAATTATGCTGTGATTAGATAAACGACCTGGAAGTGCATTAATTAATAATCACTGGCCCAGGAAGATGCAGCCATAATGAATCCTGTGCCTTTTCTGTTGTACAAGCATGTGCAAATACATTCTTCTGCAGAGCATTAATTAAATGTTTTAATGCACGAGGGTGTTAATCCGAGCGCCGGGAGCTCGCTGGAGTGCGGCTGCTCCCAGCCGGGGATGGTGTGTGCTGCTGGAGGGAGGAAGATGAGTGCTGCACATCAACCCCAGAGCCTTCCCCTCTCCAAAATCCTGTCTGAGAGGTGTGAAATAGGGGGTGCCACTGGTGTGGCACGGCGTTTTGCTGGGCAAGGCTATGGTGAGGTGATTGGGCTGGGTTGAGGTGGTTGAGCGGTGACCTCTCCTTGCAATGAGCAGGGCTTTCAGAAGGGTTTTTCTCTTTGGTGGGCAATGGGAAGCAGAATTATCTGCACTGAATATGTTGTAATGGCCTTGCTTACTCAGAGATGAAGCTAAAGGATTTGGCAGCCAGTGTAAGCTCTTTAAGAGCAGGGTAGGAGTGGGTTTTGTTGTAGGCTTTTGGTTTTTTTTACGGAAAAGTGAACCCCCATATGGCACTGCATATTTAGCAAAGAACTTTCTGGTCTTTATTTATCCAGCATATTAATCTTGCCTTCCCATGGAACCTGGGTACCAGCCGCGAACAGGCACACGACCCCAGGCAGGTGATGGGGCCAGCTGCAGCCCTTTTGTGTAGGGCTGTGCAGCATCTCCCGTGCCCCCAGGGCTGAGCCCAGCCCAGCCCTTTTGGGTAGGGTGGGCTGCTCTGGGGCGCAGGGGAGCAGCGTCTCTTTGGAACCATGGGGAGCAGACCTGGAGCTGGGCTGTGGTCTGCCTCAGCCGCTGCCTGCCCCAGGGAGCTGCTGATGGGGCACYGTCACCCTTTGCTTGACGTGGGGCTGGTGTTACCCCAGGTGAAACACAATCCTGGGAGCAGAGGGTCAGAAACCATCCTGTTGTGCCTGCCACCCCTTCGGCTGGCAGTGGAGCTCAGCAGGGCCATGCCACGCAGCGGTGGGACTGGCGGTGGTGGCCTCCAAGGGGGGCTTTCCTGATGGAGACCTGCAGGAGTCCTCCCCATCACTGGGAGGKGGACGTGATGCACCCCCGAGCACTGCATCCCTCCCCGATCCTGCGGCATTCAGCTGCTCCGGAGCTGCCTGGCCCACTTCTCCAGGGTACAGCTCTTGCTGGAGCTGGAGGAAGGGCCTTGCCCTGCTCTCACAGCCGCTGTGAGCTTCTGGCCATGACCTCCGTGGCCAGAACAAGCTGTCTGAAAAGGCTGTGTTTCCTCCTGCTTTGGGCATTCGCTATAGTGATATTTCTCCCCATGTTTTCTATTGGAGATGTGGGTGTCTGAAATAAGTGTCTCTTCCCAGGCCTATTCCTGCAGTTACAGCTGGCTGAGTAATTAAAAGATGTTGTCTGAATAATTTATTTGGAAACTATTGCAAATTTTGCAGAATAAATTATTCAAGTATCGTTCAACCAGCTCTGCCTGCCCTGGCCCTACAAGGCGGAGCGGGTGACATCTCATTCCCATGGCAACGGAGCGGTGTCCCCTGGCCAGGACTACACCTCCCTGCAGTGACCCCCGGGCAGGGGAGAGGCTCTTCCTTGCAGAAATCCCCCCGAGCATCATCGCTGCCCCTGCAGAGCCTTGGCCGAGCAGCCGGAGCTGTGGCTGCCGGTCTTGGTCTGCCGAGGCTTCACCAGGGCGCTGGGGTGGGATGTTCTGCAAACGCATCCGGAGGGGGAGAGGGGGAAGGAACTGGTGTAAAATCAGGGTTATTGGTCCAGGGCGCCTGGGCCAGCCCTGGTGCGCAGCAGTGAGGGCATCCCGGCYGTTGAGGCGCGGTGATGCTGCCCGCACCCGTGGTGCCGTGGGCGCCCGGGAAGGGACCCGCCAGGTGCTGCCGAGCCGCCCGCGGAGCCGCAGCCTGCGCCAAGCACAGGCGCGCCCACGTGTCCCCTCTGAGCGCGAGCGTGCGCAGGCACCTGCGGTGTGCGGAGGAGGATGTGGGCACTGCCAGCGCTGCCCTCGCCCCAAATCCCCCCCAGATCCCGTGAAGTCCAAGACTTACCGATGCCTCTGCCTGACCGTAGCCTGAACCAGGGCGGCTTCTCCTCAGCCGTAGCTGGGCTTGGTACCCAAAGTGATTTAAGACCGGCTGCTTTAAATGAGATCGTAATATTCTTACTCATCGTTATTAATAATGATGTTACTACTTCTTAATGATGCACAAAACTGTCAGAATATGACAGATGTAGAACTATTTTACATCAAATTTAACTGTCAGAGAAATGCCATGAACAGTTGGGGAGGAGCACGTTTCTCCCAACACGAGGTATCACTACTATACTTCTTGAGGTTTGTTTTTTTTTTTTTTCTTTCACTTAATTGTTGATTTCTGCTTGAAAAGTCAGAAAGTTACTTAAGGTCAAGCAGAAGCATTTTGGTTTTTTTAAATGAATAGATAAAATTATTCCCATTAATGAAATTTTTAGATCTGCATGCTGAGATAATAACATGAGGTAATCAAATCTCATGCTTCAGGGCATAAACTGATTGACTATGAGGGCCAGGAATTATTTTTCCTGTTCCTTAAAGAAGTGAACAATGGCCTGATAAATGACGAAGGCTTATTCATTTGTCTCCAGAAGACGTTACGCTGGCTGTTCGGATGGTGAAACATGAAGCAAAGTCAGAGCGTTGATTCAGTGTGACATAATTTTGCATCTTCTCTCTGTAAGGGGGCATCGTCCGGTTTGAGTCCTGAGAGCGAGCGGCTCCTTCCAGCCCTTGGGTTAGTTCTGCTGCTCGCACAGCGGCTGTTGCCGTCTGTCTCGGGAGGTGAGGAGTCCCCAGGGATTTCTGCTGACCCCCGGGGCACGTGAAGAGCGATGGTCACCAGCGTGGACCGTGCCTGCCCCAGGCGCTTGGTGCGGGACCTGCGCTGGGGCTGGGGCAGGCACCGTTCAGTGCCCAGTGCCGCCACAGCCCCAGCTTAAGTGGTCCCGCAGGACAGCGAGTGGCAGTGGGCTGTCTGCTTTTGGCGTGGAGATGGGATCTTCCCCCAAGGCTCTGACATCTCCCTGTGCTGCAGATGGTCAGGGTCATTGAAAATACGTTTTCATAATAATTTTAAAACCAGGAAGGTAATGAAAGGTAGTAAAAGCTCAGCAGCGTTGCAGGGGAGGGTATTAAGAGGCCCTGGTTCAGCAGGGCACTTGGCAGCATCGTTCACTGTGCCATGGCAGCGCAGGGGGGCGCGGGCAGGGAGCCCCAGTCCCCCGCGCTCGGCTGAAGGCAGGAGCCTGCAGCAGAGCGGGGCGGTTGCCTGCAGCTGTGACGGCTGCGGTCGGACCAACCGAGGAGTTAAGGATGGAGCTGTGCAAAGCATACGGGGTGCGGGGGGGAGTCGGGCAGGGATGCAGGAGTGCCGGGCTCCCCATGCAAGGCACTTCCCGCGGCTGCAAACAGCCAAAGCAATTCCTGCTGTTTGTTTACAAACCCTGCGAAGACTGCGTCCCCTGCGGGCTCATTGCCAGTCAGGTAGTGCCTTGGCAGGACCTGTTGTGGGACTTTTCTCTAATACACTTTTGTGTTTTATAATTCAAGAATGTGGTTATAAAGATTGCTTTTCTTCCTATCAAAAAGGCACAGATAAAAGCTTGTAACAGTGATGAGAAAATACATATTCTCCTCCTCTGATAAGGGGTGAGGGAGAGGAAGGCATTTTGGCTGTATCAGTGCAGAGCCTTGGCGGGGCCCTTGGAAATTAAACTCATTACTTAGAGATTTCACACAGCAGATTGCAAGCCTTTCTGCTTGGATGGTACAAAGCTTTCTGCAGAAGATTTTGACTGAGAGTCCAAATTAAGCCACAGAATAAACTGCTGTGCGTCCTCTGAAGTGCAGAGCTGGTATTTATGTCCAAACTTTAAAAAAAAAAAAAAGATTCATTTATTAAATGGCACATGAAAATAATTGTCAGGACGTTATAGAAATGAAGTCATGCTGCCTGTGTCACAGCAAGCAGTTTTGGGCAGAAGAAGGCACAACTGTTGGGCTGCTCTCACAAGACGCGGGGCTGTGCAGGTTCGTTACGTGGATGAGGTTGTTGCAGAGCAGGTAACGCACATCAGGCACTGTTGCTTCACCAGCCCTGGCACTGCTGCGGATTTCTACCCCTACGGGGTCCATGAGGGATGGCCAGTGCTTCTGCAAAGCTGGCCCTAACTCGGAGAGCAGCCTGTGCAATACGTAACGAATTGGCAATAACCGGAGAAGCTTGAAAGCTGCTCGGGTCCAATATTTCACTGTCCTCTGGAGATGCCTGTTGTCTTTTTAAAGAAATTCTGAGCCTCGGTCCTCTCTGGTACAGGAAGGGTGAATCCTCCTCCTTGGGCATCCTCTCACAAGTGCTTTTAGGATGCTCCGGTGTCCCCAGCCCTGCCTCAGCACGCTCCCTGGGGACGATGGCAGATTTCGGAGCAGTGCGGTACGCAGGGTCCCTGGGTCCTGGCATTCATCCCTGCTGGGAAAACGAAACCAGTGCTGCCTAAACAGCTTGCGGCAGGGGCCTGCCCCAGGGACCGGAGCCTCGCCATGTGTCCTCCCCCTCTTCCAGACAGCAAAGCCACTTCTTGCTCATGAGCAGAGAAAGCTCCTTGTCAATGCCAATGCTGAGCAGCTGCTGCATCTGCATCCCTGACCCCACCGACGGGCCTCAACCTCGCAGCAAAGAGATCCGACCTGTCCTGGGCATGACGGCATCCACAGCAAGGTCGCTGTATGTCGCTGCTTCTGGGGCTGTCAGTAATGAAGTCATTCCTTCCCCTTCTGCCAGAGGGGCAGGAGGCGGCTCTGGCTCCCGTGGCTGCCTCGTCTCAGAGCCTGAAGAATATCTAGTGCTGCCGAATCGATAGGGCTGCCCGGGCACCTGTAATTGGGCAGCAGGCGATTCCCGGCAGGCTTGCCTCTCTCTGTCTGGCAAGCTGCTGTCAAGGGTGTCACGTTTGATAAATGAGCTAGTTTATAAATGCAGATTYGAATTTTGGCTACAAGTTTTATTCTGTGGAGCTGGAAATTGGGCGATGCTTCAGGAGGACAGCAGTAGATTGCAGATTTTGGATCATTATTGCGCTTTTCAAAACTGTCTGGCTCCCAGCCTTGCATCAGAAACGCCTTACTGCTGATTTGAGAACCAAGCAATTGTTTTTATTCTTGCTGGCTCTCTGAATGTATATTCTAACGTCCTGCAGCACTGCACACGCAGCTGGAGTCCTCTCCTCCTCAGGATTAGGATGCATGGGGTGAAGCTGTGCCTGCGGTGAACCTCGCAGCAGAGCTGCTAGTGTGATCCGGTGGGATTTCAGGCAGCACCAAGTTCCCTGTTCCCAACACGGCACGACCCTCCGTGCCTGATCCCCGAGGTGTGCACTGGACCCGGGGAGGTGACGGCGTGCTGCGCCGAGGGGCTGCCGGCGGGCACAGCGCCGGCTGCCCAGGAGGGGCGGGGGGCTCCGTGACCGCAACGCGTGGGCAGGAGGGAAGCCCCCACCGCTGCTCGGGCAGTGCTGCTGCGCAGGCCTGGGCGGTTTGGGCGGGAGAGCCTGCGAAAGCACCCAGCAGAGCTGTGTCTGCTGGCTGCAGCACAGGGGAGGGGAGTTTCTGCTCTGGACTTTCTTGCAAGCAGCTTTTCCCTCTGGTTACGGCTGTGCTCCATCACGTCCCATCGGACTTTCCATCTCTGACATCTTTGTTTGGGCTGAAGGGAAGATAAGACCCTTCTCCCAGAAGACAGACCCTTTTTGACTTAATCTAGGGAAAGAGACTTAGATCAGCCTGATTGTATTTAGTTTGTCAAAGCTGCAATCCGATTACCAGCAGTCGAGGTCACCCACAGGTTTGCTCTCCCCTCTTCTGCTCCTTGTTCTGCTCTGGCTCCCGGAGCTGGGGTGATGCTGCCGAGCCCGGCGGCCGCACCGCTCCCTGCGGGCATCCCCCCTGGTCCCTCGGGGCCGCGGCAGCTGAGCCCGAGGGCACCCAAAAGGAGAGCTCGGCTCTGGATCTGGCCGCTGTGCTGGTGCTTTCTGGTGCCTGCTCTCCCCTGTTCATGGCTGTTTCGTTGCTATTTCCACTCTCTATGGAAAGCACCGTCCCCGTGCTCCCGCCTCCCCCAAAAGAAAGATGCAAATCACTGCAATTCTGCTTACCAGGGTGCAAGAGGAAACAAAGCAGCTTTAAACTGTTTAAAGCTGAGAGTAAACAACAAATCATCCGATCAGAAAGTGAAAATAATCCCTTCAGTTGATCCTTCAGCCTCCCTTGTCCATTAGAGCTGTATTTGCTTTGTGTTGGTAACTGTATGTCGTTTCTCATGTAATGTCCGTGTCTGCATGTATTCAGTTTTAATTCTGTTTTTAATCACTATTTTCACACTTACTCTTGGCACACAGGGAAGTTGTCAATTGTTGGGTATTTTTATCGTTTGAATACTGAATTTAATCCTTTTTCTCTTCCCCAGTAAGAGATGCTAAAAACCTAGTTCCTATGGATCCTAATGGCTTGTCAGATCCCTACGTGAAGCTTAAACTAATCCCTGACCCCAAAAACGAAAGCAAACAGAAGACCAAAACTATCAAGTGCTCCCTGAATCCTGAGTGGAATGAGACATTTAAATTGTAAGTACAAGAAAAATGTTTAAACTTGTTAACTAATTTTTCTCACCCCTAAGAATTAATGTGGTTGTATTTGCTCTGATTTAATTATTCAGARTCATTAAGCTGATTCAACTGAGAAATAATTCTTTTTGGTCCTGTAAGTGTGACTCAGAAACACCCAAACCTCTGCCCTGACCCCTGATCAAAACCGAGCATTTCAGGGCAGGAACTCTGCATTCTCCATTTGAAATGGATGTGGTCAGG
Source organism: Phoebastria nigripes (assembly GCA_035582835.1). Taxonomy (NCBI): domain Eukaryota; kingdom Metazoa; phylum Chordata; class Aves; order Procellariiformes; family Diomedeidae; genus Phoebastria; species Phoebastria nigripes. Next base: position 2,609,182 of record JAYKAV010002833.1, read on the forward strand.
AAATTAAATATTAGAGAGCTGAATGGTCATTGAAGACCATCCCTTCAGTTTGCATCCATGTTCTTATAGCAATGGCTTCCAGAATAAAACCATCCCTTTTTCTTTCCTCTCTTCCAGCCAACTGAAGGAGGCGGACAAAGACAGGCGGTTGTCTGTGGAGATTTGGGACTGGGATCTGACCAGCAGGAATGATTTCATGGGCTCCTTGTCCTTCGGGATTTCTGAGCTGCAGAAGTCGGGAGTCGATGGATGGTAAGAGTTGCAATTGTTTTAAAAATACTATGGGCAAAAAGCAGTCCTGATCTTTTTGTACACGATGGAAGATGCGGCAGCCCATTGTACTTTACCAGCATCCTTCTGTTCAAGGACCACCAGTCATTTTGGCTCCCGTGTAAGGTGCTGCTCCACCTCTCAGGCTGGTGAGAATTGCTGGTGCTGCGGTGGGCTGGGGGGTGTCCCACGGGACAGCGTCTGAGTGCCCCACGTGGGCTGGCTTTGCGTCACCTCCGCTGTGTCCTCCTGCCCCTTGCAGGGTTGCCTGGGGGGCTTTTCCCTCTCACGGGCACGCACAGACACGGGGCTGCTCTGCCTGGTGTTCATGGCCGGGAGGGCTGGTTCTCCCCRCGGGCTCTCGCTCCGTAGGCTTCAGGAGGAGATGGCATCGCCTGCCAAGCTTGCTTAGCGAGCATTTTCCAGCATTTTTTGGTTAGATTCCCTTAGTTTCTGTACTGGGGAGGCAACGTGGCTTCGTCAGGCGCGCAGGCGAGCAAGCCTGTGAGCGGGTGAAGGGCTGGGGGGACACGCTTTGATTGTGATTTGTGGTGGGGGCAGCCGTTTTGTAGCACACAGGCTAGCAGAACTGGTGCTGAGGGGCACTGTTCAATAAAAGGAGGAACGCTACCAAAGTGTGTAATTACTGTCGCTCATTACCATACGAAAGATGAACACAGTGGATCTGTAACACCTGCACTGAATGGGTCTCTTCATTTCCATTTTATCTCCCCCAGCAGGACACATGCCGCCTTATTTCCCTTTTTTTTTTTCCCCAGCCACTAGTGCCTGAGAGCTCTGTTACCTTTCCATGTCAAGTGTAATAATTGAAAATAGATACTACATGTCTTTTGGAAACCAAAACCTGCATGCTATTAATTTGCATTCTGCGAGTTGAGCAAACACCCTGGACTCTGTCTTTTCCACCGTGGAAGCTGTATGTGTCTCACTTAAAGCAGAGAACAGAGAGGAGGAGGAATTAGCAGACGGGCTAGCCTGCCCGCACGGCGCTGGGTCATGCATCTCTTGCACGCGGAGGTGGGCTGGAGGGCTGGCACCATGCAGGGCACCCACTGCCTCCCCTGGCACAGCCGGGGCTTGGGGGGCAGAGCGGGGTGCTCCTGGCCGCCGGCCACCTTGGCCTGCTCGGCGGGAGCCCGCAGTAAGGCGGGCAGCGTGTGCCATCCCCCCAGGGAAAACCGACCCCTCGCGGGGCTGCAGGCAGAGTCTGGCAGTGTTATGGCGCGGGTGGCGTGCGGCAGGGCTCAGCCTGCGAGCATCGCTTGTCACAGACCAGACCCTGATCGAGACACGGCTTCTCTTCCGGAAAAAAGAAGAAAACTGTCACTTCCCCCCAAATTTCCAGTCACCTGTAAGGATGTGTGTGTCGGCTGGGGTTGGTGCGCTGCCGGCTTCTGACACAGCCCAAAGTCTGATCGTTTTCCCAGCCTTCTAAAAATCATGTAAGTGGAGATCTAAGTAATTGTCCTTGTCACAGCATTTGGCTAGAATAAACTCAAGAAGGAGCTGTGATGTATATTTCATATCTAAACAACTGCAGTTAATGGAGAAAAGCTCAAAGGAAGAGTCTGTCCCTATATTATGCAAATAGCACTTTGTTCGTTCAGTGCAGCCTCTGTAGATAACACCCAGCTGATAACCATCCTCCGGCTGCTAGGAGGGGTTCGCCGATGGAGCCAAGGCTTTGTCCGCGGCTGTGTGAAACACCTCAGATCTGAATGACATTTCCATGATTTCTGATAATTGCCACTTAAACTTTTTTCCTTTTTTTTGGTGAGCATCTTGGCTTTGTGCTCAGGGTTGTCGGTGCCAGCCCAGCACCGGCAGGCTCCGCACGCTCTCCCCGTGGAGCCCGGCTTGCCTTGGCACCTGGGGCAGCTGATGGGGAAGGCACGCATGTGCCCATGGCCATCACGAGAAAGACGTGCTTTGTCTGTGGGTTTTTGGGTCAGGCTTGCGTTTTGGAAGAGGCATCAGTGCTTTGTGGTGTCCACTGCAGCAAGTAGTGGATGTGCTTCCCGGGCTGGGGTGGCTGGGGTCCCTAGAACAGCGAGGGACCCCAGAAACAACCRTCCACTCGGGTGTGTGTCTGGGAGCTTGCTGAGTGGGAAGGTTTGGGGGTGTGAGGTTTGGAGGGTCTTCTAACCTTGGGGAAGGGTCCCTGGATGCCGGTACAACAGAGGCAGAGCTGTGCTCAGAGCAGGAGCTGCGGTCCTGCCTGCCATCCTGACCTGACGTTCTCGCTGTGTCCCTCCAGGTTTAAGTTGCTGAGCCAGGAGGAGGGGGAGTATTTCAACGTCCCGGTGCCACCTGAAGGAGAAGAAGGAAACGAGGAACTGAGGCAGAAATTTGAGGTGAATTGATTTTTCTTGGGAACTCGGGGGTTTTCCTTGCTGCTTGCCTGCCATGCCCTCGGCAAGGGGCTTTCCCCAGCAGCACGGGGAGCGTGGAGCAGGGTATGGCCCGTCACTCCTCCCTCTCCCTGCTTTGCACCCATTCCTGGGGACCCCTGCCCTTGGCTGGTCCTTCCCGAGGCTCTCCATAGCATGCCTGGTTCTGGGGCACGAGCTTCAAATGGTGTTTCCAGAAGGTAAGTTGTGCAGTTACATTTAACAAAAAAAAAGTCACTCTGAAGATTTGACGCTTTCCAGCAATGGTTTGGCTATGTTAAATAATAAACAGGGACCTTGCTGGATCCATTTGGGAACAGCAAGTTTGTGATGCATCCGCAAGCGGTTCCTGCCTCGCTGGTGCAGCGCTGGGTCATGTCACCACGCAGGCTGGTCCTTCCAGGGCAGGGGAGACCAGAGAGACCGTGGGTGCTTCAAGCAGGGACCTGGTCACTCCTTGGATCGCTGCAGCTGCGCGGCTCCTCCAGCATGAGGCACACGGGGGGCCAGGAGCAACTGCACAGCGGTCCAAGGAATGACGGGGAGCTGGGACAGATGAGCCAAAGGGCATCATTTTGTAGAGGTTTGCAAAAGAGCAAGTTAAGGCAGAAGGATTCAGGTACACCAGGAGCTGCAAGTGTGGGGCTCATTCACGTGCAACTTTCTGATGGGATTGACGGGATGGTTTTTAATTGTGGCACATGGAATGAGCTATCCATCTCACCCTTCTGGAATACTCTCTTCTAATTTGAAAGTACAGTGACCTCCCTGCGCACGTGTGTGTCTGACTGTGTGTGCAGTAGAAGCAGGCAGTGGATTAGCTGGGAAAGGGAATTTCTGGTGGATGAGGAGATGAGAGATCTGAAAATGATTCTTTGGCACTTATGTCAGCTTGAAAATACAACAGAGAATATTGCACAATGCAGAGTTTTGTGTAACGTTTGCTTGGTGCCTTGTGCTCCACTAAGAGCTTGCTTGATCCCAGGTCTCTGCTACCTGCGGGTAGGAAGGAGTCTGAAATCCCATCATTTCTAAGAAGTCATTTCTTCTTACTGTAAAAAAAGCAGCATAGCAAACATCGCCCTTTCATTTGCATTGTTTCAGACCATGTCTGTCTTTCTGTTAGGATTACATAATTCACAATTTGTGTTTGCCAAAATGAGTATAGTGTAGCTAAATAAGGAGATACTTCAGTTAATGTATTTCCAACACTATATTCCAATTAAAGAGGGATGAAGATCCTGGATGTCCCAGGATGACCTGATGTAACCGTGCTCCTGATGTCAGGACGTGCATGTGTTGCTAGTGCAGCAGTTCCACCCTCGTTCTGAGGTGCCATATAATAGGATTTGTTCGTCTGTTTTTTCTGTCATGCTGCTGATTATGAATTAATATAATTAACTAAGATAAATTAAGATATTAATATAATTGGATTTGGAGCTAATCTCAGAAAGAAGCCCTTTCTTAGCTGTTAAATGTCGTGGCAGCCTCTGTACCCTGCCTTGTGCACTGAGACCGGGCTGGGTTTTTAGGARGGTGAGGGCTGGGCGAGCTGGCACGTGGTATCAGCGATCCCTGACGGCGCTTTGCACCGAGGTGTTACCGACAGAAACGCTTCTGGGGCTGCTGGAGGGGTAAGTCTGGAACACTAGGAACACGTATGAGCCAGTGATTTAGTTTTCAATAATGTAGGTAAGCCGTCCTTCCCGTGGTGTGTAGCACTGCGCTGTCAGCCCAGATAGTGGGGTAACCTGATGAACCGAGAGTGGAGTCTGTGCTAATGGAACTATGGGCTAATTGATATGGCCAAGTGACAGCAAAGGTCGGATGGGTGACAGTGCCCTGTCTGAAGCAAGCCGGTAACTTTGAGGGGACAGCCAGCCGCACCAGCCAGAGTGCCCACGGGGAGCAGCGGGGTATGAGGGCTTGGTGTTGCTGCCAGCTCTGGCCCGGGCAGGTGGAAGTGCAGAATACTCGGGGAAAGCGCTGGTGGTGCCTGTGAAAAGCAAAGGACATAAAAGCAATGGGCTTTTCTGAGTGAATGTGGATATGGGATTTCAGGGAGCCAGAAAGGCTCTGCAGAGCCTTATCATACCCGGGCTTCCCCGAGGAGCTGGCCCAGCAAAGCTGCTGTCGGCATCAGAGAGCGTCAGGGCTTTGCACTGGCAGCACCAAGGATCTGCACGGAGGTGAACTGAAGCTGGTGAGATTTCTGTGCCAGTCTCTGAAAGATTTCAGTGATGCTTGGGTCCAACTCCCCAAAGAGGCTTCCAGGAGAAATGTCTATTTACTACTCAATAAGCCATGGAAGATCTTGCCAAATGATTGATCCAGACATTACTGAATTAATAGGTCTTTGCCATTTTTCAGTATAGCTAAAGTCTTCCCAGAACCCTAGGAATGAATGTGGTACATCTGGAGACTTACATGAAATGAGCCATACATAAAATAAAATAGTTGCCCTTATGGTTGTCAGCGTGAACTCCATAATTGTAGCACGGGACTGGAGAGTTAGTTCCATTTTCTCCTTTCTTTTTTTAATCTCACATTTATCTCATTTAGATATAAATTTCCTGAATATCTAAGAAAATAAGACAGTTCTAATACAACAGTTGGCATACAACCAATGGTTGTCAGCTCTATACAGAACTAACTACCTGCTGTTGTTGCATTTCATGATGTTCCAGTGGTGCTAAAACGGTATGTATGTTGGATGACGAGTTGTCTACAGATCAGAAAATACATTGTCCAGAGGTGTCATTCCACTCTGCCAGACTACATCTGTACTCTCACCTTGCTGCGTCTTCCCCTGTTGCATCCTCCTTTGTGAGCAAGTCAGTGTTACGAGGAAAGAAGCCGCTGGCCAGCCGAGCAATGGCTTGTGCTGGCGTCCCGAGGGGCGAGGAGTGCACTGGGGCCTGGTTGTGATGCAGCAGCCAGGGTGCTCTCACGGCATTTCAGACGATAAGGACTAAAAAGAATCCTTGAATCGATCTGCAGTAGTGCTGCTTCATCCTGCCTGTTCCTGGCAGCACAAATCAATAGGACAAAGTTGAGACAGGTATGACAGGTTTATATTTTGAGTGGACTTAACATTACAAAAGCACCCAGCTGAAAGGACTGAGGTGTCAGCCTGGACGATGCAGAAGACACACGGATGCCCACAGAGCTGCCGGCTGGAAAAATGCCCCTTTCTGGCAGCCTGCGGTGCCGTTCTTGGCCGAGGTCCTGCTGCTGTGCTTCCTGCAGCCTTCTCTCTGCAGCAGGCACGTCCTGGGCTTGACAAGAAAGCATCCCGAGACAAAAGCACAGCGTGAAGCCTTGCACTACATCCCCTGCCAATTCTGCTTGGTCTCTATCAGCCGCTTGCTGGGACAGCTTGATAGATGTGAACGTCAGCTGCTATTGCATAAATTCAGATGTAGTAAATTACTATGACAAATGGAGTTGGATAATGAAGGTCAAGTGCTTTTTTTAAAAAATTTTGTGAGCAATATTTGGCACGCTTCAGTTGTAAGCCTTAAAGAGGTCTCAAGATCGTGTGAGCGTCAGGAGTGTATTAAGAACAGGTTAAAGGACTTTTGTACTCACTTAGAGATAGACATTAGAGACACTCAATAGCAAAAGTAAGACACTTCACTCGGGGATGACGATCTTTACATTTCCCCGACTCTTATTTTGGGCTCTCTTCTGGAAGGATGTTTCCCTCTCCTGGCCAAGCTCCATGCTGAGCCTGCTTTATCAGGGAAGTCGCGTTGTGTTTATATCCTCATCTTGTCTCCTGTGAACACACCGTGATGCTGCAAATTCAGGTCAAGTGCAAGACTGACTGTGACTGAAGCAGCCCCTCTTCAAACACAGACTGGGAGCAGCGGTAGGCAGCAGGAGGGACCTGAAGTCGCTCTCGCGCTTGGGTGCCGGGTGCTCGCCTGGGTGTCTGCCGGTGCTGCTGGTAACGCTGTGCCTGAAGCTGGCCAGTTTGCTGGGATGAAGCAAATGAAAATCCTCGTCCTTCCCCGCTCTTCGTGTTGCTCTTTTCCTCCCTGCTCAGGACTGAAAGCCTCCCCCGGCTGTGGTCAGTGCTGCACCGAGTCCCGTGGCCAGCCCCAGTGCTGCTGGGCTGCAGACGTGCGGGAGGGTATGGGCTCGTCTGAAACGGGTGTGCTTTTGGGTGTCATTTAATGGAAACGAAATGTTGCCCTTGAATTTTATTACAGCTTGTTTCCACAGAGGTTAATTTCATGTCAAATCTGATCTGACAAGATTGTTTTGGAGCTGTGATAGTGTATTTAGGAAGGTTTCACAGAATATGACTATTTTGCTGGCTGCTAAGTACGCCTTTCTTTTGGAGATAGCTTTGAAATACAATAGGGTGAGGCTTGTTGAAGGCAAAGTTGCACAGCACAGGGCTGGCTTTGTGAGATGCAGAGGCTGCTCTTGTTCCGTTGCCCATGTTTGGACCCCTCTTTGGCCAAGTTCAGTGCGCAGCTTTCGGTCGGTGCTGTTTGTCACCTGAGCTGATTTGAATTAAAATGCTCTGGCTGGGAATCCCCTTCTTTTGGGGATGTTGTGAAACCCTGAAGATTACAGCGAGGAAAAACCCTTGTACTTCGGGAGAGGTGACTTTATTTCCTTTTCGATGTATGCGCTGTTTCCCATTGGAAAGCAGGCGTGCTGCGCGTGCGGCTCCGCTCGAGGCAGTAGCAGGTACTGGGCTGTTGAATGATTTCAGCCTCCTCCCAGGGGCAGAGCTGCGATAGCAATTATGGTGTTCGCAAATTCTGGAGACCATTCCTTTAGTTTTCAGTGCAGGAGTTTTTCAGATGTTTGTAGGTGCTGCAGGTGACCTTGAATGGAGAGTTTTACAGCACGGAGAACCTTGCAAGAACCAATTAGCAGCAGCAAAGGCTTGGAGATTACTTGTGAGGCTCCTATCTGAAGGAGCTGCGAGTAGCAGCCAAATTGAACTGCTGGAGTCGGGTTAATGGAATTTCATGCTAGACTGAGCTCGGTGCAAGCCTTACACTGTCGCATATTTCTAAAAATTAAAACCGAATAAATTGTGAGATAGCTTTTACAAACTGTGGTTCGGCAAATTAGATAGCCCCTGGACCAATGAGGAGGTACCGAGCAACTGATGAGATTTTGTGTTTAAAAATGTGGGGGTTTTGTGAGGCTCCTTAATAAGCAATTGTGATTGCAGCAGCTCACACGATTGCTTGGGGATGCAGGAGGAGTGCTTTCTATTCTGGTTTGTTCAAAATGGATTTGTAGCTTCCTGCGTTCAGCCTGAACTGGCACGGGAGTGCAATTCTCTTCAACATCGGATGGTAACGGAGGTGGAGCTGGATAAAAAGTCCTGTGTTTTACCTTAATATATTTATATTCACCTGTCCTCTTCCGGTGAGGTGAGACACAGAAGTTAGCTTTGAGAAGAAAAAGCTTATTTAAGCCTCTGTTCTATACTTTGGATGACAGCACGTTGCGGGGTAGCTCCCCGGGCACGCAGGCTGCCGTGTCCCGCTGGCTGCGGGGCGAGGGGTAACGGGGTAATGGGCAGATGCGGTTCCCAGTTGCTCTTGCACAGATTAACTGGGAACCAGCTGAACAGTGCAATGTGTTGGGGGTGATAACTTCCCCAGTGCCCTTCTTGGTGCTGTCCCTGTCAAGCTTACAGAAGAGGTTCCTGTAGCTCAGGGTAGCATTTGACCTGGGAAAGAGCTGACTAACGTGGGATTTCAGGAGCACTGGCTGGTTTTATGATGACCTTTCTCCACACTGTTTTCAGTAATTTTTTTCTCTTTTGTCGCCGTCCCATCTCCATCTTTGCAGAGAGCCAAGATTGGAACAGGGTCCAAGGCTGCGGATGAGAAGACAACAAATGCCATTTCTAAATTCGACAACAACGGGAGCAGAGATCGGATGAAACTTTCGGATTTCAATTTCCTGATGGTGCTGGGAAAAGGAAGCTTTGGGAAGGTGTGGTACAACATACGCCTTTGTGCTTTCTGTGTTTAACACACGTGTTTCTAGCATTTCTGAGCTGCGGCCGTGTGGCTACTCCAGTGTGATCTGTCCTTGCTCTGCCTGGGAGCACTGGTGTCACGGTAATGGGAGCCCAGTTCGTTGGCTCCCTTCCAGACTGTGGGACTGCTGTGTCACAGTGATGAGGACCTGAGATGGCTGATCAGACCTCACAAAAATCAGACACTTTTTTTGGGAAGCAGGGTGTGTACTGTGTCTTTACAGCTCTTTTTTTATTTGGCCATTTTTTTCTCTAATCATTACAAATATACGTGAACATTTTAATTAACTTTCCAGGCCGGTTATGAGTAGTAACAGAATGTCATTCTTCTAGTAATTATGTGATTTAGAGCCTTGATTATTCTTGGGGTCTTGCCAGCTTTGTCATGATTTCCATTAGAAATTCCAGTCCTCCGGTGGCTGCTCGGGCTTCGCAGCCCGGAGCGGGCAGGAAGGTGGGCTGCTGTTGCTGTGCACCGGCACGGTGTTTGCCAGTGTGATGGATGGCCCGATGCTGCTCTGATTAGTGAATGGCCTTAATTGCAGGGAATATCACTCTGCCTTTGGGCACATCTCTTGGGCGGGCAGCAGAGGCAAGGAGAGAATGCCAGGGGAGTGATGCTCACCCATCGCCTGCTGAGCACAAGGGGTGAACCCGCCTTTCACAGCTGGCACCCGTTCCCTCCCCCAGCCTTTTGCCGCTGGCGTTTGAGCTCTGGGAGGTCCCAGCCTCCCTAGACGGGTGTTTGCTCCCTTTCTGGAGGTGGAGAGCTTAGAGATCCACTGAAACATCCGTTTCAGACAGGAGGAGAACAGGGAGTTCCTGATGGTCCCCAGCATCCAGAGCATCAGCCTGCAGTTCCCCTGCCAGCGATGCCGCCGGGGAGGAGGCACCGTTACTCTGTGTTTTACACCTTTGCTGCGAGTTGGCAACGTAGGGGAGCGGGAAAGCCCCGTGTGTTGTGCCCGTGCTGCTCTCACTCAGTAACATATACATATCCCCACTTCTGCATCGCTTTTGCCCCCTTTCCTCTCCCTCCCAACACCTAATCCCTTTTAAAGTCTGTGCTTGGCATCTGGAAACTCTGTAGTTGTGGTTTTTCCCCCCCCTCTTCTTTTAATTTGAGAAACATTAGCAAACTCTTCAGTCGGCATCATGGCTTATATAAGGGAATGTGTGACAGAAACTGTTCCCTGGAACAGAATGTTATAAATATGCTAATTAGTGCTTATTAAAACAGCACGTTGGTTTCTACGGTTAGATGCAGCCTCACCCTCACGTGTGCCTGTGCCTCGCCGGGGAGCGCTCCCCCACGGCTCCCCTCCTGCCTCCCCGGCATCCGCTGCCCGTCCCCCCGGCACGGGGACACCGTGGTGGCACAGCGCAGGGTGCCCGGCTGCAGGGCCTCGCTGCAGAGGATGCTTTGCTACCTGCTGGGTTTGCACTTACACAGAGGTGCCAGATGTTTCGGAAGGAGCCAGGCAGAGGTGTGCAGATCTGCGCCGTGCCAGTGCTCGGCTGGTGGGGAGAGGAGCCCGGCTCTCTGGTCTCGGCTCCCGGCAGGTTCCCTGCCCTTGGCGTGCCGAGCAGCCGGTCATGTCCATGGCAGCGGCGTCCTCCAGGGCTGGCACCGCCTGCTGCCGCGCTTGGCTGTGTGCTGCCAGCCTCCCTCCTCCCAGCCCCTGCTGCTGCTGCTGTTCAAGCAGGCTGAGAGAGCTCTTTGAGTATAATCGCGCTGTTTTAGTGAGTCTTTGTCTCAGGCATAAGCTTATTAACCCTTTGGCATCAGCAGCTCAGATTTACTGCTTGGTATTTTTCTCTCTCCACCACTACGGCTGTCAGTAGTGGTGTCAGGTCAGGAGTACCTACGTGTTGGCCTCGGTGGAGCTTAATAAACTTGCTTTCTCTACATTCAGCATCGGAATTTCTCCAGTTATTATGCTGGAGCATTCCCAAACAAATACTCTATATTACAGGAATAAATCAAGTTAAGTATCAGCTTTTTCTGCACCAAAAAAAAAGAAAATTTAAAAAAGAATGCAGTCTGCTTTCCAGAGAGTGACCTGGCAGATCACGGTCCCCACAGAGCCAGGCATCAAGGTTTAGGGGATAGAAAAGAGCCCTGGCTTGGAAAATGGCTCAGAGACAGGGGCCCGGGCGTGCGTGGTCCCAGCTCGGTGTGTTCAGCCCCAGGACGCAGGGTGACCCTCGGTGCTCCTTGGTGGTCTTGGGTCTTCTTGGGTTGCCCCCCGCTGCTGCCCACCCCGGCCGCGGGGTCCGTCGGAGCCCCCGGGAGCTGTACCTGGTGGCGGTCCTCTGCGGGGCTGGCAAGGGGAAGGGCGATGTTCCTGACTGAAGAAGGCAGCACTTGGCACAGCCCACCCTGGGTTTGCTTTGCTGTAATATAAATAGAGGAAAGTTAAATTATGTGGCTTGCTCATATTTTTGCAGCTAATCAATCTGTCATGCTATCAAGCTGTGAATCTTTTCTGGGGGTTTTATGGTGTTTTTCTGAGTGGGGCTGATTCTTTTGCCTCTGCAGTTATGGATTAGAGCGCAACAGGAGACAATTTTCATGTCCTGTGATAATCTTCAAGCTGTAAAATGCTTTCCTCTCCTCTCTTGGTATGAAACGTGGCAGAAGGGCTGGCAGTTGGCGCACTCGGGCAGGGACTCGGTCTCTGACTTGCAGAGTTGTGCCCTGGCCCTGGGCACGTGGTGAGGTTTGGGTGCACGCTCCCTCCTTTACCAACGTGCATCTTGTGCACAGCTCTGTTCAGGGCGTTATCAAACTGCGCTGGGTGCATTCGCTTGTTTGAATCTTCTTGTATTTACAGTGCAATGGGTCCCAATCTTTTTCTTTACTCGCTGTGTCATTATCGGCCGTTGCTGAGGCCCGCTCATCAGTGGCTGTCCTTCTCCTGAGATCTTAGCTGTACCCGCGCTGCAGTCACCATAGGAACTGCCATGCCAGCGTGCCGGAGCCAGCTTTGAGCCAGCCCTTGGCGCACCGAGAGCACCGAGCTCGGGGCAGGCTCCTCTGCGCAGCTGGGCGGGCTGCGGCTCCACGCTGCAAGCTGTCGCGCTGGCACAGCATCCTGAACAGCATTAGTCTCGATGTGCGCTTCTGGAGCTGCTTGCTCTGCCAGCCCAGATGTGAGAGAGAAATATAACGTGTGGCTTTCAGCATCCCTCTGCGCTCACCCAGACGCGTGCTCTCACACTTGGCCTCTTCGCTGTGGGTGTAGCGCAGCTGATTTTTAGGCAGCTGCAAAGTCCTTTTGCCTTTCACATTTAGGTAAAGCAGGGCTGGTTGGCTCAGCTGTGGCTCGGGATTGCCATGTCATTGGGAAGCTACCACATGAAACATTTACAGTCCACGTAAGCCCTAGAGCAGTTTTTTGCATTTAGTGTGGTACACCAGCCAACCTCTGCCTCTCGCTGTGCTGCAGAGACCGAGCGCGCTGGGGTGGTGGTAGCCACATCCCCAGTCGGGTGGGAATCGTGCACTGACGTCTCGGTGGCGCCCACCGCTCTCTCTGGGGTTTTCTGCTGTGCAGGACAGGCTCCGATCGCCCTGGCAGAGTTCAGCTCCCCTATGGTGTTATTTACTACAGCCGAACCCTGTTTGCCAGCAGCTGATTTTACCTTTACGTTTGATCTGTGTGTACCCTCGGGGAAGTCTCCTGGCGCGTTTATCCCCCAACACGCTCCATTACCAACAACAGCACACTCTCCCCTGAGAGTCTCCAAGGAAAATGTCTGGAGAAGCACCAGGATGCTTTCCGAGCCCTGCCTGGGACTGCAATCTCTGCTTCCAAAGGGGCCTCCTGCTGCCACCCCCTGCCCTGGCGCAGACCCTTTGGAGCAGCACCAGATGCCAGGTTCAGAGGCTCCTGGGTTTAGTTACTTTTTCTCTGAAAGGGTTATGGATAGCAAGATAGGTTTGCATATAATTGATATTGCATATAAACCACTTACTCCCAGGTAACAGGCTTCATCTTCCCACAAACTGTGTTCTTGGAGCGGTCGCTTCTCTTTTCCACCAACTTTGAGCTGTCGAAGCCCATCTGCTTTTATCACTTAAAAATCAGCCCCATTTTTTAGCACCTGTGCACGGTGACTTGTAAATCTCAACTCGCGTAAAAATGGTGAAGATTAATGGAGGCAATGAACTGAGACGGTTCAGTTTGTGCAGAGTTGCAGGGGAGGGCAGAGGTGCAGACTCCATGTCAAGCTGCTGTGTCTGCTGCCCTGGCACCCTGTCCCGCGGCTGCAGGCAGGGCACCCGTCTGTCCGTGCTCGTGGGTGCTCCTGCGAGGAGAGCTCCTCGATTTGCTGCAAAGGGCTGTTGCAAGACACCTCAGGGCGCTGGTACCAGGGAAGGACGAAGCACAAATCTGGTCCCGGTGCCTGTGCCTTGCTGGGCTGCATCACAGCAGCACACCGAGCTGCTCCGGGTTCTCAACTTTCTTCAGACATCAGCGAGTAAATAAATCGGTTACTGAAGTCGCTGACACACTGTCAGTCTGCTTTTTAGCACTGCCGATGGATGAGTGCGGCGTGCGGTCGCTGCAATCCTGGCCCCGCTGATGAAAATGTAAATGTCAGTGGCTTCTCCCAGGCACTTGGCGCTGAGGAGCCCCGATGCCTTTCCCGGCTAAGCCTGACAAGCAGCRTGTCAAGGACAGCCAGCCGCTCCAGCGCTGCAGCCAGGCGCCTGAAATGAGCCAGAGCCACAGGCTTTCAGAAAGTACTCTTCCCAATTGTACTGTTATTTTCACTCTAACAAGTGGGTGGGCACCGAAGACCTCAGTCCTCGGGCTGCGTCCCCTGCCTTGTCCCCAGTCCTCGGGCTGTGTCCCCTGCCTTGCCGCCCCAGGGCTGGCACGCTGCTGCCTTCTCCCCAGACCCCAAAGGGGGCTGCTCTGCCCAGGAGAGAGCCCCGGGACAGGCTCTGCCCCAGCTCCAGCTCTGCGGGGGGAGCCGGGCACGTTGCGGTGGGGAGCGTGGGGCTCCGGCCCTGTGTTGTCTGCCTCAGGCCGACAAGAGGGTTAGTTCTGCTGTCCTTAGTGTCTCAAAAGTCATCTGTGAGTCCCACTCGTGTTTCCTCTGCCAGTCTGCTACAGTCTGAAATGCATTTCAGTTCCACCCTATTGATGTTGACTTCTCGTAATTTATTTTCAAAACATCGGAACTCCTGTTCCTGATGTGACTGGAGGATTTCTGCAGACTCTTTCAAATGGAAAGCAGTTCATTTCCACCGAGCGCTTGGATCTAACATGATGAGAGAGTGCAAGGAGGGAAAATGGGAAGCAAAGTGTGGTGTCAGAGTCTGTTTATTTTGCTGGCAGCCCGAGGAGCAGCTTACTCTGATGGAGCGTGGCGGGTCGGTCCGGGGATCCTCACTGGGGCTGATGTGATTAATGAGGGAAATTTGCACCAGCAGAAGCAGCGCATCCCATTTATTGTAATAAATAAACCTGCAAATGGGTGCAGGTTTAAATGGGAGGTTGAATGGATTCTTCTGCATGAGAGGGGCTTTGGCTGGGTGATGGACTGGCACGTAATTGGGTTTTGATCACTGCGCGTGTTGTGGAGGAGGTGTGCGAGGCAGAGAAAACCTCGCTGGCTTTTTCTTACTGTTGGCTATATACGAACTCTTTTCCACTTCAAGTTTTTACCACTTCGTAACTTGGTGGACTCTGTGTTCAAGCTCTTGATGCCCTCCCCCGATGCTGCTGGCACCCTGAGGGTGCCAAACCGGGGCCCGACTCAGGGGTGGATGGTGATGAAGGGTGATCTGTGACTCGGACACCAGCAGACCCCTTGGACTGGGTTCCTCGAGGTGATTAGGTGGCAAGGAAGTAGATGTGTTACTTGTTAGACTTAGGGTTCCTAAATAACTTTGGAAATACCACTGGTAGCTTTCTGCATCATTTGGCACCTGAATCTCTTTTCAGGACTATAACGGGAGCCACAGGATAATAAGCAAGCTGTTATTTTTAACTATTGGCTGTGGCAAGCTAGAAGCATTGCAGATCCACGTTTTCCTTTATCCTGCGTGTGTCCTCTCCCTCRTGCAGGTGATGCTGGCGGAGAGGAAGGGCACCGACGAGCTCTACGCCGTTAAGATCTTGAAGAAGGACGTYGTTATCCAGGACGATGACGTAGAGTGCACGATGGTTGAAAAACGCGTCTTGGCTCTCTCTGGGAAGCCTCCGTTCCTGACCCAGCTCCACTCCTGCTTTCAGACGATGGTAAGTGCCGGTGCGGCCGCAGCCTGTCCCCGGGCAAAGGGCAGAGTGGACTCGGGACCTTGCTGGACCCTGAACACTGAGCGGGGGGAGTCTGACACTTTGCAAAATGGATCTTAGCCACTTGGCTTCAGTGGTGAGTTTGTAGGCAGAAACTCTCTCTATAGAGAGCCAGTGTCACCAGTTATCTGGGACCAGTGCCTTTCTGGGTGGCTGCAGGACGCCCGGGAGATGTGTGGACAGAGCTGTAGGGACTTCTGCCCTGGTCACACATTTTAGCTTCTCAAAAACATGCCTTTGCTTTTATTCATGTTTCTTTTCTGGATATACATCACTACACTTGAAAAAGCAGCTGTGTCTTTTCTGCCTTGGCAACCTCACAACTTGTCCAGTTTGCTTGCAAAAATGCCTCCGTGAACAAAATGTGTGTGTGTTAAACTGGAGGCTGTAATGGAGAATATCTGTGCCCCTGAGATTTTTTCATCAGGGAGCTGTTGATGGCGTTAGATGTGATTTCCCAGCCCCTCAGCTGCTCCCCTGGCCCGTGATGTCTGTTATGATTCGATAGCAAAGTGCTGTGCTTCTTCTCAGGATTCATTCTTGTGATCAAAAATGGGAGTAGAGAGTGAAACCTAATACAAACCGCAGGAAATTCAGTTTGAAATGGGCGTGTGATTGAGTTTGTACAAATCAGAAGTGGGGAGAGGGAGTGGGGAAGGGGACAAGGGACCTTTAAAGCAATCTCTGGCCAGCCGTCGAGCAACCTGTGAATGAAAACATCCAGGTACGTGTCAACAGGAGCAGGGAGAGGGAATCAGCAGAGTCCTTTAGAACGACGACAATGCTATCCAGGGGATTACATTTTAATATTATCCCAGAGATTTCATTTACCAAACACATTCAGTGTATTTAAAGCCTGTGGACCAGCTTTGCAGCACAGTAATCAAAATGTGGCAGGAGAAGCTATTTCACACAGCATCTCTCTGGCATCTGAAGTGAGTCAGCGCAGGATTATTCCTGGCAGACCTATAGTAGCTTAATAGTAATCGTATTTGTAATGTAATCAAAATGTATAGTAGGGTGTATTATCAAATGCTGGCACAAAGCACTTTGATTTCTGGGAGCACAGTCCGGAGCGCACTTCTCAGCCGGGGCTGTTAGTTCAGCGACTGGTGGGAGAGAGAAAAGCCCTAAATCTGCRTTTTAAAGAGTAAGTGAAGAGCAATGAGAGACCTCCTGCCTGGGTCTGAAGGACGAGAGAAGCCCCGTGCTGGTCCGGCTGAGGGATCTTGGGGTGCTCTGCCCTGAAAAGGTCCTGGGTCTGAGCCTGGGCTCCCGGGATGGGGGGGTGTCCCCGGGTGAGCCATGCCTTCGCTGAYGACCTCCCTTCCCTCTGGGGCTCAGCAGCGAAGGGCGCAGCAGCAGCAGTGGCACTGAGAAATAACGGGTGGGTGGGGAACTCGGCTGTTGTCCTGGCTCTGACTCTTGTTCCTAGTGGGGGGATCAGGCAGGAGGAGGACCCAACGAGTGGTTAATTAGAAGAAGGAGGGCACTGGAAGGAGCCCCGGGAGTTGTGCCTTGGCTGCCCAAGGAAGGGGCGTGTGTGTTTTACCAGCTCCATGCAAGTCTCTGCAGGGGGCATTTACGTATCGGTCACTTGCTGTTGCTCAGTGAGTTCGGATGCTCCAGACTTGGACAGACCCCGTCCTTTTCTACCATAGACAGGAGCCAGGACAGCCTTCCGTACCCATCCCTCTCTTCCAGCCCGTAGGCTAGCCAGCCATCTGGCTGCTTTATTCATGAGATTTTTTTCTCTGAAGCACCAGCATTCCCTTCTCCACCCAAATGAGGAAAGCTCAAATCCTGCTTTTAGAGCTCAGCTGGCTGTTTCAAGAGACCATCTTTTTAATATTCTTCCTTCTTGAAGTTGATCGATATATTTAGGAAACAGCTGCAAATGAGCACAATATTGCTTTCCTTTCCAGTTACTGTCACAGGCTGGCTAGCGTGACAGTGGCTGCTGAAGGTGACTTTGCCTGCCCCGTGCCTTACTGCTGAACTGGATTGACGCCTTGGCAGAGGCAGTCATTTACAGAGGGGTATGCGCCGAAATTCCCAGTCATCTGATAAGCCGAAATCTCTTTTCTATCCCATCAGTGCCACATGTTTTACATAGCCTGATTGCCCCTTTGGTACCGTATTTAATTACCTTTGAGGCCACCCCGCTGTCAGGGTGGGCTGTGCATCGCCAGGCTGTGCTGGGGTGGAGGAGCTGATTACCCCAGTTACTCCGTAGCCCGTATTATGGTAATGCTCACATTTGCTATCTTCTGGGCTCCTTGTCCTTACTGTGTTAAAAGCACGGCAAGGTTTATTTAAGGAGGAAATGAAGAATGGGAGATATTATGAATTACTAGGTAATACTGCGAAGCTGAAGCTTTCGCAGTGCTCCAGCCTTTCTGTCTTCCCTTCCGTGGTGCGGGGCTGGGGCGAGCCCGGTGATGCCTTTGGGCCCCTGTGCGTCGAGGCCCCACGACTGGCTTTTGAAGGCTGTAGAAAGTTGCTTGTTGTAAGAAGGGTGACTCAGCCCTGATGTTTCGCAGCGCTTTGCTGTTCTCATCCATAACCGACACACGCACAGGTCGGAGCACAGACGTCTGCTGACAGGGGAGATCCACTCGGACGGCAGTCTGTGTCCCACTCCTGTGTGCACTGTGGTGGTCTGGAGCCATCGCTTTTCCCTCCCCGAGAAACGTCCTGCGCTCTTGGCAGGTTTAGGTTGGTGGTTTTGGCAGTCTTGCACGATTTTCTTCACAGCCATTTCCCGTTAAAGAGCTGTGAAACATCAGAGGAAAGTGGTGTTTCAAGGCCATGGATTCCACAGGGTAAAGGTGTTGCTGGTGTGGAGCGCTCCCGCTTGCCCGAATCTCCTCTGCCTCCCAGGACTTGCAGGGCTTGTGCTGGAGCTCTGTTCGGGATGCAGCATGATGAGATCCAGCTGCTTCTGTTTTATTAATCCACAGTTCTGAGCTTTGTGGGAATGCTCGTGTCTTGCTTCTTGCCTTGTAGCTCTCCTCGGGGTTGATCATGGCCCACACTTTCTCAAATTTCTAACAATGTTTAGAGGACTGGGTTTACGTAAAGCTAGCAATGAACGCAGGAGCCGTGCTGTGCGTACAACACCCTCGCCAGCTCACTGCAGTCGCCGCGGCTCTAGGGCAGTGCACGGCGCAAGCCCGAGGCTGCCCCTGCGCACGGCTTGGCTTTCCCTGGGGACAGTGCACATCGCTTCAGAAGCTTACTTGGGAATTTCTTAGGTCTGCACCTACGTGGCTGCCACAGTGTGGAAGAGGAGAGGTGCTTTAATCTGGAGAGAATTAATTAATGAAAGCAAAGTGCGTATTACACGTTAGAGGCAAAGTCAGTGTGTGCTTATAGGTGGCTGTGATCGCACCTACTAGCAAGTATTTTAATTGATTCTAAGTCACTGATTGACCTGTTTGTTCTACTCTTAACAATTAATTAATTAACCATGTGTGAACATTAAGTGTACCCTCAGACCAGGCTGGGAGGAGCGAGGCTGCCGAGAGCGGGGGGCTCTGCAGCCTCCTCCTGCCTCCCCGGCTTGACCGGGGGCTGCTGGGCCCCCTGCAGCCATGTGCGTCCCTGGCCCTGCCGCGGGCTGCTCCCAGGGAGAGGGCGAGGCTGCTGAGCTGGGAATGTCACACGTCCCTGCTGGTGCTTGGCCAAATCGTACTGGTCACTGCCTGCGCACGGAGGCTGGTCCCCGTAGGAACTGCTCACGTCTCTTGTGCATCTCTTAATTGAAGCTGTGCAGTGCCTGGGGAAATACCAGCAAGGAGCTGTCTGATCAAACACCCTGCAAAATGGACTCAGTGAAGAATGAGAGCAAACTTATTAATGGAAAGTGAAAAACCTCCGGTTCAGGAATTCCTCCACTTGCCTTCCCCATCAGATCTATCTGCAAAGGTGCAGAGCTTAAGTCCAGAGCGTTGCAAAGGAATTAGTACATCTGTCTTATGGACTCTGTATGAGTTACACCTGAACTCTGTATGAGTTCCACCTGCACCCCTTGGGGAGGGCAATGATGATAATTGTATTGCCATGAAGAATATAGACTGGAGCTGTCAGTTGCCTGGGTCCTTATTTCTGACCCCTGCAGAGTCCCTGCTCTAATAATTCTGCTGCTAATTGTTTGCTTTTTTTCTTTAGGATCGCTTGTATTTTGTGATGGAATATGTGAATGGTGGGGACTTAATGTACCAGATCCAGCAGGTTGGGAGGTTTAAAGAGCCACATGCTGTGTAAGTTCAGTAGCCCTAGTTTGGCACCTTCGGGGTAGGTATTTGATGTACCTTTGTCGTATAGCTGGAAATACAGTGCAAGGCACAGGCTTTTGTGGTGCAAGTCCTGGGCAGAAAGGGAGGGGAAAGGAAGGACAGCAAGAGTTGAAAGATGCAGGATGATTCTTTGCCTGGTGCCAAGGGTGCTGGTGCCTCCAGATTGTCTTTGGGATACATTGCACTTGTTGATAGGTAAATAATTGGCCTTCATAAAAGCACCAGGCAGGGAGGTTTGGAGGCTTCCTGGGAGACACTGGCAGCAGCTGGTGAGCTCCCAGCCCGCTGTGCTGCCAGCACGCCTCTGTTCTGCCCCGTGCCCTTCCCTAGGACATAAGAGGGATGTTGGGTCTTTGGCTCCTCTACTGGGGTTGCCAACCAGAGTGTTAACTGGTGGCTTTTGGCTCCTGCTCCCTGTGATCTAGACAGAGCAGGATGTGCTCGTGAAAGCTTTCATATGCTTAAATAAAAAACACAAGCAGTGAGCAGAGCCTGGGTGGGTTTGAAGTGGTGTTTTGCACTCTGGCAGAGTCCTCTGAGATCCAGAATATTCTTTAAAGAAAGCGGTGGCAGTGCATGTTATCTCCTCGGCCTTCCCAAGATGACAGATAACTTTTCAAGCCGCATTGCCAGCACACAGTAACAAACAGCCGTAGATCCCAGCTCTCGCTTAATGAGAATTTGTGTAACAAGAAGTGACAGCCCCCTGCTAGCCCACAGCAACCTGGTCGCATCCCTACCCGATAGGAGCAGAGGGTGGGTTGCGTCATTGTCGTGTGATACTTGTCTGGTGTTTTTATGTTGTGGCTGTCTTTATCCTTTGGTCACGTACGTCCAATGCGTTTCGTTTAGTGCGATTGGATTTGAAAGGTTTTCATTTTGATTCATCTCCTTTAATTATCACTCTTCCTTTTAAATCTTTCATTTCAGATTCTACGCAGCAGAAATAGCCATCGGCCTCTTCTTCCTGCAGAGCAAAGGCATCATTTATCGGTAGGTGAGCAAGTTCCTCCTTCCTCTCTTCCCCCAAGAACTCCAGCCACAGCCAGAGCGATGTGACGACCGCGATGCTCTGCAGGGCTCCTGCAGCCCCGCTGCCGGCTCTGTGATACGGCAACCGGCTGCAGGGCTCTCCTCCCTGCTAGTGCCACAGACGGGGTCTGGCAGCTGCCTGTCGGGTATGCACACCCGAAACGGAGCTGGGAGCCTTGTAGTGTCGCTGGTTTTTGAGAAGGTTCTTGCCTTTGTCCCCATTTTATAGGAAGGCAGCTTTGGTTCCTCTCTTGCCTCTGTTTCATGCATTTCTCTCCATATGACACAAATGCTCACTGGCAGCATGGACCAATTCTGAGCCACGTATTTTGCTGTAGGGCACTATTTTCTTACCATTAACACTAGAGTAAGTGCTTATGTATGTCTTATTCTGAGATCTGCAGGGCAAGACTGTCACTTCTGGTTCAGACACTAAAACTTTTCCATTCACAATATGATTATAGCATCCAGAGTTAGCTAAGTTACTGCCAAGTGCCGGACCGGGCTCTGACGCTGCTGGTTAAGCACTGAAACTAGTGTACCGCTGCTCTGCCCTGCTCGGGAGTATTCCCAGAGCCCAAGGTAGAGCAGAGCATCCTAATGAGTGTCAGATACCATTAACTGCTTTGCAAAAAGAAATGCCAGCTGTGCTACTGAAGTTATGAGATGCTGAAGACTGTTCTGAAGATGAAAGAAGTGGGGCAAACCTGACTGTTTTTTGCCATCAGCCGCTACAGGGAGATTCTAGGTCTGCTGGTCCCCAGTGCCCCTTCTTCCTTCCTCCAAATCCGAATCCAGGCTTGTGTCCGTCTGCCTTTGGCCTGCCAGGGTTCTAAGCACTGACACAGTAATTGGAAAAAACAGTCTTAAAAAACAGCAAGAAGTTGTATATTATGCTGTTCCTTTTATTGGGCTCTTATTTAACAAAGTTAAGCCTCATGCACCGTGCAGCCCCACGGCTCTGCTGAGCAGGCTGTTCCCAATGGGGTATTTCAGCCGGGGGTCCCTAAGAAGAGGGCTCACGCAGACACAGTGTGCCCTTCACACCAGCTCCGGGACGTGCGGTGTGCATTTGCTCTTCACCTGCAGACAAGGTGTGCAGCTGGGCACAGATGCAGAGACCTGGCCGGCCAAGCCGACGGGCAGGCAGGGCGCAGCTTGTGCCTGCACCAGTGTGCCGCTCTGTCGCCTGCCTTGTCACTTAATGTCGCCCTTGGGTAAGGGAAATCTTGCAGACATGCTCCAATACTGAAATGGAGACCTTTGAGTAATGCTTTACTGTATAGAACATAAGCCAGGAATGGCACAGATCACAGAACTGTGTGGAAATTACATGGCCAGTAATGTATAAATTGCACCTGAAATACTGAGTGTTGGCTACAAAACTGTCCTTCAGGCTGGAGCACCCACCTCTGGCGAGGCTGGTCAGGGCTGGGAGTCGGATCAGGAGCTCTACAGCTGAAACTGTCTCTGCAATTTGTGCTAAAGAGCAAAGCTCCTGCAGGGTTGGATATAACTAACAGATATTTGGTGGGCGCAGATCAGAGAGAAACACGATTGATTTGTATTTTCATGGGGGAGCATAGCATAGGTGACGCAGGGACTTCTGCTGAGTAGGTACTTCTTCATTGCTGGTGAGCTTTAAGTACACTTTGATTTTCATAGGCGCAAAAAAAAAATAATCTATTAAACCTCTCGCCCTGCTATATAAGAGTGTTTTCCGTTGTACACTTAAAAACAATTTGCCCAGCATGGTGTTCCTGTGGGTTAAAAGTGAACTAAACACTTCATCCTGGCACATCTCTGACTTATTTTTACTCATTTCCCCAAACATTCTCCTACAAAGAGTCTGGGTGTGAGACGAAGCCAGAGCTTGCTCACCAGAGAGCACTTGGGCTCAGGAAACTTCTTTGCTGGGTGGCTTCACGGGTGGTCTTTTGTATTATTCTTTTGCTTTCACTTTGTAGAGACCTAAAGCTGGACAACGTGATGCTGGATAGCGAGGGGCACATAAAGATCGCAGACTTTGGCATGTGCAAGGAGAACATCTGGGACGGGGTGACTACCAAGACCTTCTGCGGCACTCCAGACTACATTGCACCTGAGGTAGGAGACGCAGAAAGGCAGTAGATGCTCTGTACGTGTTCCAGCAGCCTGTCTGATGCTCTTTTCCATGGGATGACTTTGCTTTGGGCAGCTTTCTGATTGAAACAGGGACATTAGTGAACTCACCGTCAGCCTGGCAAGTTCATCCCCTCAGCACTGTCCATCCCCCCAAAGGCTACAGCTGCCTTTAGGGAAGCAGCGATGCTGGATCTGCCTCTCCGTTTGGCTGCATGCCCTGCTTCTGCCTCAAAGTACAGAAAATCCTCCATGCTCGTCTCCTCGCAGTGTTTTCCCTCTCTGGGTGTTTTTCCCATGTCTGTGCCACTGGCGTCCCCGTGCCTGTCTGATCCTTGGCACGCTCAAACCCACCAAGGGCTGCTCCTCGCACACTTCCTTGCTCCTGGAAAAGATGAGCACAGGAGCTCGGCTTTGCCCCTCGCTGCGTATGACAGCCGCTTCCAGCACAACGTGACCAGTGGGGAAAAACGGAATTATCAGTGGGTAATACTTCTATGTGAAGTGGAAATCTTTAGATCTCTCCAGCTCGCTACTTGCAGCAAAGGGCTGCATGCCTGATGAGGAGAGGCTCCCTGTATACGGCTCTAGATCACTCCAAAATTATTTTGCATTTGGTTATTACTTATGAGATGGAGTCACATAGGACACTTACATGAAGTGCAGTATGGGTGCAATTTAATGTCAGACTTGCGAAATTCAGGTGGGTAATTATTCCCAAATGCCTGTTCCCTTAACATAAAAATATCCTTCTAAAATCGTCTCACTCTGCTGAGTTTTCAATGATGAGATTAATATTTATTCATTTAAATATTTTAGACAAAGAGATTCTCTTTGCTAGGACATAGTTATATGCGCTTGTATGCTAAACTACATTGTGTTTTGCTGCAGCCAGAGACGTTTTTAATTACTCGTTCAAATGTGTATTACGTATCCTCGTCCTACCAAGATTAATATTGGTGTCCTGTTGGTACATAGCTCAGTTGCTGTGTGTGATTAATACTCTTTCAAAGCAGGACAAATGACCAGTTCTCTTGGTATTTGCCTGAGCATTATCACTTCAACTCTTATTTTCTTCTGCTTGCTCTAATTTTTTTTTTTTCCCCCAAAAGAAAAACAGAAGATGGGAAATTAGGGTGCAAATCACTACAGTACCCCGGAATGGTATTAAAGCCTGCTACCAGTGGGTCTCAAAAGAGTGAATATACACATCCCCTACTTTGTAAATAGAAATAGGGGGTACACAGTTCTGGCGTGGTCTCCTGCTGGGTGGCCAAGCCCACAGCAGAGCCGGGGTCCCTGCGTGTCGCTCCACTGCAGGGCCCTTCTGCTTGACTATGTTTCCTCCTGTAGGAAGCTGCAATGTGCTCAAGCCAACATGTCTTCAGGGTAAAAATGTCCTGTGATTTGCTTGACCCAGTTTTAGGGCTTTTTCTGTTCTCAGATACAGCTCTGCATGCCAAGGTGACAGGTACTGAGTGCAAATGACCCCGCCTGTATAATCTCCTCTGAACAAAACGTGTTCTTCAGCTGTTGGGTTTTGACCTTCCCCAACGTGCAGTCGGCAGCTTCAATTTACAGAGACTGCTTTTCTGCAAGGATTTCTTCTAAGTACCATTTTCTTTTAAAGGCCTTTATGGTGTGAACAGTTCACACCTAAATTTCCCAGAGCACTCATAAATCATCTAAAGAACAAGTGGGAGGAACTTTAAGTGCGCTTGGTCGAGGGATTTCAGAGCTGAAACTCGACGTCTGATCTCAGTGGGAAGGGTCAGACCTGACCGCGGGATGCTGTCAAGGCACTCAGAGTTGTGTCACCGCGTTCGGACGCGTGGCTGGACCAGGACCAGGACAGAAGAGAAGATTGGCATCAGTCTTGTTCTCTAATCGTGCCTCTTCTTAGGTGGGTGGCAGCACCTGACCTGCATCTTGACGTACCTCCTGGTGGGATCCCGTTGGACACTGCGGAGGTCTTTTGCAAGGACAGGGGCGGCTGAACATGAGGACTCTTGAGGTTGCAGGCGTTGCMGGCAGCCACGGAGCCGTGGGACTGGAGCCTTGCTCAGGAGCAGGGGTAGCAGCAGCAGGAGCAGACCTCTGGGGCCGGATTGCTGTGTACATTCTCCTGTGATTAGCATACGATTTGCATTTGTACTCAAGTATAGGAATCTTTGCAGAATAGAATTCTGTAATTAGGATGAATAAATTGCGTAATTGTTTTGCATGAAGTAACAGATGGCAAAGCCCAAGGCCTGTCAAACCCCAAACGCTGAAATGATGCCCATCAGCAGCAACCCAGCAAATAAACCGGAGCTTGAGAGACCCTTCAAAGCAGAAAGGTGCCCGCGGGAGCCCGGCTCCTTCGTGGTCCCTGGGTTGGACCTGTCACTGCTCCCCTTCAGGAGGGCCTGCAGCCTCCCGCTGCAGCCCGGCCGTGCGGGAGGGTGGGGGGACCCCCCGTGCTGAAGGGAAGGAAGGAGGGGACTGGCTCCTGGCAGCAGCCCTCAGCCAAGGGTGCGGACCCGGCGTCTTGCTGTGTGCCTGAGCCGAGGGACACGGAGAGCCGAGCAGCAGAGGTGCCGTGGGAAGGTGCTGCGGGGCTCTCCCAGGGCTGGGTCCGTTTCTCCACCAGCCGCTTGCCTTGTTTGTATGTGGGGTCTTGCTAGCGAGGGACTGACCCCCTCGCTGGGCTCCGCTGGTTCCCAAACCACCAGCACGCACAGGTGAGGGCACCCGCTCTGTGGAGGCAGGTTAGCTGGGTGGCTTTGCTGCAGGGTCGTATGATTATGAAATTTAGGGTATTTCAGATTCTGCAGAGTAAATCATGGAAAAATACAAAAATTCATGTTTTGGTGCCTTATCCAAAATAAATGTTGATATTTTTAAATTTAAAAAAAACCCCAAACCCTGAAGTTATATCCTAACTCCAAAACAACCACATTGCTCTGGTAAGGGTAGGGCCGTTGGTTATTAGGTTATTTTGTGAGGGATGTTCTGCAATAAATGATAGAAATCAAATTGGCAGCCTGGAATGCAGAGGGTTTTCACTACCCATATGCTGCAAGTCTGTTTTAAAGGGCCACGTACCATCCACGGAGGGCCAAACTCTGTGTTGTTATTTCAAACCAACTGCACTGAAGTTGGTGGAAAAAAATCCCAAAGTGCATCAAGGGTAAGCAAGAACGGCTGCTGCCCCTGCTCCAACACGCCTGGCTGTGATGAGTCTGCAAGAGCACAACAAATATGCTAAAGTTTCGTCTGAATCAGAATGAATCTGTCTGAAATCACAGTGAATATTCTGGTTTTTTCTAATATTTAGTGCACATTTGAAGGCTGGTGATTTTTGAAAGTTACTGAACCCTTTGCCTATCCTGTGTTCTGTTTATAATTGCAATTTCCCACCATTCAGGGACTGGTGTCTCAGTAAATAACCTTGTCCTTTTGACCTGGACTACAGCTTGAAATTAGTTTGCATTGTGCCAACAGGTTAAAAATGGGAGCGTAATCCTGCTGTTTGTGTTGTTTTCAGATAATTGCTTATCAGCCCTATGGGAAGTCTGTGGATTGGTGGGCATTTGGAGTCCTGCTCTATGAAATGTTAGCTGGCCAGGTAATTGAATTTTAATTGATTCCTGTGAGATTGTGTTAAATTCCGTTGTGAGCATATGCTGACGTGTAATTTGTTTTGTTGCTGGCACACGGTGGGAGGCCATCTCCTCGGTACTGGAGATGAAGCCGTGGATGCAGCCCCGGGGACTGCGAGGCTGAGACGGGAGTCGCCACACGGCGCAGCCGGGGCTGGTTTCGTGGCTGAGGATCATGGCACCAAACGGAAGCTCAAAGATGAAGAAATGCTGCTGAACCTCTGTTTGCTTTGCTCTAGGCTCCCTTTGAGGGAGAAGATGAAGACGAGCTCTTCCAGTCCATCATGGAGCACAATGTAGCCTACCCCAAGTCCATGTCCAAGGAGGCAGTGGCAATCTGCAAAGGGGTAAGAGCTGGCCTTCGATTTCTGGGAGGAGGGAGAAGTGCAGCCAGTGGGCACAGTGCTGCCTGTGCACCTCCGGCAGTCCTACGCGCGCGGGGGGCCCAAGCCCCTTCTCGCCCTCGTCTGGGCTGCAGGCTCCCAGTGCGAGGGGGATCTGACAAAACTCGGTCGTGTTCTGGTGCCCGTGCTCTCTGCCCCTAGAACCACAACTTGTGCTACTTCGTGTATATGTACTAAAAACAATTAGAAATAACACCTAGATCCTTTCTGTGCCGTTACACTACACTGAGCAGAAGCACGGGTAGGACTTGAGGGCTGGCCTGTCTTTGCTCAGGTGAAGGTCAGGAGAAAATTGGAGTGTTGGATGGGATGTGGGAGTTGAGGGCATCTGCCCAGAGACCCTCCTCCCCGTTAGGTGACAACAGGGGAGCTTTATGCGTCTTTGCCTGAAAAGAAGAATGATGCCTAGAGAAAATGAATGTGATTTCTAAATAGTTTTCCTAAGATCAGGTACAAAGCCTTCATCCCACAGAGGTTTCCATTTAGCTATAATGAGTCACCCTTTAGGGCCACCTGAAGTTCAGTGCTGGTGTGCATGTCTGTTGGGTCAGAGCAGTATTTTCATTATCATGTCTCTTAAATTGCAGTGAAGCTCTGCATTGCCCAGTGTCCCGAGCTCTCTATGGACTGGGCCTAGGCAAGACTTAAATGCGGTCTGAATTAATTTGGGTTGTGATGAATAAAGGCTGGCTAGGTCCTGATGCTATGCATATGGTTATTGCTTGGGACTGAGCCTCATCTCAGCCAGCCAGTGTCAAACAGTGCTATAAATATGTGTTTGTGCAGGAACTTAAAAAATGTTTGCTTTTAATAGTTAATATTTAAAATATCTGAATGTTCTATATCTCAAAATAGTGTTTCTATCTACGAATGACACATCTTGCACTTAACGCTCCCACTGCAGTGTTTCAAAGCCTCTTTCCAGTGTTGCCAGGATTCAGAGCTGGTGTTAAAGAGCAGTAGTCGCCTGTCCCGTGGGGAAAAGCTGCTGCAGGTGTTCCCCGCCTGGAGCGGGCACAGGGAGGGGATGCTGTCCGGGCCACCTGGCACTCGCCTTCAGCAGAATGTAGTAAAATCGAGTCCTTAATTCAGCAACCATGCTGGTGATCRAAGGGGGAGTTTCCACCAACTTTCTCACCCTCTCATTCCTCATGCTGTTGTTGGGTGGGACAGAAGGGGGAAGCCCACTGTGTCCCTGGCTGGGCAGGAGGGAGGGAAGATGCTTTGTGATGCTGAACATCATTATCCCACGGTGCCCGAGGGAACGGCGCTTGCGAGGGAGTGGAGGCATCAGTCAAAATGTGAATGCTGTAAATAGATGAGAAGAGACCATGACTGAAACGTCTGCTGGGTGTAGCTGTAATGGCTTTTCTCACTTTTGGAAATGTGAGGCTGCATGGGAGGACATTTAGCCATGCATGGAGAGCTTGGTTCTTTATAAATTCTTGTATGTTTTTTTGCAGCAAAGTGGTGGTTCCCTTTGTACAACTGTTGTATCAGGGAAGTGCACAAAAACTCCCGACATTCTTTGCCGCCACCAAACTGCTACACCAAACAGTTTAATTAAAAATATGTGTGGTATTTACGAACCGTCAGTAAGCTGGAAACAAAGTATTCACATTTTCCCTGGAATACAGTAAAATATGTCTCAGTTAACCACAGGGGCATTGGAGCCATGCTGTTTGTGTTGGTACATGGTAGGTCTTCTAGGAGGGCACAAACCCAGCCTTATACCAGTCCAGAGAACAAGCAATTGGAGAAGCCTCTACTCCTAAACGTGGAGGGTTTGGTATTTCACTGCCATGCTCTCCAAAACAATTTTGTTGCTCCCACACGGTTTCGCTCCGGCATGCCGGTGCCAGTCATCACTTACTGTTGCACAGCTCGGAGATGAAAAGCATTTGATCCTGAAAGCCTTGTATTGGCCCGAGCCAAGAAACAAGCGTTAATCAGAGATAGTTGGCTGGGAAGCAAAATGGAGAGTTAACCAGAACACAGCTCCTTGACTCGACAGTCAGCATCAATTAGCAGATCAAATGGAGCATTTCCCTCCTCTGCTGTCAACTCAGATTTTTTTTTTCCGAAGGCTGCTGTCGGAGCTGCTGTTTCCGTGGTGCAGGTAGCTTAGCTTTGCTCTCTTGAGCTCTGGTTTGGTTATCAGGAGCCAGGCTCCCGTTTCAGACCCGTGGAGTGGCGTGTGTGTGCACGCACACGGGCACTGGCACGAACCGTCAGCCATTTTCCGTCCCATATGGAGGGGTTTGACTGTGCCTGAGCAAAGCAGCCCTTTCCAGGTGAACAGATTGCCTGCGAATATAAGCTCCCTCTTTAATCTCTGCCTGGTAGCAAAGGCATAAAATGGCATGTTTTCCGCGGTAAAGTTTGCAGGTATTTTGAGTGGTATTTCCACTGGTGGTGCTGCCTGGGAAAAGCACATAATAGCCGCTTAGCGCCGCGCTGCAGCCCTCTCGGAGGTGCGAGCGTGCCCGTGTCTGGGTGGCCGTGGGTACGCAAAGGGCGGCTGGAAGGTGGGAGTGTTCTGGGGCGAGTGCTCCTGACCGCAGAGGGGTTTGCTGCCTCTGAGGCCGGCTGAAACGCCAGGCTGTGGTTGGGATGGGGCCGGGATGTGCTGCTGCAGTGGCACGGCTGTGCTGCGCGGAAGCGTGCCCAGACTGTGTGCCGGGACGGCGGAGGGACCGGTGCCCTGATGGGAAGGTCCTGGTGGTGGCTGCTGCCCGTAAGCCCTGTGGTCTCGTCAAACGTGGACACAGATCGTCTGGATCAGCTTTGCCTCTTGGTGTGAAATGTGCTGCTGTTAAATGAAGCCCATGAATGCGCAGCGTCCGCTTACCTTCCAGAGACAAAAAATAAAGCTGCAGTTTAGCAAAGCAGTTGAGTCCAGTCTTGGACTTTCTTGTATCTGAGCTCCAAAGATCAGACGGACCGTTACAGGTGATTTGGTCTAAAGCATCCTTCCTTATCTGCAGAAGCCTGAAGGGTTTTCACTGCGTTAGTATGGGGATTAAATCAACTTGTTCCTGTTTAATACAAACAAAGCTAAATGATTATCCTATGTAAGCCAGGAGAATCAATCTGCATGTTTATGGGGTCCTATATATCAATAACAGATGGTGCCTTCATGCTCACATGCATAAAAGCACAATAGGAAAACAAGAAAATTTAATTTCTGGATGCATATATTGAAAATACTGAATAACTGCACTGTAGTACAGCTCTGTTCAGCTTTACAGGCAGGTACATGAAGTAGAAAATCTTTTACGATTCATTAGTCGGCTGAGCTGCTCTGAATTTGGTGTGCATTTGTGTTACGCTGAGGAAGCGGGGGGTTCAACCGCGACACTTCGGGTTGGGGGGCGGGCGGGTGTAAAACAGTTTCCAGCACGAGGCAGCAGGTATGAACCTGGACTCTGGCTGGGAAAGCTAATTAGTAAAAGAGCACAGACTGGATTTCGTGGTGTGTGTGTAGGAAGTGTCTGCAGGGCAGCGTGGTGGCTGAGGTTCAACAGATGCGAGCAGAGTTGTAGACGTTTCCACTGGGTGCAGGTGGGGGAATCAGACTCTCCCGCAGGGGAGGGTCCGCTCGGGGGGAGCCCTGGCTCGGCGCGGCCTCGGCAGCTCTGCTGACCTCCGGGAGGGAGCTGGAGCCGGGAAGCAGACCGGCACGCGTGGGGACGGGGCAGCAAGCCGCCTGCCCGCCGGCACTGCCGACCTTCAAAGCCTCCATGGGGCTGCAGCCTACCCCTTGCTAACGCCTCCTTTGCAGATGAGTGACCACACATCTGTCCAGCTCGCACTGTCAGATGCTTTCACAGCTGAATTTTATGCACAGGCATCTGGGAGCTTTAGTGTCGACAGAGGCACAGATCCTGCAGACACAGACCTGCTTTCCCTCCTTGCCCCAAATGATCTCTGGCAGTAAAAGCTGGAGGTGTGTCAGCGTGTTCAGGATCAGCGTGTAACAGAAAAGACCCACAAACAGATTTCTTTTCATGTTTGCTGAGAGCAAACTAGGCTATTTGATGCGACAGCCAAATCACTAAATCAGTTTATTAGCACATTTCAGGCTCTCACATTGTTGTCGGGCACTTGCTTTAGGAAAACCTTATTGAGTCACAGGATGCTTTTTATTCTCCTGCTTTAGCACAGCTAAGCGGGACCTGATTGAATTGTAAGGATGCTGTCCGGAGCCTGCCGAGGAGATGCAAAGATCCTCTTGTTTAGCTGAACCCAAGTCAGCTTGAAGTGGATGTAGTGAAAGCCCTGGGACGGTGAGGTTCGGCGGGGCACGGCAACGCCCTGCTCGCTGCCGGGGTGGACGGACCACAGCCGGAGCGGACAGACGCCTGTCCGTGTGCCGAGGGTGATGTGAAACCTGCCCAGCGGCACCGAGGGGCTGGCGGGTCGCCCGCCTCACTGTGCTGCCTTGGCAGCGGGAGGACCGTAAGCCTGCGGTGGGGTCCCTGCCTGCCAGGGCCCCCTGCCCGCGCGCTGCCAGCAGCGCCTGCTGGCACCGCTCCCCTCTCCTGGCAGGGGACAGCGGCGCTGGATCCAGCCCCACCTGCTTGTCCGTGCTGCTGCCACGCTCATTCAAGAGACCAAGACGCGTAACGTCTTCCACCTTGCCAGGCTTCTTACGCTGGGGTTCGGGGGTTTTTTAATAAAGGGCTGCATRCTGCAATACCAAGGGAAACTGTATTATTCACAAAAAAAAGTAAAATACAAGTTAGAAAAAAATCTTGCTTTTGTTTTTGCTGCCACCTCGCACCCCCGTGGCCCTCCCTCTCCAGCCCACCGGCAGCGGCTCCAGCGTGTYTCCTCGCACGGCGGCTGGCTCTGCAAGACTGATGCCGATGCCAGTCACATCCTTGCCCTGAGGAGAGGCAGGTCTCACCATCTGGAAAATCACTCGTCCAGCTTGTGGAGCCTGGTGGGCCCTTGCTGTTTGCAGATGGGCTTTCCAGGGGGTGATGCTGGTTCAAAGAAGGCTCGGTCCATCAGTCTTTCAGCTGCAGGTTGCCTTCGCAGCTGGCTGGCCATGGATGTAGTGCCATTTGCTAGCAGAGTGGTTAGCAGCTCCACTCTTACTTCACATTAGTTGTTTTTTTTTTTCTTTTAGGTCGGGGTTTTTTTTTTTTCAGGCTTTTCCTTGCTTTCAGCTCCCTGTTGCAGCATTACTTTTAAAGATCAGCTTCCCTGAGCAAGTTTGTTGTGTGCAATCATGGATGGCAGGGCTGACTTGTGCCAAAACACTTACCCCTTGAGGGAGAGGAGCTCTGCCTGGATGCAGGACCTGGCCGGGGCTCATTAGCTCCCCGTGGCACGGCGGGCTGCCTGCCGCCCGGGTGCTTGGGCTGATGTGTTTATTTTTGTCAGAAGATGCTTGCTTATAAAAACTTTTTCTTTCAGGGATGGGTCACTCAACAGAAAGGTGGGGAGGTTTCTCAGCTCTCTGGCCGGAGCATTAGTGCCTCCCCGCAGAGCTGCGGGTGCCCTGTCCCTCCCGGGGGCTTGCGGGAGGGCAGCGGGGGTCTCTTGCAGACCCATGGCCCCAAGAGTCGGAGTCAGGCTTGCTGCAACCTCTGCCTAGCTCTGGGATCAGTTTTAACTGCCCTGCTTTTAATAAAGCAGTTCTTTTGTTGCAGGTGTACGGCTCGTATTCTCTGTGCTTATCAATGTCTTACAAATCTCTGGAATCTCCATCTGATCTCTGAACACAGCTCAAACAATGCCCCCAGGATATTAATGTTTGTACAGCCGCCCTTAATTCCTGTGGCCCATTTTACTTTTCTTATTGAGCCAGTGAAGAGGAGAAGTTTAGATGATAAACAACATTAATGGACTGTTTGTGCTTTTTTCCTCCAAATTGACTCTTTCATTAGAAATACGCCTCTCATCTGTGCTGCCGTGGCTCCAGAGAAGTGGGGGTTCTGCTTCTAGGGCTAATGAAAGTTTCTGAGGGCAGATTGTTCATCTTAAATGGGCAGTGGCCTTTAAAATTAGCTATGCAGGTGCTGAGAAGTTTGCTACCAAGCAAAGGGACTGCTAAGCAGCTTTGCACACATCTGCTCCCCCTGTTGCAGCAGGCTGCAGCGGTGTGGGGAGCTCTACCAGCACCCCGACGTTATTTCTTGGTGAACCAATTTCACTCCCAGAGGAAAAGGGGATGTGCTCATCCCACCCAGTGCTCACGTACCTGCGATCTGCTTAGTCTGCTGTCGTAAGCCATTGTCAACCTTCCCTGTCCCTGGAGCTGCTCCTGCTTCTCCCTCTGTCCTTTGCTACAAGCACCAAAAGCTGGGAGAGGAGATGGGAGCCCCTCCTGGGGTCCGGGCACCGATGTGGGGCATCCTGGGGCAGGGACTGCATGGTGCAGGCTGCCCAGCCGGGCACCGCAGCACCCTGGGGACTTCTCAAAGTGGACATTTTGTGAAGCAGTTGGCCACTCTGTGAGTGACTGTTTCTTCTCTTCCTCTCCCCAAGCTGATGACCAAGCACCCTGCCAAGCGACTGGGATGTGGCCCAGAAGGGGAGCGGGACATCAAGGAGCACGCGTTCTTCCGCTACATCGACTGGGATAAGCTGGAGCGCAAGGAGATCCAGCCTCCCTTCAAGCCAAAGGCTGTAAGTGTGGCTGCGTTAAGCGTGTTTCTCCCCTCCCGCTCTCCCACACGCCGGTTCTCTCTTGCACAGTCTCTCCCACTCGCGCTCGTGGGTGCACACGCACAGGCATACGTGCAGGCGCTGCTCGTCCTGCCCGCAGCGTGGAGGTACCATTCTTCTGTCTGCTCTGTCAGATTTGGCACGTGTCAAACCACTGCTGTGAAAGGATAACTCTCGGACRCCTTGTCTCGCTCTGACTTGCAGGGGTAGAAACACCACACGTTTAGCCCATGGATTTCATTGCGTTGCAGTACTGTCTGTTTGTTATCCCAGGGGTCAGTCTTTCTGTTGGTTTTTTCCCTCCCTTCTTCTTAAGCTGAACAGGTCTCTCTCTTTTTAATCTAAACTTTATTTCAACATCTAGCTCAGCACCATAGTCTGAATTGGCAATGGAGCTGTATTTCACTCAACAGTTTCTCTCCAAGGTAAAGCGGTGGAAGGCTGGAGCCTGGCTCATGTGCGGGCGCTGACGTGGGTGGAGAGGAGCTCTGCAGTGAGGAGAACCTGGCTGCTGTCTCTCGTCTCTGCCTTGCTTTAAGATGGGTTCTACTTGCGAGAGAGATGCTGTGTGTGCTGGGAGTGCGAGGCTGTAGGGGGAGATAAGCTGCCAGCAGTGAAACTGAGGCGGGGGCATGAGTAATCTGAAAGCTATTTGTCAAAAAAGAYGAGACTACTTGACTACTCCTTGGTCCAGCCGTCTCTGCAGTGACATCTGTCCGTGTAATGCCTGTGCCARTGCAGGGTGCAGCCTGAGCCACAGAGCGGGTTTCATTGCCTGCTGCGTACRGGGTTCCTGGCGAAGCAGTGCGAGGGCACGAGCCTGCAAGCTGCGGTGCTCAGGCTTCTCCGTATGACCCTGAGCACATTGGTTTGCTGCATCTCTCTGCCTGTGGTCTCTCTGCCCTTCCCAAGAGAGGACGCACAGGCAGCAGTGACCACGTAGACTCAGGGACAGGGACATCTCTCCCTGGATTTCTCTCTTTCTCTTTGCCACTGTTGGGACTGGCAGGGTCGTAGCTATGTCTGAGTCTCTCCGTGGTGGTCCAGGTCAAGGCATGGGCTTATTCATATGTTTCCACCTCCTGCATACCTGTTAGCTGCTGTGCCCTAGTTGGGCATTGGTGTTTTACAGAAAACTGTGAATCCAAAGTTAAATCTGATTTACATGGCTGATATGGACTAATATTTATGCCTAACGATCAAGGTGGGGACATTGCATGCTCTCTTAATCCATCATCCTGGATCACAATTCAGAGTCCAGAGATGCTCCATGTATTTAACTGAGCCTTCCCCTGCCCCACTGCCCTTAACAACCTTGGACACGTCTGCTTTTCCTCTGCTTTACAGTAACCCTGTTGTTTTGAAGGGACCCCTTCAGTGCTTGGAAAAACTCTGCTTTCAGGGGAAACATGGAGTTGGGAGTCCATTTGGTGTAGGGTGCTCGGCTCCTTTAGCTCTCCTCCCTCTAAACGCCTCTCTGCTCTAGCAGCCTTTTCCCTTCTACAGCTCCTTGCTTGACTGATCAAATATGAATAAACCACCCGTTAGCTGGGCCTGGCAGGAGCCTCCACAGCCTCCTCTCCCTGCCGGCATGCAGTATTGATGGGGGAGCGGCTGCCGACTGGGAGGTCTGCTCCTCACCCCAGGTCTGTCAGCGATGCCCTGCCTGTGCTTGGCGCCCATATTTTAATTTCAGACAAATGTTTTTACAAAGTTAACTCCTGAGCAGCGATGCCTTTGCAGGAAACTATGTGGGGTACTGTCCTCAGAGCCTTTCGCTTCCACGGCTGAGAGCTGCTTCTGTGCAGTGCAGTCTTGGGCTGCCCTCTGCATAGCAAAGAGAAGAATGTCCCGTTCTCCTTATCTGTCTCAGAAATGTGGAGACCCGGGTTGCTGGTAAGCAGCTGGTGATGGTTAGCACAGAGGTCCGAATTGCTGCCTGCTTTCCTTTCCCTCGGAAGGAATGGCATCTTCAAGCCATTAGACCGTGTAGGAAAGGCATTACTGGGAAGTAATGGTATATATGATATTGAAGTATAATAGCGCAAAAGTGCTTGGGGTTGTTTGTACACACCATGATTTGTTGGCTTAGGGTGGGATCCGACCTTTGTGCAAAGGATGCAGAGAGATGAGGCGGGTGGTCTGTGAGCTCCAGCTGTGGGGGGGACGTTGCTCCGCACCCGGAGCCCCTCGGGAGGGCTGAGCAGGCACCGGGGCTTCGGGGGTCTTATTCTGCAAGAGCCCTTTCCTCCTGAAATCCGTAACTCCTGCTGTTTCTCACCCCTGTGTTCATTTGCTAATGAAGCTGTTGCTGCCTCCCTCCTCTATGTCTGCCCTTTYTTCCTGAGCAGATCCCCAGTGACGCTCTTTGCCATGGGTTGTGGCATAGCGTTATTGTTTGGTGTTTTACAGTTAAAAACAATTGAATTCTGTCAAAAGTGCTTTCTTACTGGTTTAAAATGTGCAATTTTTGCCCTGCTTTAAATGTCTTATTTCTTTGAAAATCCTTTTGACGCTGGACCTTGGAGGGGGGACGGTAAGCTGCCGTCTGTCGCATCTCACCTAACAGCTGGTGCTGGGGAAAATTCACCATTTGATAGAACAGGAAGATTAATAGAAAGGTAGGCGCCGTTGATTTAGGATTTAGGTAGGATTAAGACACTCAGGTACCTGCTGATAGCTGATATTTCAACAGCAGTGCATCTGTGCTGGAAAACRCTGCTCCTTTCATGCCAGCTGTGAGCGCAGATCAGAGCAGCACAGAAATGAAAATCCAGGTTTGGGCACCTTCACAATGTGTTTGGGTGGGTCACGAGGAAAGACGTTGCTTACTGCTTCTGACCTTCAGCCGTTCATGCAGGGCTCGAGTGCCTGCTGGAGCGGGGGATTTGTGCTAGCCTGGCTCTTTACCTTGGCTTAAGTCTATTTTTTTTTTTTTTTTTTTTTTTTTTTTTTTTTTTTTTTTTTTTTTAAATTAGCTTCTATAAAGATAAAGTTACAGAGATTGTCTGCAAGCCAAAGTTTCAAAATATGGAATAATACGCAGATGCGGGCTCGGTATCTGCCCACAAATGCCCACAGCCTTCCTGTGCTCCAGCACCACGTAGTGCCTGAGCACTTCAGCCTCGAGAACACAAGTCGGGGTGAGCAGAGCCTGGTCCAAATTGTCTTAGCATCACGTCAACAAATTCTGCTTGTAAGAAGGTATCATTAATTCATGTTTGCTCATTGCTCAAGTAGCACAAAACCTCCGCTTGCGTATGCAAGTGCTGCTGTGGCCAGGCGGGTGCAGGAGGTGAAATGGAGGCACCGGGGAAGGTCCCGTTCCAGAGCAGCCGGGTGGGCAGCTCGCGTGCTGCCTCCGCACCTCTCCCCGCTGSGGTGGTCCCCTCTCCGCTCCCAGTCTCCGCAGAAGCATCTTTGCTAGTTATCTCTTCTGTAGCACCCACATTTTTTTTGCCACGTTTCTATGATTTTGTACCATCTCTGCAGGTAGTGAGCGTGGGTACAAGTGAGGGCTCTCCTTGCCTCCCCAGCCTCTGCTTGCTGGGAAGGGCTTCACATCACTGCCCAGAAACCTGCATCATTTTACACCAACAGGAAAATAGACACTTCAGCCCTCTGCCTGGCTTGGGTGTTACGTACCCGGAGCTGAAAAAAATTCCCAAGAGCTCATGTGCTGCTTCGTGCTTTGTGCTTGATTAACCTTTATCACAGAGACGGTAACAAGACAGATCAGGGTCTRGGTTGTCTTTGGTGTGCAGAAACTCGGCGGTTTTGACATGGGGCTGTGCTTGGCTGCTCCGTGGTTAGGCTTGTGCATAACAATTCCTTTTGTGGGTCTGCATTTACCCTGGGAAGTGTATTTACACTTGCCTGCTTTCTCTGTCTCTCATTGAGATAATTACTGTTTTTGGTATCTAATTACTCCTTTACTTTACATAAAGCCTAGTGATTTGAAAAGTCTCCTCATTTTGAAAGCATTGAAATCACACGGCAGAGCACAGGATTACTCCCAACAGGACAGTGGTTTAAAAAAATTGCTTTTAATCTAATAATTTTTAATGGCATAAATTAATTTTCCTCTAACTGCATTGAATTAATTAATACTGAAGTGCCATTTATAGACCCAGATTTGTAAAAGCTCCGGTTCCCCTGTATGTGCATTTTTGTAGCCCTATTTTCAGTCTTTACAAGGTGAGTTCAGATGTTTACATTAGTAATTTCCTAATTAGATGAGATTTAAGGATTGAGGGGGCCAACGGTGGGCAGGAGCATGCCATGGGGAGGCAGTTGAATGCGTTGAAGTTAAACATTTCCTCTTGTAATCGAGACAAGATTTGCTCTGGTAGCCTCAGGGTCCTGTAAGGCTTTCTGTAAAGGCTTTCTCTGAGATTCCCCTCTGATTATTCAGCCAATATTTTCAGTATATTGGGCAGAAACTTGGCTTTGTTCATAGGGGAGAGATGAAAGCCAGGGTCTTACATCAGAAAACCCTCGCAGTGAATGCTCCCAGCCTTTGCCTGGAGCAAGGATGAACGTGCGCTGGAGCATCCTGAGCTGGGGTCTGGGATCGTTACCAGACACTCACGAACGAAAAGCACCATCGTTCCCCCTGACCAG
Source organism: Phoebastria nigripes (assembly GCA_035582835.1). NCBI lineage: Eukaryota > Metazoa > Chordata > Aves > Procellariiformes > Diomedeidae > Phoebastria > Phoebastria nigripes. The sequence goes on from JAYKAV010002833.1 coordinate 2,647,011, forward strand.
CGCAAAGGGGCCCTTGGCGTGGCCCCACGTTCATGCTGTGACCCAAATTCCCCCAAACATGATGCATCTRTTGCCAGAAGTGTCTGAGAGCCCTGATCCTCCCTCGGGTGGCAAGGAGCCAGGTTTCTAACCCGGAGCAGCACCAGGAAGGTCAGACTTGCCCAAGAGATGCCTGCGAGGCTGGTRGGATCGTGGCTGTACCACTGGTTTGGGCCAAAAAAACGGGAAATCGAGGGCATGTTCTGCCCACTGCTTCTCCTCGGTGCTGGGAGCGAGGGCTTCGTCGCAGCAGGAGAACAGCCGTCCTCAGCTTTTTATGATCTTTGATTGCATCTCGGGGATCAATGGAAAATATTTTATTATGCCTTTTGTCTCTATTTGAAATCAAGCTAGAAACTGATAAAATAAAAAGGCTATCTTCTAAGCTGACAGTTTTATTTCTGCAGCTTGAAAAAAAGGTCATTCTATGCTGGCTATAAATATTAGACAGGACACATTGGGGATTTATGTAAGATAAATTCCCACCCTCCCCCTTTCTCCATTCAGGATGGAGTGATGCCTGTACATTAATATAGTACTAAAATGAGGCAGATTTTTCACAACGTGGCTTTAGATAAATGTACAAATTCATACAACGTCTCCCGTCCCTTAAAGAGGAACTTAATTTCGGGAGCTCTAAAGATGGTGCTCCTGCAGATAGCGGTTGTTTGCCATCTGGAGCAGCGTGGATCCTTCTTGCTCACTCTTATCACGCACGTGGGCCAGACCTTGCGTCTGAAACTCCAGCAGTGTTGGGCCTTGGCCACTGGAATAAAACCTGCCGCCTTCCCAAGAGCCCGGTGGCCGCCTATGGCATCGTGGGGGTGGCTCGGGAYGTGGCGTGCAGGACGGCACAAGTGCATGGTCACAGCCTTTAGACCTTGGGTTTGGGCTTGGATCTGGCTTCTATAAACCCAAAGACAATTTCCAGCCTTAAAGTATACATTTTATCCACGTGAAAGCTCCCTAAGAGGAGGATATGCTGTTTGGTTTGCTGACCAGGCCAAGTTCTTACGCATCTGAACAGAAAGTCCGCAGGGATAAAAGCAAACTTGACAAAACTGGACGTGAAATACTATGGACAGATGCAACTTCTAAAATTTTCCATCCATGTTCTTGCCTTATTGCATTACAGTGAGAATTATTGCTTGCCAATATACATATTAAAAACATGTTTGTACCTTCTATCCCAATAACTGGAAGCATTTCACAAGAATTAGTTTTTAAACCTTAATGATAGGGTTGCTTTTGTTTGATTTTTTTTTTTTTTTTTTTAAAAACAGCACATTTCTTCATAGCAAAAAGAAGGCTAGTGCTGTCAGACATTTCACATGAACTGCCTTGCATGTCTCCACCAAGATCTCATGAAGCTAATAGGCAATGACAGCTATATTTTCAAAGCACTGTAAAGCTTTCACTGTATATTGGGAGTTGATAGAATCTGCAGGTGAGCAGCTTATTAGTAGGTAAACCCTGCTATGTTATGTGTAACTGCACTGATATCCTTAAGCACTGCAGATTCTCCCAGTAATCTTGCTCATAGTATGTTTTGTCTCGGTGCTGAGGGGGAAGACTAGTGACAGCGTGGCCTAGAAAAGCCCCTGCCTCTGTTTCATGACTTTAGCTTCCAGGCTTTGTGGAACTGGCAACTTCAATTTCGGGAATTTATTTTCTATTTTGATGTTAATATGATGGCTTTCAGGAAGGCATTTGGCTGATCCTGACTTGTCAAACATCTAAAACATACTTTTCCACGACTCTAGAGCTGTACTTGATTGCGTGGTTGGGAGCAGCGACCAGCTCTTCCCAAAAAACTGGAGCTGTGACAGCTCTTGTTGAAATTCCTTGTGGTGGGAATTGTCAGCTCATCAGCAGATAACCTCGCTATTCATTTCTGGACGTCTATGAACCTCGCCGCTGTCCTGCTGCTCTAGAGAAGGGGGTGTCTGTCAGCCTTTCAGCCCTCTGGAGATGCGGTGCCTGGTCTAAGCAGCCCCCGAGAGCGCTTCCCCAGGGGAGGCTCTCGGGGCTTGTGCTGCCCTCGCCCCCRTCCCCGAGCACGGCTGGGGTGCTGCTTTCCAACTGCTCCCGGCCTCCGCAGAGACAACRGGCTGGGATCAGACACGGGCTGCAGCGGGGAGCGCAGGTACAGCTGGAGTAACTGAGAGGGGAAGGTAACCAGAAGGTCCCTGTTTGGCCGCTTCTTCATGTGACGCAGAGCCTCCACCTGCCCAGGAGATGGGCACATCCCCGTTAGTTTGCACCCGCCTGCTGCTCTCAGGAATAAGGTGCTCGGAGAGAAGAAAAGATGCGGAGAATTGCCTCGGGATGGGGTCCATACAGCGGTCAGGGATTGGCAAGGTACAAGAACTTGGGCTTTTTATAAAGAGCAGCTAACGAGCCCTGTGTCTGCCAGTCTGCTCGCTGTGCTTCTGTCTTCATTCTCCATCTCCTTACTAGGTTTCTGTTGTTAATTTGTCCTGGGTTCTGTGTTTTCTGGTGCACGGACCCTTACCCTTTCTTTGGAGAGGTCGTTTTCCATTTGGGTCTCTGTGCTTGAAATCAGGGATTTCCAAAAAGTTGTTCCTGGAGGACCACGATGCRGACGGCATCATGCTGGGACCACGGCCAAGGGCAGCCGGGGCAGGTTCTCCCCCACCAACGCAATGCTCTTCATAGGCTGCATGAAAAGGCTTCTCAGGCTCATTTTGGGAAGCCCTCATCTTTGGTACCCTCCTGGTGAACTGGTTTGCACTGTGTTTGCATGTTTGCTTTGGGGGCATTTTGTTTGTCTTTGTTTGGATTTTTTTTTTCTTCTTCTTTTTTTTTTTTTGTGCCTAACTCCTCCCCTGGGCAGCACCAACTCATTTTTGCATCCAAATACTTGAAAAAGAGCAAACCACATTGCAACCTACCACACCAAGGGCAGCATCGGCTCTTGCCTGGGCTCAGCCRTGGGGCCAGAGGCAGGAGCTGGGTTCACCATGGCTGGTGCTGCAGCGCGTGTGACCGCAGCAGCCCAGAAGAGATGCAGGTGGGAAAAAGTGCCTCCGAGGTCTCTGAGTAAGTTTGAGTGGTGAGTTAGAAACCGTGCTGAGCCCATGGTCACGGGCAGGAGATGTGTTTGGGAGCAGAAGCTTAACAAATCCCGACTAGAAATGTGCTGTAGGTTAAGACATGGCCCTACAAAACACGAGAGGTACGGTGGTGTGGAAGGATGGGCTCAGAGGCTGCGTGGGCTGGCGTTCAGCACAGCTGTAGCTAGAGTTAAATCAACTCAAATGTTACCCATTGAACTTTTTTTTRGAGACTTAGGGATAAGAAGTGTCTCGGTGCTATAAGAACATATAAGAGCTGCCAAAGGAACATGCCATTGGAGGCTGATGGATGTTCACATGGTCTTCCCTGAAACCTTTGTGGCAGAGGAAGGAACTGGGAAATGTTGAAGTTTACATGTATTCGTCTTTAATATTTCATTATATTTAGTCTGACGTTTATTAAAAATGTAAATCTGTTTCCTTAGCAAATGAAAGTTAAATGCCAGGAAAAATTGTCCCAGCACTTGAAGTGTATGTTCTCCACGGGGAAATGGAAGGAGAGAACAAAGGGACGGAGAGCTGCTGGCTTCTGCATCTCTTCTGAGAAAACAGGGCCAGGAGAGCATCAGTTGTGTGACGGCTCCGATAGGAGGGAGAGTTCGCCAACCATCAGAGCGAAGTCATTAAGTGCAGTTCATAGGGATGTGACATGCATGTGATAGGTAGTAATTGGRCACAATTTGTAGCTGCTGCAGTGACCTGGTATTCACCTGTTATTAGCTATTGCTATTATTATTATATTAAATCATGACTTGCAGCACGGGGAGTTACAGGACCCTTGTTTTGATTGCTAAGACAATTAAATAAGGCATTTGGCATGTCTCCCTGCTCCCGACCTCCCCCTTTCGCTGCAGAGACTGCAGTGCAGCCAGCCGGATCCTCAGCTCCTGCCCGGGACTCCTGCTCCGCGGCAGCCCGGCAGCGATGGGTGCTGACCGACCCCCGATGAGGGTCCGGCGCTCTCGGGTGCTTTCCAGGCCCCGTGTTTTCCTGCCCCGCAGTGCCATGCCAGCCAGGGTGGTGGTCACCTGGACTCCAGAGCTTTTGGTTTCTTCTCTCGTCTGGCTTTGCTGGCTGCAGAGAGCTCACCGGTGCTCTTGGACTCCTGCCCCGCCTGAAGTAGGGGTTTTCATTAGCTGCCTTCAGGGGCAAGAGGGAAAAACGTTGCTGTGAGCAGGGTTTTAGGGATAGCCAGCCTCGCCCAGTTGCAGTGGAGAGCTGTAGGGATGCCGTGCAGAGAGCCCAGCTGCCGCGCGGCAGAAAGCTGGTGCCAGGAGCACCCCGGTGCCCCAGCTCCCGCCTGCCTCGGCCGAGCGGCACCCTGTGCACCGGCACGGACCRTCAGGGTCTGACGGGCACGTCGGGAAGGGAGGGAGCAGCCCTGGAGATTCCCAGGCCCAACTGCCTGCATTAAGCATTCGGCCAGCAGCAGTTTACAAGAGCTCTGCAGAAGGTGAGAAGCCCTCTCCTTGGGCAGGAGCAAGGAGAATCCTCTGAGCAGTCCAGGCATGAAAACTTCCCGCTCCCAGGGAAGGAGGGATGGCCGAGCAGGTAAAGCCGCAGGGGTCTTTCAGAAGAAGCTGCCGTGTGCATGGCATAGCCAGAGAGAAGGTACAGTGCTGCGTGTAGGCAGGGAACGACAGCAAGTAATTGCACTTCCATCTCATTCCTCTCCTGCAATTACTTGCCATGGCGCAGCCGGAGGGTTTTGCCAGTCTCTGGCTGTGCCATGAGATAACATCGCCTTGCGACTAACAAAGCTCATATGTATTTTGCACCTTTTTCTTTTCTGCCATTGCTGCACCGAGATAAGCGGCGGCGCGTGGCGAGGCTGGGCGGGTGGCTGCAGCCGCATCCCGCATGCTTCTTTCTCCACCCACCATACGTTCTTTTCTTCCCCTCTCATAGTGTGGACGCAATGCTGAAAACTTCGACCGGTTTTTCACTCGCCATCCACCCGTCTTAACACCTCCTGACCAGGAAGTCATCAGGAACATTGACCAGTCAGAATTCGAAGGATTTTCCTTTGTTAACTCTGAGTTTTTTAAACCTGAAGCCAAGAGCTAAGTAGCTGTGTAGATCTCATTCCTGCATCTCTATCATCCAGTCCCAACTGCTGTTGTGGTGACATTTTCCATTGAAAAATTTGCATTCGTGGTTTTTCTTCAGTACTACTACTAGAGTGACCATATTTCAAAGCCAGAAGTGTCTTCACATGATTTGGGGCGTGCCTGAAGGGTGGGTGATGCGCACTGAGCGCTGCAAATGTGCTTTTATGACATTTTATTTGTAGAAAATGAAAATGGTTCATTGGCTAACAGAGGTAAAATGGAGAGGTGTAGGCCATGACAATTAGGAGAAATCTCTTCAGCATGTGCTTTGGTTCCTGCTCTTCCCTTTTCCTAGTCTTTTAATATAATCATGAAAATTTAATATTTAGCCTTCTCAGCCTTGGTGGCAAGTAAATGTTTTTAACACAACCTTTCCCTGGTGCAAACATGCAGCGCGGGTGCTGCTGGCTGAGCCTCTCAGCTCCTCCCAAAACCGAGCAGCTGCTGTGGAGAGCTGAAACGCCGATTCTGGCTTCTTTTGTAGTTCTGTCCTGCTGTTTGTTGAAACCCACCGCAGCACGCCTTGCCGCCGTAGACTCGTACGTACGCGGATTTGGGCAGGCACGGTTCTCTGCGCTGGGTCTTCAGCAGCAGTGATGAATTATTAGGGAAGCCAGGTCTGCTGTTTGCAAAGATTTCTCCTGATTGTGCAGTTTCTAAGTAGCATTTTTTAATGAAAAGAAACATACCCAGTTGTAAGCAGGAAATTTGAAAGAGCTGTTGCAGGTGCTTTCGAATCCATGGTCACCCTAGTAAATACCATACAACATCGGTTCTCATAGCAAAATTTTTTCTTTTTTTCAAATGCCAAAGCAATTGATTGAGTTTGTTACCTGCGCTTTAAATGTGTCAAAAAATGGTATTAACACAAATGGGATGCTATTTAACTTTGAACAGTATTGTGAATCCTGATATGAAGCTTGTAAAGAAACTTGTTTCAACTAATAGTCCTACTTTTAAAAAATGCCGCTAGATATTTAAATGGCCTAAGTTCTGTTTCTGGCATCAAAGTAAAAGTTTTGGGAAGGATGAATTTCTCTTGAAACAGTAACAATCATGCAGCTTCCTTTTCTACTATTCTGCAGATGTTCGTGGGCTCTCACTGTATCAATCTGCTTTAAGTTGTAATGTGCCAATTTTTTTTTTCCCAATACTGATTATAAAATAAAAAGTGAGAAATAATGTCAAAGAAACCTGCATGTGTTTGGCAATAATGAGTTTCTACAGTTCTGGGGCTCAGAGATGCCAGGAGCGCCGAGAGTTGGGGCTGCACCACACCGAGGGCTGGAAGCTGCCCCGGCCGCTCGGGGATGCCGGCTCGGGGGCACGGCAGGTCCCCGGAGCTGCCCGGGAGAGCAGCGCAGGCAGCAGCGCAGGCAGCAGCGCAGGCAGCAGCCCACATCACAATGCAGCCTTCTGCACCACCGGCGGAGCCGTGGCCCGTTCGTCCTCTGCAGCGTTTGTCCCCAAACCGAGGTGCGACGTACTGGAAGCATCTTCCAAGCGGAGAGTAAATGCCTGCGTGTCCTCTGCACCAGCTCGTGCTGCGCAGCGCCTGACCCTGCTCGCTCGTGCGGCTCAAACGTGGACAGGGAAAGGAGTTTCTCTCCAGTGTCCCTTGGAGGAAGGATGGTTTGGGGCGACAGGACAGCCCTCCCATGGGGCACTGCCGAGGCGAGCAGAGCTCTGCCGCTTGGGGATCTCTTTAAATGCCTTGAACAGAGACAACTGCAGTATGCGCTTCGGATTTCTGGAGACTGCAGAGGCAAGGCTCTCGGCGAGGCAGCGCCGTGTGTCGGTGACTCATCGCCCTGCCCGTGCGCTCTCAGAGGAGCGGTTGTTAAAAGCAATCGGCAGTTTCAGCTAAAGAGGGATTACAGGTTCCTGTTAACCTCCTTTCTCCTGAGCGCATGCAGAATTTCCCTTCTGTCTTTGGAAATCTGCTTCTGCTGAATTGCTGCGGTTCTGAACTCTGCAGGATTGTTCTGAAAGGCACTGAACGGCAGCACTGACGGCGCCGGCAGGAGCTGCTCCCTGGCTTCCTCCACCCGTGCAGCCCCGGAGCTCTGCTGCAGGGAAGGGGCTCAGAGGCGGCAGCGGTGGTCGGGGAGGATTCCCRTCCCCTCTGGTCCAGGCGCAAATGCTGTTGTGGGCCAGACGTGCCCTGCAGACACGCTGCCCTGGGCACGCGGGAGCCCGGGGTGCCTCTGCCACCCTGTCCCTCCAGTGCTCCTGTCACCTCCCAGAGTCAATTAGCCCTTTGCTGGAGGCATTTTCAGCCTTGAATTTCCCCTGCCTTCCCCTCTCTCTGTTTACCAGATCCTTGTAGCCGTTCCCTACCTGCTCCCAGGCTATTCATCATCTTTGACAGAGGCCAAATTGCCACCAATTTCAGACAAAACTCAAGGTAAGAAATCAGCAAACCCCGCTTTGCTACGCTCACGGCTGGGCCCTCCTGGTGCTGCGCTTTCCTGCCGAGCCCCTGGAGGAGTCGGGGAGGGGGGAAGCTGCCGGAGGACGCTGGGCAGGGGGAGATGGGCTGCCTGAGCCCCCGCCCAGGCACATCGCAGCCTTTGCCAGAGTTTTCTGCCGCCGAAAAGCAGCAGGAGGTTTTGCTCAYCCGAGGGCTGAGCAGCTCCCAGGCTGAGCAGTTGCCCTCTCTGGTGCCATCAGCAGAGGCCACTCCAAAGGGCTGGGGACCGCAGTGGCAATTTGCACCAGCGGCAACTGTGGACATTTCATTCCCCTTTGCAGCATCCCACAGCATTCCTGCTCGGGAGAAGCTCCTGGCTTGGTAGGACGGTGTTGTCTTGGCACACATTGGTTCGGTTGGATGTGGGCTTCAGGAACCATTTGGTCGGCTCAGCATCCCTCCGGGAGCGGGGCAGGAGCCTGGTGCCACCGTTGGCTCCTTCCTTCTGCATGTGCTGGGGCTGCAAGAGAGTCCCTGTGCAACCACTTCGAAACAGCCTCTTTGCAGTGAAGGGCAGTGCCTCTGCCCCACGCCGGCCCCACTCGTCCTAGGGGGGACGCTGCCTTCCACCGAGGTGGGCTTACACTTGCATTTCAACTGCTTCATCCTTTGCCTCGCAGAACTCTGCACCTGAAGTTGGCTCCTTCACCCCGTCTGCCCTTCCCCACTCCTGCTTTGTGCCCCCAAATCCGCCTCTTCTTCCTTCTCTGTGTGGGGGAGAGGAGCCCTGCAGGGACTGTGCCGGCTCCCGAGTGTCACTTGTCCGAAAGCGAAGGCAGAGACCCAGCTCCTGCTCGGGGACAGGCTGGGACCCGCAGGCGCCGGCAGGTCGGGACGCCGGTGCCCTGAGCACCCCTGCGTGCTCAAAGCCTCGCTGGCTTGACGGCATGGCCATGTCCTGGCTCGTCTCCTGGCTTTTCTCTCTTTGTTCCTTGAGGTCCAGCCCCGTCTTTCTTCCCACGTCGTCTCCTCTCAGCCGCCCTTGGCTCTCTTTGCTCTCTGATCTTCCCCCCGCAAGGCTGAAGCCGTCCCGACGGGATGCCTCCTGCGGCAAGTGGAGTCTCCGAGTGGCCATGGAGGTCCTGGTCCACTGCTGGCGTCAGGGCTCATCTCCAGAGGCTCGATCCGGCTGCAGCTGTGGTGTGGTGCTCCCGGCCTGGCCGCCTGGCAGGAGGGCAGGGAGGACCTGGCTCTTGTCCATATTCTGGCCGTGCTCCTGCTTGAGGCGTGAAGGTGCCGAAGGCTCTGCCCCAGCATCCCTGGACAGCGGCAGCCGGTGGGACGAGAGGTGCTGCAGTGAGGACACAACATGTCGCCCGCCGGGTGCTTCATCAGTACGGAGCAGCAGGGAGGATGGCCGCGGCGGGAGGGAGCGGGGCGGGGGCGCAGACCAGCCAGCGTGGTCCCTGCTGCGCCGGCGGCACGCGCATGTCYGGTGATGGAGCGGCAGGGGTGTGAGCGCGGCGGGGCCCCCCTCCAGTTACCCCTCAGGGCCCTCTGCCACGAGCTGACAAAATAAGCCAGAGTTGAAAATCTCCCRTCGTAGCAGAGCGCAGGCAAGCTCCCGGCGCCGCGGGGGCCTCGGTTCAAAGGCAGAGTCTGAAAAAAAAAAAAAAAGACCGTTTTGCAGGTTTCTGCAAGGCACCAAATTCGTGACGGGGTCCTGCCAGTGTCACGTCAGGGGAAGGTCGCCTCCAGCACGGAGTCATGGGGGTGGCTGCGCCTGCCAGGGGGAATGAAAAAGGGGTGGAAAGCGCGGTGCTCTGCGGTGAGGCGTGTCCGGCCCCGGGGCGATGCTGCGGGCCTCCCGCCCGTCACCCCCCGCGCCATCCAGCCCCGTGCCCTGTGCGCAGCCTTTACAGGTAGTTAGAAACACTGGGAGAGGGCTGCGAATGGCTGCGCTCCCGTCTCGTTTAAGCTGCTACATGGAGACGCGGAAGAAGCGATGGGGAAAGTCCTTTGTCCCTGCTTGCTTTAATAACGAGACGAAGCAGAGCAGGTTCCCAGCCCGCGGGCTGCCCCAGCTGYTCATGCCGCTGCTGCGCTGCAGGGAGCAGGTCGTCCCTCCGCGGGCTTTCTTTACTGATGAAGGATCCTGGGTGCTTATATTGTATCTTCAGTGCTCCGGTTTCCCATTCAGCCAAGGCACCATAACCTCCCGCAACCAGAATATACCTTAATTGGGCAATCTCTGACGCACGCCCATTTATAAAAATGGCCCGAGCGTTCCCGACCAAAGGGCTCTGCAGTGCCAATAGCAGGTTACCAGCGCTAACCATGACAATAACTTTTTTGTTTTTCTTTTTTGGCTTGGATGTAGCTGCAAAGTTGTTCTTCTTATGAAATTAAAATGATGAAAGGTTGCATATGTGGAATTTTCATTCTTTGAGGTTTTGAACTACTGTATGTTTTCTATATACAACCCTGGAGCAAATCACATCCTCAAATCAATAAAACACTCTGTCGGTCAATACTATATCATAGCATAATTTTAAGAAATCAAGCTTAAAGCAAAAGGAGCTCCTACGGCTGATTATTTCATGCAAATTTTGAAATCGTATTGAATGTTTGCTTCCATTTCGAGGCATGCTGCTTCCTCCAGGCTCCTTCCTCCTGTGTATTGTGAATCTCTTGTTTGCAGTGACGGTTTTGCATGCTGAGAAACTGCTCTGTTGCTCTCTTTTGCAGCGGCCAGGAGAGGAGGGATGCTCGGCCTGGGAGCGCCGCCGCCCTCCCCGCCGCCCCGTGCTCTCGTCATGTCCCTTTACCGTCTGGTTGTGGGTTTCACGCGCATTAAACTGGTGTTCTTCTGTTCTTGCCCGTGGTGTGGGGTTGCTTCTATTGTAGAGGGGCTGCCGCTGCCTGTCTGGGGGTGTGTTCCTCATCGGCGGTGGCTTTAGAAACCGGTGCGGAGATCTCGAGTGCTGGGCAGGGAGCCCGGGGACAGCACAGCTCCCCTGGGGACGGCACAGCTCTCCCGGCCGCGCACCCTTGGGTGCTGCCACCGCTCGCTCGCTCGCGCTCCCCCCGTTACCGCTTTTAACTCTGTGCTTTCCGTTTAACAGAAAGACAAACGAGACACTTCCAACTTCGACAAAGAGTTCACCCGGCAGCCGGTGGAGCTCACGCCCACGGACAAACTCTTCATCATGAACTTGGACCAGAACGAGTTTGCTGGATTCTCCTACACTAACCCCGAGTTTGTCATTAACGTGTAGTCGCGGCGCGGCCGCCGCCCGCCCTCTCCTCGCAGTCCGAAACTCCAGATCGCCTTGTACATACCGACACTAGTCTTCCGGGATTAGCAGTGCAGACATACACACCCTCACGCGAAACTCGCCGACCGCTTGTTTTAGGAGGCCTTTCTATGTCTGTGCCACTTGCTAGCTTGGTTTCCCTAGCTGGAGATGTTTGGGGTTCGAGTTAACGGTCAGTAATACTTCTAGGAACTAGAGTTGGTGGTGACTAATAGAGTTTTTAAACAGAAATATACCAAATTGCTACAGTCTTTGTAATTTTTGAAATCGAATGCTGAGATTCCAGTGACCCTAGCTACTCACAAACCGTTTCTGTTGAATGCTAAGCATGGTTGATATCTTAAACCGTTGTGCTGAGGCTTGCGATGACTGTGAGCTTGTCTTAGAGGAGCCTTTTGTTCAAGACATGGATACATTTGATCAGTGTGGAAAAGTCTGCTTATAGACATATATTTTTAAATGCATTGTATATACCGTCAGCCTGGCTCACCGAAGCCGTCTTCCTCCCTCGCCTCCCACAAGCCTGCGCCTCGCCACGCGTCCTTTCCTACACTCAGGCATTAAGACTCCAAACGAATTCCATGCCAGTTCTTGTAAATCAGAGCAAATCTTTTTCTAAGTGAAAGGTGGGATTTTTTTTTAACATCTGGAACAGTTTGCAGTTTTGATACACTCTGTCAGCACTCTCATAAATCTTTCTCCTGTTTTTTCACAGACACTGTCAAAATTTAACAGCTCTGTAAAGGATATTAATATTCTACCAAAACAAAACACATTTATATTCTCGGTTTACAATTTACCAACTGAAAATATGCCCGCTACAAAAGGGCTGTACTGAGGGCTATTTATAAAGGTAACTTTTCTACTTTACACCCTCTGCTATTATCTTAAAGGCTCAAAGCCCATGAATTTTACAGGCATCTTGATTTACCTGATTTCAGCCAAAATTCCTGGGGGTTTTATTCAGCCATCCAGGACCTTCTGCATCATTTCAAAAATTCTGAATCAGAAGAGACAATTCCGGCAGCTGTTTGTAAGGCCGAGCCGCGCCGTGCCGTGCGTGCGGCAGCGGTGCCGGGCAGGGGCAGGCAGGAGCTGCCCGTCGGCGGCCGGGTGCCGACTCTCGCTCGCTGTTGGGTTCGCAGCAGGGTGAGCCCCGAGCGTGAGCATCCTGTGAGGCACTGGCTGTTACCCCTCTCTTATTACACACCAGTTTGGCTGGTTTGCAAAAGAAGCCCCATATGTATGCTTTCTGAACCACCACCAATTCTAGTGTAAATACACATTGCTCCATGCCTGTAGGGGAAAATGGGGGTAGAATTTTGTGAATCACGAGGAATCCTATAAGGGAAATTCTGGTTTGTAGATCTTTTATAAACATCAAACTCTACCTTTTGAAATTATTTTCTTCTTTTAATGATTCCTTGAGGAAAAAAGGCTGCTAGAAGCTGAAGCTGATGTCCTGCCTGCCGGGGAGCGGGCGGCCGGGTGTCCTCGCCCCGTTATTAAATTGCAGGCAGGCAGTGCCCTGCGCGTGCTGGGGATGTGAGCTGTGAGTCCGTGGTCTCGGGTACTGACCTGGGCTGGAGGAAACAAAACAAAACCCAGAAAAACTGCAAATTGTGCCAGATTGCCAAGAGGGTTTATGAGACGCCCTGCATCAGACGAAGCCCAGGGAAGCCTCGCGCGAGGGCTAGTTTCTGGTGAGGGTTCTCGTAACTCCAGCACACGTTTCAGAAGACGTCTCGCCATCCTCTGCAGACCACAGCTGATGTTCAGAGCATGTGCGTTACTGTAACTTTCAAACCTGTTGCTGCAGAATTAGTATTACTTCAGTGGTGAATGTTTTTAATTTCCGTATCTTCAGCTCTGAAGCCGCTCCCAGGGTCTGCCCAGGATGCTGCTGTAAGGTCCCGTGCCGAGGGGCACCCACGCAGGGGCTGCTGTGGGGGGAGTTACGTCTTTTCTGTTTGGGACTTCTGTGTACGTGTTGGGGTGACACTTCTGCATGGAGCAGGCGTTGCTGAACCGCCGAGCAAGCCGGGCAGCCTCGGACGGGGCCCCGCGGGGAAGCCGGGCCGGCACACGGCCGTGCTTGGCTGTGCCGCCAGGCAGCTTCGGTGGCATCTTCGGGATCCGCAGGGTTAAGATCCATGCTCCAGAGAGAGCTTAGCAAAGGCCAGGTCCTGTTTGCAGGACTCGTACCTTGAGGGTTTCTGACGCTGTCCATTCTGCTACTTGCCAAACTCTTATTTCAAGGTTTATTTCCAGATGACCTGTTTCTTCTGTGGAGAAATGTAAAATGGGATATGCCTGGCCCTGCACAGACGTTGGGATTTGTATGAACTCTTCCAAGGAAGGGCAGAGTGACAGTGGTTGACTCACTGCGTGCTGTAATTTGATGATGTAATCTTCACTTTTGGATGGGGAAAGCAGTGCTTCAGGAAGATGCTCAGAGCTGAGAGGCTTCAGGAGAGCCCCATTAGTCAGTCCCCGGGTGCTCTGATGCACGGATAAAGCCCAGTAAAACGATACCTGAGCGTGCTGCCAGCACACAGTGCACCCACTGCTGTGTGCAGCAGCGCAGTGCCGGGGGGACAAGGGGACGGTGTGCGCGAGCAGCGGGGGAGGCAGGAGAAGGATGCTCTGGGGGACAGAGGAGGCATCTCAGCCTGCAGCTACAGAGGAGAGAAAAATCMCCCGGGGCTTGCGGGGTGCACCCTGACCGCTCGCCTGTGTGCCGGAGGGGGTTTGGCTGCAAGTCCAGTGTCCCTCRCTGAGCAGCCTGGCTGCAGTGGGATGGGCAGTGGGGTCCAGCGGTGGCAGGGTGGGACCCAGAGCCCTGCACCTCCCCAGGTGAGGCAGGAGGAGGGACCGAGGAGGCAGGACATACAGTCACCCCACCCGCCAAGGATGGCAAGTCCTGACTCTTTCTCCTGGGCTGGATTACACCTGAACGCTGCAGGTAAGTGGGGTTCAGGCTCCTCAGGCGGTTCCCCATGGGGCAGGATGGATTAGACAATCCCCCCCGGGGCTGTGTTGGCCCTTTTGCTGCTGGTCGGCGGCTGCAGCTGGGGCTGCGGCGGCTGCGCCGGGCAGCAGAACCTGCACGGCTCCTGCCCCCAGCGGGGGGCTGATCGGCAGCGTGGGCTTTGCAAAGGAGACCGCGTGCTGTGTGAAGATGACGCGGGGCAGGAGGGCTGAGGCTCCTGGAGGTGAAGAAATAGCTGCTTGCGTTTACCCACTGGCTAAGGATTTCTTTCCCAACACTGGTATTTGGAAATACGCCAGGGTACCTTGGTGCAGGAGCAGATTCCCATTCCTGTCTGCGGGGATGTTAGGGCTGCAAATGCCGGTGCTCCCTGGGCATGCCCTAGCCTTTCACTTGGAGATTTTGCCAAAGAAAAGGAGAGAGGAGTGCGGCTGTTTGTCCGTGTTCCAGGTCTAAAGCACAGCTCAGCTTGAGCTGGGGAGTGGTGGGGAGGCTGCCGGGTGCCCGCAGCGGCAGTGCTGCTGGAGAGCTTGCATGGCACATGGGGACAGCGGAAGGGCGAAGGGAGCGGAGGAGAGCCTGGGCAGGGACCTGCCTGAAGTCAGGGGCAGAGCCCGGGCTGGCTGCTTGGGYTCAGCCCGAGGAATTGCCGGGTCCTGGCGGACTGCAGGGCTCTGTTGAGGGCTGCGGGGCTGTGGGCAGGCGCGGGGGGATTGGAAACCCTGATCTGCTCCGACTGCTGTCCTGCAGCTGCACGTGGCTGTTTGGGATACAGCCAGTCCCGACCCAGCCATTACACAGCAGTTCAGGGCAAGTCTGTGCCAGGGCTGTCAGCGCTGCTGCACGGCCCAAACGTAGCTGCTCTCCAGCCCGTGCGTGCGAGGGGACTGCCCCAGTGCGATGCCATTTGCACGTGGCCGGGGGGACCTGCTGCTGCTGCTCGTCTGCCCTGGCTGGACGTCTCAGCAGCCTTCTCTTGGTAAGAGAGCCATCACCAAAGGAGTTGTTGATCCATTTGATCCATTTAATAAATAAATGCAAGTTTGCATAGTGGCCAACGCATATATGTAGTCTCAAAGATGGGAAGATGAGCGAGCACTCTGGGCAGTAGATATGCTCTGGTAATTGTTAATCCCAGGAGCTCTAGCACAAGTGAAGAACTAGGGTGGTTTCTAGCGCAGAGCGCAAGGATCTAGCTGTTCAAAAGGTAGGGCTTATATCTGGGGGGTGGAACTAACTCATACCAACAAGTGCTGCAGCTTCTCTGCTTTTGCAGAAGCAGGTGAGCCACTGAGCCTGCAACAGCAARAGAAGCAACAAGCATCTTGCTCCATGCATGGAAGTGTCATCCAAGCTGTTTATTTCTGATCACGTTCAAAGTGGCAATTAAAACAAGGAGGAAAAAAAAAAAGAAAACGTTTATTGTTGAACAGTTTGTGTTTGTGAATTTTATTTCACCTGCAAGTATTTGATGACTTTTCTACATCCTAGACTACCTGCTGTGTGTTGTCAAAAGATTCTCATAAAGACCTCCTTTTAGATGGGCATATACTCTTTATTCTATTTGCTGCATGTATGAAAAAATAAAATATATAATTTTAAAGAAACCCTGAGAGCTTGACTTCCTTTGCCTGCGAGACTCTGGTGGCGTGGGGGGGGGAGAGCCGGCGGGCTGGGCATGCCATCAGATCCCCGGCAATTGGCAGCTGGTTCTGGCTGTTGGCCACATGCGTGGTCACCTGGAGGGGCCCTGCCGAGCCCTGTTACAGCAGCAAACACTGAAATGTCGCAGCTTTTCTGTAAAAAAGATGGATATCTGCACAGCTGGAGAATATTAGCAAATGGAGCCTGCCTGAATGCAGGGCCAGGACTGGAGACCTGCAGCTGTGGCTGTGCTTAAAGATACAATATAGACCAAGGGGGAGGGAAGGTGTTGGTTGTTTGGATCTTCAGTTAATTGCTAATTAAGATAATTAACACTATTGCAGATGCTCTTCCCACCACCCCGYGAGCACTGGTTCCCAGTCCCTATAACTCACGCAGGGCTGCGGGGGGTGAGCTGGCTGGCCCCGGGGAGGCTGGGTGCCAGGCAGACCCCCTTTGCATGGCCTTGCCCCGCCGCGGCAGCGAGGGCAGGGGAGCAGCAGGCTCGGAGGGTCGGGGCTCTGCGAATCCCCCCGCGTCTGCACGTGTTCCTGCGGCTGTGAAGGGTTTCCTGGCCGAGGGTGCCGTTACGCAGCTTTCTGCTCGCTTGCATGGAAAGCTGCACAGTGCAGACCTGCTTTTCACCATCGAGGAAATTGGCTTTTTTAGGAGGTGTCCTTGTGAAGGCTGGTGAGCATGTTAGGAAGGGCATTTCCTTCTCCCTTTGGGGATTTCAGCTAAGCCTTCAGCAAGAAGATGTCCTCGTCTCTCCTAGCTGGCATGGCCACCAGGGACCACCCCAATTCGCATGGGGGTGGGAGAACTGCAGGGCCTGACTGGCCGCAGCACTGCCCACGTACCCCCGGCATCTCTCCTCCGGGCTGGAGGGTCCTGGTCTGTCCCCTGCTGCCGGCACCGCTGCTGCTCCTCTACAGCCCCCGGCCACGGGGCAGGGCGAGCTGCAGGACGGGGCGGTCTGCGGGGCTGTGSCAGGAAGGTCTCCCGCGGCCCCGGTGCAGGGTTTCAGGGCGGCCGGTCGAGCCCCCCCGCAGCTTCGCTGACGTGCCCATTCCCAGCATGTCGGAAATGCTTCTGAGCTTCAGTTATCCTGGCTTGTGTAAGTGAAACATTTGGTTTTGTGACACTTTCCTTAATTATGGGAGCTAATGACAAAACCATTGTGACAAATGACTCAGCTTTTGATAGTGAAGTTAATTAATTCTGAAGTTAGAGTCTCCATCGGAGTATCTGGAAAAACCCCCGATTAAGAAGTCTGCTTACCCAGTGTAACATGGGCAGCAAAAACCCAAGTCCCTACAACATGCCAGGTAAAATCCTCCCCACCGCTGCGAGGGGATGATCCGTGAGGAGAATAAAGGCCAGACACCAGCACAGCGCTTGCCTCCCGAGCCATCCCTCTATCCATCAAAGGCATCAGGAGGAACACAGCCTCATTAATGTTTGAATGAGTGACCAGAAGCAGCTTTGCGTTAGATTCTGACCTTCAAGAGCCGTCTCCCTGAAGCCATCTTTCATCTCTTTCATTTGCATTACAATCCTGTTTGCCTCATTATTCGTTATCCACTTCTTCTTCAAAGAATTTAAATCAAATCAATTAAATTGTGGTGGGTTGGAGCAGCAGCAAACCTTTTATGGTGGCTCAGCATCATCCGGTTGGACTCAGACTACAAAATATCTTTTCATCTCCTGCTATTTGTTCTTTTATTACTTCTGTGGTACCACTGCCTCATAGAATCCCTTTGATAATCTTCCTCCTTTCCCACCCATCCCACGCAGACATGCTCCATGTAGAAGCTGGTCTTTTTATGACCTTG
This sequence comes from Phoebastria nigripes, assembly GCA_035582835.1. Classification (NCBI taxonomy): domain Eukaryota; kingdom Metazoa; phylum Chordata; class Aves; order Procellariiformes; family Diomedeidae; genus Phoebastria; species Phoebastria nigripes. The sequence goes on from JAYKAV010002833.1 coordinate 2,664,460, forward strand.
GGGAAGGGATTCCCTCGGCTTCCCTCCCGCAGCCTGGGATCGGGGTGTCCTGGGCAGGGCTGCTGAGATGGGGAGCTGCTGAACTGCACACAGCACCCCGTAGCCTCGGAGCCGGCACGGAGCAGCTGGGGGACCCCTGTGGCACTGGCGTGCCGTTTGCTGTCCCCTGTCATCCCCTTCCCTCTCCTGGACTTGTTTTGTCTACCCAGGGTATCAGTACAGAGGAAAAAAAAGCAGATGCAATGGTGGGGCATGCCAGTGTGTGCAGCTGGTGCATGCGAAAGCAGAAGCGCGGGCAAAGTGAGGTGGACTTTAGCAAGCAGCTGCTGTAAGCGCATTCACCTGGGTCTGCCGAGAGGCTGCGTGCTGCTTGCTAGCCCATGCAGGGCCACTCCTGCACTCCCTTTGCATCTTCCCAGAGTAAAGAGGCTTAATAAGAATGGATTTCTGTTTCTCTCCCCTGCTATTTTTATTGCTACTAAACTGTTGGAATTCCAGCAGGGAGCTGCAGAGCTGGTAGGCAACCGCAGAAGCTCGCACTGAGTGAGCCAGCACTTGGGCTGGTGGCACATATGGCATTGCTCACTCGTGTCACATCTAGGAGAACCTCCCTGAACTCAGCAGCACATCACGCGAGGACACACCAGCCCCGCCACTGGAGTCCTGTTAGAGCCAGTAGATTGCAACCAGCATTTCCAAAGCATGTGCAGATATAAATAATCCCCTCGTAGGAGTGGGGAAGGATGAACACATGTGCTGAAGGCTCTGGAGTCCTTATCCCCTTGCAGCCCCCGGGAGCAGGGAAATAAAGTGAAGACTAGGCAAGGCTGGAGCTCAGCATCTCACTGCATTGCTAATGGCCTAAACTCGTCTTGTATCAGAGCCTCTCCTCCTTCAAGGAAAAAAACTAATCCAGCTAGGGATTATTTCTGACTACTTACGTTCTGTCACTTTGCCAATTTAAATGCAGCAGAGCTTTCATCGCTGGATTTGGAAGGACAAAGCCTAACAGATCTCGGGTTAGGACATTTTTGCCTGCAAGGACAGCTTTTTTTTTTGCACAAGTTGTACAATCTTTGTAGCATGAGCTGGTTTCTGTTATTTGTTTCCACTTTGCCGAACTCAGAAGGGTCCAGAGCTGTGAGCAGGTAGATGATGATGGATAAGGCAGTGAACAGCAAGGGGTGACCGGGGCCGGAGCTGGAGGAGCCCAGGCTGCGCAGGGCAGGGTGCCAGGCTGTGACCACCGGAGCACACTGCCCTCCAGAGTCTGAGCTGCAAAGCGGGGTGGCAAGGTCCCCAAATTCTTGTTGGCTGCAAATCTTGGTGAACTCCTTGCGTGTCCCCTGGGGTGGCTGCTTTGGGCAGAGCTCCAGGCTCGCTCCTGGGACTGGCTACTCCATGCAACGAGCGGTAAGAGGGGTGCAGGGCTTGGTGAGGGGTGCCCTGCCACCAACCCCTACAAGGGCCAACATGATCCGACATGGACTTTGATTCTGTTCGAGCTTGCTTTGTTAAAAGCCTAGGAAACGGTACATGTGCACTCTGCACACACCTACACACACTATGTTAAAATAACACAATTAAGGCTGCAAGATCCCCCACTCGGAATGCAATTTGCAGCCCCTTTGCTGTAGGTGTGAGATATCTTTGCTGCCTCCTCCCCGGGACGCCTGCCTCTGCGCAGGATGGGGGCCGGGCAGGGTGCTGGTGTCAGGCTCTGCCCCACGCGCTGCAGGAGCTGGGTGACAGGCAGTGGGAGCGGCGGGGGTGGCAGGGCGAGGGAGCGTAATGCCACGGCTGAGGCAGCTGTCCCGGAGAAGCACGGTCTCTCCCTGCACCTTGCCCCGAGCTACCTTTGTGGTGCCCACCAGATCGCTCAGGAGCAGCATCCCGGTGCAGCCATGCGCGGGGCTCATCTTGGTGTCCAGCCTGTGATGCCAAGGCGTGACCTGTGACCGTCGTGTGCCACTGCCAACGCCAGTCACAGAAACTGGGCAACTATAAGCCCTCCTCAAAAAATACACAGAAAAAAGCCCTGTGATTCAGCTTGGGTGGATGCTTCTGAGCACAATCCCTGAGTCTCCATCCTCACCCTCGTCAGAGAGCGCTGTCGGCCACCAGCCCACTGAGCACTGCAGCTCTCCGGGTGGAAACGCTGGAGAAGCAGGAACTGGTGCTGTGCAGCTGGGAGAGCCTGGGCAGACCTGCCTCTGCCTCCAGCCTGAGCTCCGAGCAGAGGTGGTAAAYGAGGCAAAGGGCCCATAACGGAGCAGGAGAATCAACCAGGGTGATCCACAGCTGGGCAGCCAGTACAGTGGGCGCACCGCGTGTGGCAGGGTGCTGGGGAAGAAGTACTGCGGCGTTGCAGTCAGCATGCCCTGCCTAACGGGTATGCACAAAGGAGGTGATTGAAGGTTGAGGATGCTACTTAGTTTTCACACTTCTTAATTTCTCAGTACCTGAGTTTTTGGTAACCTTCGTAATTTTCTGTTTGCATTTTGGGAGTAAATAACTAGTATTTACATGTGAGTGCATACAAATGAGAACTGTGGAAGTACACACTATCAGGTAAATCATATGCTTTCCTGTCTCACCCGTAGCCCTTAAAAGACTATTAATTTAAGAGGTGGGTATATTATAGGGCTTATTTGAAAGGTCGCATGAGTCATAAGCTCATCCAACTGGCTGCAAAAATGTTTGAGAGAGGTGAGGAGACAGCAGCGAGGCGCAGAGAGAGAGAGAGAGAGGGTTTTAACTGGTGGCAAACAATTAAGGAGCGTGATGTGAAAAACACCCCAAGGTACAGCGCCTGTTCGCTGGTACCCGCGTTGGCCTGGGTCTGTCTCGGCACTCGGGCAGGTGATAAAAACTGGTCTCCTCGGGGCAGGCAGTGCCCGCGGGCCGTGCACGGGCAGGCTCCGCGCCAGCGCGGGCAGGTGCTGTGCCCCACCGGGGTCTGCGGGAGCACGGGCTGTGTCGGTGCGCGGCCCCGAGCCCCTCGCAGCCGGCCGGTGCTCGGCACCCGGTACCGGGGCAGCAGCCCCAGAGCCGGGGCGGACCGCGCTCCCGGTGGGGCCGGGGAGCCGAGCCGCCCCGCACCGGGGGGCTGGGGGCGGCTGTCTGCCCGGCACCCCCGGGGCGGTGCCGGCACCCCGGGCTGCGCTCCCCCGCGCCGTCCCGGTCCCCCGGGGCAGTCCCGGTGCCGGTGCCGGTGCCGGTCCCCGTCCTCGCCCGGTCCCGGTCCCCGCCCCGGTCAGTCCCCGCCCGGTCCCGGCACCCCGGGGTGGGCTCCCCGTCCCGGTCCCGGTCCCGGTCCCCGTCCCCGGGCGGTGCCCCCGCCGCCGGCCGGGCGGGGGGCGGTTTCCAGGCGGCGCGGCCCCCCGCG
>JAYKAV010002833.1:2668082-2721171 GCA_035582835.1 Phoebastria nigripes
AGGCGCCGGGCGCGGAGCGCGGCGGCGGGCGGCGGCGCCGGCCCTTCCCCTGCGAGCCGCCGCCGTAGGATGAAGCAGCATGAGGATGTGTGACAGAGGCGTCCAGATGCTCATCACCACGGTGGGAGCCTTCGCAGCCTTCAGCCTGATGACCATCGCCGTGGGCACCGACTACTGGCTCTACTCGCGCGGCGTGTGCAGGACTAAGTCCACGAGCGACAACGACACGAGCCGCAAGAACGAGGAGGTGATGACCCACTCGGGGCTCTGGAGGACGTGCTGCCTGGAAGGTACCGACCGCCCCGCCGCGCCCCCCCGCCCCGGCCCCGCGGGGGGCCCTGCCCAAAAGTTCGGGGGAGGGCAGGGGCATCCCGGGACCCCCCACCCCAGAGCCGGGCCCCCCGGCGAGCCCCGGCACCCGCGGCCGGCGAGCGGAGCGTCCCTCCCGGCCGGGCTGCTGGGCGGCCCCGCCGCCCCCCCGGCTGCCGCCCTCCCCTCCCCGGGCACGGAGACGGCGCTTGATGTGCCACCGCCGCGGGCGGGGTGAAACTTCGCGGGTGGCTCCTGCCCGCAGGACGCGGGGTCCGGGTGGAGCCGGGCCGCGGGGTGCCGGGGTCCCCCGTGCCCGGGGACCGGCGCTGTCCGTGGGCAGCCGCGCTGTGCATCCTCCCGGCAGCGCGGTGCCTGTGCCTGCGCTCGGGGAGACGGGGAGCTTCAGGCTGAGAGGCCACAGGTCCCTCTCCCGGCCCCAGGGGCTGCTTTCATGTGAACCGCTCAGCGAGCAGAGCCCCTCAGCCTCCCCCCCTCTGCGAGGCTCYGCAGGCACCGTGTCCCTGTCACGGGGAAACCCACCGCACCCGGCGTTTTGATAGCCGATCCCCACCACCAGTGCCAGCCCTTCCCCTCTGGACAGCAGAGCGGGGCAAGGTGTGCTGCTGCTTCCCCACCGCAGCTTGTCCCTCCTCCGTTCCTTGGGGACTGCGCCCCGGGGCCTGCCTGGGCTGCCCCACGGCCGGGCTGCTCTGCCACGGCTGCCCCACAGCCGGGCTCCCGCCTGCCCGGCCTCACCGCTTCGCCCCATTGCTTCACTCCTGCAGCAGCGCCCGGCTGGAGAGGCCACGGCAGCTGCTGCCCTCCTGCTGCGCAGCCCACGCTTCAGGGGCAGTTTTGACCCAAGGCTACTGGTTGAGATTTGTATGAGCAACAGTAGGCTGTGCTTAAACATGAGCTTGAATGGAGCTGGTACCTGCGCAGCAAAAAGTGGCTGATGGAATCACACTGGGCTGTAACTTTTAAAATTAGCGGCAGCAGTTGGTGTCCTGTGTACTCGGGGGGACCTGCCCCACTGTCCTGCGAGGCCCTGGGGGCGTCGGGCTCCCCCCAGCCCAGGAGCGACACCTCCGACGGTGGGGGCAAGCGAGCCGCGGCAGCCGAGCTGCTCCCTCCACATTGGAAAGTTCTCGGTGAGTCACGGCCATGGATGCAGAAATACCCTGTCTGTTCCTGGTGCTCGGTCCTAAACCCGGTGAAGTCAGTCAGAGCTTTCTTATTGATTCAAGGAGGGTTTGGATCATGCTCTAATTCCATAATAAATAATTTGAGATAATCTGTCTCCCCTCTTGGGCTGAGGGAGCCGAGGAGGCAGCAGCCAGGGCTGTGAAAGATGGGATCACTGGAGGCATGAGTAATTTCCAAAATTCTTGTTTTTGCTGGCTGTATTTTTTTTCAGCGAATGTTTTATGTTTCCCTCACTGCGATAAATCACTGCTTTGGAAGGAGCCAGTGAGGCCCCGGTCTCCTGGGCACAGCACACTCGGGAAAGGGCTTAACAGTGCCATGCCAGAGCTCAGAGCTGAATCACAGTCCATCGCCCTGAGCCCGGGCGCGGGGCTGGGAGCAGCGGGGCACGTGCTCGCCGTGGGGCTCATCACTCGCTGCTGCACGTTCTCCACCTGGGCCRGTGCTCCGACAGCTGCCGGGGCTGGAGCAGGAGCAGGGCAGCTCTGCACAGTGCCGTGCCGGTGCTGCTCGGCTGTGCCCGTGGCACAATCAAGGCCTCGCGCTGGGCACAGGTTCTGTCAGCCCTTGTGTGTGCGTGAGAGCACGGGTGGGCAATGGGGGCTGCGGGGGGCACACAGCACCGAGTCGGCGGCCGGGCGGGGAGGGTCCCAGCCAGTGCTCGGGGTGAGCACATGGGGCTGCGATGGGGCTGGGGGGACGCGTCGGTGCTGCTCATCACCCTCCTGAATTTTGCTGGAGAAATGAGCTGGTGTCTCACAGGCTGTTAACTGATGCGATGCTGGGAGGGGAAAACTTCCCCCAGCCGAGCCGTGCAGAGCTCACGCACATTCCCGCGCGGAGGAAGGACAGTGCCGCAGCGGCGGCTGAGTCCCCYGGAGCTGAGGATCGGTGCTGCGGCCACTCGGCCGCTCTCTCCACCAGCACGCCCTGCGCCGGGGGAGCCCTGGGTGCTGAGCCCCTGCACCCAGTACTTTTTACATGCAGCAGGTCCTGTCTGATTCCTGTTGGCAGGGCCTTGCTGTGTCTCTTAATTTCTGTGCACTCGTATCTGGCTTGAAAAACGGACAAGGTTGCACTTTATCATCCTGTGCTAGGAATGAACACAGTCAGTCAAAAGGGCCAGTTCTCCTGTGGTGCAGAAGATGCTTTTAGCACTGGGCAGTGCTCTCTGCCCGTCAGGAAGCGCCTCGGCCTTGAACTTTCCGCTGCTAACGGGGGTTTAATATGTGTAACAACGGAGGAATTAAGTGGCGAGCTCCAGTCGCTCGTCTGCCTGAGTGTGCGTGGCAGATTATTAAAATGACCGACGTGAGCGCTGGGTGCACGCTCCGTCGCAGATGCTCTTTAAATCCATGTCAGTCACACACGCGCAGCGCCTGCGTGGGAGCCGCTCGCATCACGTGAGTGTCAAAAGCCCATAGGCGAGAGCGGATAAATCTTGAATGAAGCYGCTGCAGACCTATGTAGAGACACCCACGCTGGAAAACACAAATTAGTGGTTGGCTCAATATCTGGAGCCCAGGCAGGCGTTCCCAGACTGCTGTGCTAGGATAGCGTTTGGATTCTAATTACCACTTTTACAATATGCGAATACTTAGTAGGTGTCATCTTGTACTTCCCGCTCAAACGTGACCAGCGTTTGCCGGTGTGTGTCCCCCGTGGCTGTTTATCATCAGTTGTTTTGCTCTGTGACTTCCTTGTTAATATAAATGGTAGGGAAACGCACGGCACTTCAGGGAGAAAGCTGAAGTTGAGAAATAGCTGCTTAGGCTTGTGTTGGTTTTAGGCAAGTAAAAGAACTTTGGTTTTCATCAAACTTAATTAAATTCAGCATCATTAAATGCAGGGAGCCTCCTTGTCCTCCCTGCTGCGTGGTATAGATTGGGACTGGCTCCATGGCATCATGCAGAACTGAAGCAGGCAGAAGTAGCCAGAAAATTTGGCCAAGGCTGCTTGAAATACCATATTTTAAGGTAATGTGGTACTTCATTTCCCTCATCAGAATAAAGAGCTCCATCATTTCTGGAGGACCACGAGCATTGCTCTGCCTGCCTCCCTCCCGGAGGGTGCGCAGCTGGGGCAGGACGCGGGGCGGTTTGCAGAGGACATGGGGCGGTTTGCAGAGCCCGCGAGGATGCAGGCACCCAGAGCCGTTCCTCAGCCGAGCTGTCCCGCTCGGACCTGTCCCGGCCCCCGCCTCCAGCGTCCCCCCAGCAGCATCAACGCAGCCTTTGCCAAGGCGGTCATTCCTGAGCTTTGCTTGGGTTTTGGCCTTTTTTGGGGGGATCCTGTCTAGATTAAAACCTAATATTGGGAGCATTGTCAGCTGACCCCTACAGCCCCAGGACCCTGCCGAGCCATTTCTACACCTGACCTGCAACCCCTGCTTGGCTCCTGGTGCGTTTTGGATAGATGGTCACTCCCGGAGGCTTCAGCTGGGGGTGGATCTGCCGTGTCCCTAGGCCAGCTGTTGCACTGGGAAAAGAAATGAACCCGTCAAACTTCCTTTGAACATAAGAAATAATCTCTGCCGTTTGCCTCTTTTACCCACAATTATTTCATGTTTTCTTTAATACTCTCGTCAAAGACATTGTTATAGCTCAATACTATTCTGGTAACAGGCGATCCCGTGTAGAAGTATCCCATCGGATGACAATGTACAATCTCTGCAATCTGCCTCCCAGTCCCCTTAATAAAGCGCTGTTGATTCTGCATAATACTGGTCTTTTACTTTTTCAGGAGAGCTAAATCAAATACCCTGTGGAACTCTAAATGTATTATGTTACTGATTTCCTTTATCAACCGAATTTGTAACCATATCAAGAAAAATTTATGAAGTTTGATAAATCTATTTTCCACCAGGCTGTTTGACATTTATCTCATCCCCTGCTTCCTCCCTGCCGCTGCCCACCTCAGCTAACCCCCAGGCGAYGCTGGGCACGCAGTTCCTACCATTGCCCATCGCCATCGCTCCTGGCACAGTCTGATTAAACATTAAACCAGCTTTTCCTGTCTTCTAGAAATTCAACAGCATGCCAAGATTTATTAAAATCCATTTTAGATCTTCGGGAAGACTTCTCAGCCTGTTCTCTGAACGCTCTTGGGAGAAAGTTCTCTAGTCCTACCAATTTCATGTTTACACTTAATAGTTGCTGTTTAGCATCCTCTCTAACTCCTGGCGGAATACAAGAGCCTGTTTGTCTCCAAGTACAGAACAGAAGTATCTGATGAATAAATAACTGTGTGTCACTTCTGCTTCATGACTGACAGTTGCACCGTCATGATCTGGTAGTGATTTACATCGCCGGTAAAGCTCCTTTCTTCTAACCTGACTAAAGAATTCCTCCTTGTTTTGCTTAAACCTTTCGGTTGCAGTTTTATTTTAACTGATCCCATTAGCTTCTCTTATCAGCCACGCGTGTGTCCTAACTGCTACTTCCAATATCAAAAGCACTGAGTTTTAGTTTTTTAATTGCAATTTTCAGTTCCCCTTTCAGCAGGCCTGACGGAAGCGAGGGGTGCCAGGGCAGCGCTCTGCCCTTGCTCCTGAGTACCAATCGTGCTTCTGCATTTACGTTTTTCCCCCAGTTGGTTTTGTCTGTGGTTGCTTTTGGCYCCGCTGAGCTGAGCTGGTTTGCACCGAAGGCGTTAAATTGGGCTGGAAGCAGCTGCCCCTGGACAGCCACCAGCTCTTCCCCTGCTTTCAGCTCCTCTCAGTCCTTCTGAGTGAGGCCAAGCAGAGAATTTCCCCAAGGTGACAGCAATATTGTTTCTGTTAGAAAGTTATTATCTTTAATTTTTAAAAGCGCCAAGCAAATGTCCCTGAGATTGCAATCATCCATGATAGAGCACTTTTTCTCGCTACTCATTATAGGTAGGTATTTAAGGAGCTGCTCATCCTGTTCCTCTGTCTGGTTGGTGTCTGTAATAGATTCTCGTCAACAACCCATCTTGCAACTGAACACTTCTCCATGGCACTCTTGGTCCAGCTCCGCGGTGCTGCCGGCGGTGCCAGCGCTGGTGATGGTGTCACTGCTGCAGCTGCCAAGCTCTCCGTACGCAGCCACGCCGACCTCCCTGGCAGGCGGCCGCTCCAGCCCACCGACCCGGCAGTGCCAGCACGGCCCCCCGTGCCGATGCCACTGCACGTGGCTCTGTCCCGGGGATGCTCGCTGGCTCCGGCACCGCAGCGAGGAGAGCCCTGGGATGACGGCCGTGCAGATGGGGGACCATCGGCATGGGCTGGGGGTGATGGAGGGGGAGACAGGACAGGTCTGTAACAGCGTGGGAGGTTGGGGGAGGTGAATGGGGAATGGTTGTTTGCTTTTCATTGTATGAGAGCTAGGAGGCATCAAGTTAACTTGTGTGATGGAAAGCAGACGATGAAGACATCTAAGATGATAGCGACGGGTGAAGGTGAAGAGGGACCAGTTACTCATTCGAGAATGTCTGATGCAATTACCACACTGCAGGTTTAACAGCCCTTCCCCTCCACCCACAGGAAGCCTTTCCACCAGGACAGCACTGAGGGGCAGGCCACGTGCCCGGCACTGGGGTCACTTGTGTCACCGGGGTCAAAACAGGATTGAACAAATGCCTCGAGCATGGGGCTCTGCGAGGCGTCTCGTACGATGCCCCAGGCGTAACCTCTGACTGAGGAAATCCCTGAATCTCGGCTTGGTGGAGGATGTATTGAATAAGCATTAATTACTGTCCTCTGATGGAGATGGAAATGAGGCTAACTGGACCCTCGGTCTGCTCCAGACCCCTGTTCTTGTGGCACATGGCCAAATGCCAAGAGCCATAAAAATCCTTCTGGACAGAGAGGGGTCCCAGGCTGCTGCCAGCCGGGGCTGTGCCTCCAGGCAGCCGTGCCTTCGGATCTCACTGCTGTTCGGAAGGTGTCCGGAGAGGAGCCGTGCTTCAGCTCGCTGCCACCAGCTCTGCTTTGAGAAACTGTCACTTCGAACAGGGGGTGCAGAATTTACCCTCCTGGGATGCTGCAGCATTTATCTGGACAAAAATCCCGTCTTCTGGGGTGGTGTAGAGAGCTGGTTCCCACATTGCCTGGGAGCAGCACGTGATGAGTAAAATGTATGCTGTGAACAGCTCAGAAACAGGCATTTTATTGCTGCATAGGCGTGGTGCAGAGTCTGTCATCTCAAGAGCTGTTACTGTTTAATAGAGGTGGAAGTCTGAATTTGAATGAGGCTCAAGTGGGTTTTTTTCCCATGCAAGGTCACTATCTCCATTACAGCTGTAAATAATTAGGGATGGCTAATGAAGGCTGCAAGCCCTGGTGCCGGGGCTGGCAGCTGGGAGCGTAGCTGTGGTTTGGGGGAGGATGCCCCAGGGACTGATGCCGGATCCTCCTCTCCCCGGTCCCCGGGGAGGTGGGTTGCTGGCGCGGGCTGACCGGGAGGTGCCAGCAGATGATGTTTGCTGAGAGCAGCCAGGGAGCGGGGAGAGATGCTTGGCTCCGCTGCCGAGAGTTACGTGGCCTTTGGTAAACCACTTCCCTTCTCTCTGCACAAGTTTTGCCTTTTGTAATGTGAGGCCGGGTGGATTCATTACTGTTTGTCTCTTATACGGCTCCTGGAAAGGCACACAGCACCGTTACCACTGATCCATAGGGTAAAGACCCTTCCCTGCCCACTGGCACAGCCTGCCTGGACCATGCGGTGCTCCTTGGCACAGAGGTTCAGGGTAACGGTCCAGGTGTGGAGACCTGTGATGCTCTTCAATTGCCCGTGCTATTCGGGATGAGATGGGGTGAGACAGCCATGGTGTTAAACTTGCTTGGAGCTTCTCGCATCTCGGTGGTTACTTTTCACCTGGATTTCACCATGGATTTTTAATGAACATAATGTGCACTTCATAAATAGACATTAACCTCCTTTTTCAGGAAAATCAAAATTGCTCTTAAGATTATATAAATGCGCTAACCCATAAGTATGGGGGGGTGCTCAGCCGCTGCCCGAGGGGTCCCGCTTGGCAGGGGGGTTAATCCCCGGCTCACCTTGCCGATGAGTGTCTCTGGCTGACTCACGGCCATGCACTGGAGGGATGCAGATGCAACGTATCCACTGTCATTAATGCACATCAGTGCTGAGAGGTGCTGAGGGTGAGTGAGTCAAAGACATCTGAGGGGAAAGGTGCCCACCCCGTTTACTGAGTCACTCCAAAGCACCCGTGGGGAGACGGGGAGCGAGCGGGGAAGTGCAGCGGGGCACGAGCAGGGCTGTGCGCTCAGCGAGGGTTTTCTCCATGTGCCTGCGACGTTGGAGGAACTGGGGAGGGCTCCTGCCCGCCCGCTGCCCTGCTCCCCCGTCGGTAAGGGCTGCGACTGTGCTACAACATCTAAAACTCACTTCAGTTTTTTAAATGACACTTGGAAGCAGATTCCTTGAAGCTGGTGTTTGACTGCATTTTGGGTTAGTGCTTGGTGTGGAGAGGGGGGTTTCACGTCCTTTCCTAAGGGTTCATGGGTGGGTTTGCTTTGGCTGACACTTCAGGCTCAGCACCAGAGGTTTTCTGTAGCTTTCTCTGGGGTGAGGCACCCTGGGAACGCATGCGTTGCCGCTCGCTCTGTGCAGTCCCACCGCTCAGGCTGTAATGAGCCGTGGCTTGCTCGGGGGGACCGCAGCAGCGGGCATCTCGAGATACGTCTTTGATTAAGAAGACACCTGCTGTGATAAAGAATGACAGTGCCGGGGTGACAACTGGTGTCTTCTCCCTCGGCTTGTGCGTGCTGACAGCTCTGCAGTGGCTCCGGGGAGGAGAGGCTCCGCAGCCTGTGCCGAGGAGGAGCAGCGGGCTGCGTCGCCGCGCAGCAGATCTGTTACACAACCCCCGGCGTAAAACACTGCCTGTGTCATGGACCGGTGGGTCAGCCCCGGGGACTCGGGGATGCTTTTCGAAATTTTCTTATTTTACATTTGTGTTATCTTTTAACCATCTACTTGCAGCAGGTATTTAACAGTATCTTCAAAATGAAAAGTTCGGGCTAGGGTATGCTTCGTGCTTTAAACTGTCCCATGTCCTTTGGAGTGATTCTATCGGAGGCAGAAATGCATCGACTTCTCATGGTCACTCTCTGGACCGGAGGCGCGCTGAGCAGCACACCTCTGCCTGGCCACGGGCTTTCCTGGGTAAAGCTGTTGAGCGATGGCTTCGTGTGCCTGGTCCGGTCCCTCGCTTCTCCGAGGTAGGGAGGGATGCAGAGCAGCTGGCACAAACGAAGGCCTGCTCGCTCTGTGGTCTCTGGAGAAACATGAGGACAAAGCTGATGCTTGGGTTAGCTCACGCTCTGCAACCAGAGGAGAGCCAGCTGCCTTTGGCAGGACCAGAAGACCCCGGCCGGCCTCCCTTAGCAGCTCTGCCTCTGGGCCAGCGCCGGCAAAAGGGCCAGATTGTAATTGAGTTGCTCTTATGGCAACTTGATGTTTTGCATTTGTTTGCACATCGTTGGAAATCAGGCTCCCAGAGGTGGGTTTCCCATCCTCACCGCGCTCCGTGGCAGGCAGCCTCAGCAGCAGGGCTGATTCGCCATGATTTAACCACCATCTCGGTTCCAAGGGTTTACAAGGATGTTAATGCTAAAACTGCCGTGGTCCATTCCTCCATCCCACCTTTCCCCATTGCTTTGGCCGTGCTCTTGCTGCTTCTCTCCCTGCACYGGGGCTGCTGCCGCCCCCGCGGCTCGCTTGCCCAAAGAAGGGGTGGAAAGGTCTTCTCACAACAGGATTTTGCTCCCTTTTGAAACATGTGGTGGGACACCTGGGCTTTGCTCATCTCCCTAATCCTTGCAAAAATCACTTGCACKCTGGGTGGGTGACTGCATTTGACAGGCTTGAAAATATCAGGGTTTTTCATAGTCGTCGTGGGGAGAGGCAGGAGAAATGATTGTGGCTGCTGGACGGGTGATATTGCATGATGATTTTCTCAGATATTGCCTGTTTCTTATCTCCTGACACCACAATCTGTAGACAAACCTGGCGCTGTCGGGCTGCAGAGGATGGCTTAGCCGTTCCCACGTCAGGTTATTAGGAACTGTGTTGTTTTATCGCACAAACAGAGTCATAAAGAAATGATAAGGCAGGCAAGGGAAGGCAGAGGGCAGGCGTGGGAGCAGGAGCAGCACCTCACTGCCATCCCACCGCCCTCACTGGGGGCTTTGTGCATTTGCTTTTTGCCAAGCAGTTTGTATTGAAGGAGAGAACTGGGCCAGGACAGGAGCCCCAGGGTGGGTGCAGGCAGCGGAGGGGGATGTGCCACCCCCGGCCTTTCTGGGGGCCGCTGGGAGCCCGCGGGGGTGTTGGCATTGGCAATACACCCCGTGGGACTCGGGCGGTGGAAAGCAGTGACAAAAGGTGGCATTGGATGGTGACATTTGTGTTTGCGCCTCTCGAACACTCGCATTTCCGATTTCGCTGGTGATTTGGTAATTGTCCCCTAATTATACCTTTACTCTCAGTTTGTGCCTGGAATCACAAGGGGAGGGGAAAGCAACCCCCAAAGAGGCTACCAACAAGCCACTACCCTTTTAAAGTATTCCTGATTTTAACTTCTTAAAATCAGTGTTGGCTTATGCTGCTGGCACCTTCGTCGAGCCACTCAGGTCCTGCAGAACTACCCCTGGTCCCAGGGATGGCACCTCTGTCCCCCCGGAGAGGCTGGGCTCCCTCCTGGCAAGGGAGCAGAAACCCCTTGGGGCAGGCTGGCTGATGCTCGGCTAGATGTTAAAGACCAACTTACAATTGTTTTTTGCAACTGTCAGAGTGCTTTGGTGCATCAGCATCATCCATTGCATCACACGACGTCATCGCGTGAGCAATTGCAAGGGGCTGCAAGAGTCACCGGCTGCCTTCCCTCTGGGCTGCCTCCTGCCCGACCCCAACCCCGGGGCTGCTTGCCTGGCCGGGAAAGGTCACTGTCACTTCGCGAGACAGACTGCGATCTCACATCGACTTTCCCTGCCGCCCTGAGCCTGCAGCAGCTCCGGCTTTGCCTTAGAGCCAGCCGAGGCAGTCATTTCTGCCAGGCTGCACAGCATCCTTGCCAAATCCTCCATTTGCCTTAACAGCCTCGCTCAGCTGAGCAAACCTTATCACGGCGCAGCAGCTGTGCCGCGCGGCCTCACCGCCGAGCAGCCGGCRATGCTGCCGCAGAGCGGGCTGGGGAAACGGGGACCCCGTGAAGCAGCGGAGCAGGGTCCCCTCCGGACGGGGACCTGCCGCTCCCCGCTGCCAGCCCGCGGTGCGGCAGCAAGCCGGCAGGCTGCCGACGGTGTCTGGAAGCCTCTCGCAGCCCCGAGGCTCCTTCTCTCTGTGCCGGGAGAATCTCTTGTCATTCCTCAGCATGCTTCAGCCAAGGATGAAAGTGTTTTCTATACATTAGTCTTTGGCCTTCCCTCCAACGTGAAAAGGACAAGAGTGATTACRCCGTTCATAGGAAGTAGGAAAGCTGCAGCCCGGGGTGTGAGACCTCTCAGCTGGGGGAGAAGCGGGAACTGGGTCTCCTGCTTCTGTCACCGAGCAGTCGAAGCGTGCTCCAGTCAGGGCACGGGGGCGGCAGTGAGGCCAGGGGGAGGTGGCGTGTGTGTTTTAAATAATTTTAAGTAATAAGAATAGTTTTAAATAATATCTACTCTGCATATTGCCCCAACCTGCCCCGATTCCCACTGCTGCTGTGGGAAGCACGAGAACTGCTGCTGCCCCCAGCCTCAGCCGGCAGCRGGAGAAGGGCAGGTCCCCGCTCCCGGGCAGGGGCCACCAGCTCGTCCCCTCGGGGCAGGGGCACCCCCCTGGCTGAGCCTCTGTGCATCCCGATAGGCCTGTGCCGTATGGCTTTCCTGTTTGTCCTAGCTCGCTCGCGGCTGAAGTGAGAGACAGACGTGTCAGCGCCTCCGCCCCTGAGCCGCGCTCCCGCAGCGCAGCCCGCCTGCAGGCAGCGAGCGCTCGGCCCCGGGGAACGAGCGGAGCAGAGCGGAGCGGTACGGTGCGGAACGGTACGCTGGGGTGCAGGACCGCTGCAACAGAATGGCCCTCTCTGCCCATTCAAACATGCAGAGGCCACGTCTGTCACGGGCGTTTGGTATGTGTGAGCTGGTCTCCATCGCCTGCGGTTCAGTACGAGTGCAGCGTATGTAAAACTGCAGCATCTCGGTGCGTACGTCGGGTATTGTGTCCGTGCCACTCACCGGAGGGTCTCGGAAACAGCTCTGTGTCTGAAGCAAGGGCTTTTCAGGATACGCAAGTTCAGTCACTCATTTAGAAATTATTTGCATTGTCAATTTGGACAGATCTCCCCCCCAGGATGAGGAAAAGTCTTCCAGAAAGTAGGAGAAGCAGAACGTCCCATTGGTATCCAGGAGCTTTGTTCCTCGGTGTCTGGGTTTCGTCGTCATTAGCCCTGCTCGCGGCGCAGGCTCTGGCAGCGCTTTCGGCCGGCTGGGCGGCAGCGCTGTCACCTCCCGCGCAGAGCCCATTTCCAGGGCTGTGCTGAGGGCTGTGAAATCCCAGGCTCTGCGCAGCTCCAGCTGAGCACCCAAAATGAGCAGACGCTTGTGATCTGCATCTCTCCAGTCCTCCACCACCCATCTGTAAATTGGGGATAACATCACCTACCCCAGCTCAGCGTGGGAGCCAGAGGAGCCTCTGAGATGCTCCCGGGCTGCCGGAGCAGAGCAGGGAGCCTGCGGAGGGGGAGCGGCTCCCTCTTGGCAGCAGGCGAGGTGAATGAGGCCGGGGGCCACACGCTGAGCACTGAGGGCAGGTAACGAACACAGCTCCGGCAGAAAGTGCTGTGCCCCGAGGGAGCTGGCAGAGGTGGGAGCGGGTGAGGGATGGGGAGCGATAACGTAGCAAATACCGGTAACCCAACATACACGGGGGCTGGCCCCAAGCTGCACAGACTGCCCCATCCCCGCAGCCCTGCCCTCAGTGCAGCTTTCATCGTCTCCTTTAGCCAAAACTGTCGGTGCATCATCAAGAGTGAGGCAGGTGTGTGCCGTGAGCATTAACCAGGCTGGAGCTGCTGGGCTGCAGCTGGGACAGACCCATTAAAAGGGCTGCCATGGGGCACTGGTCTCCCTGCAGGGACGTGCAGTGTGGGCTGAGCAGTGCCGAGGGTGAAGCGACGGACCCTGGGCACTGAGCCTGAGCTGAAAATGGGGGGATGAACCCGTGGGAGCAGCCCCAGGTAAGTGCCGGGGGGGGGGCAGGCAGGGCTGGGGGGCCAGTGCCAGCGCCGGCAGAGCCAGGGCAGCGCCGAGGCAGTGTGGGCAGCCTGTGCCGTGCAGGGGTAGCGGTGCATGTCCTGGGAGGCTTCCTGGTGCTCGGGGGAATCTTGTGCCTCTGGCAGGCACAACCCCTCTGGCTCTCCGTGCTGTGCTGTGGGGCATAGCCCTGCTGTCCTTGAAGCTGATGGCAAAACATCACCTGGCTTCAACAGCAGCAGGATGGGCTCTTCTGCGTGATTTAATGCAAAATAGGAAGGAGATGGAAAGCATTGGCGCGAGCTGGGAAGCTATATGCTTGCCCATCCATCTCAGGGTCTTTTATGTTTTTCTTCTCTCCCCCTTCAAATCTCTATTTGGCTGCTGCTGCCTCCTGGAAGGGCAGAGCCGCGTGGGAGCTGGGGTTGTTTTGAAGCCCCAGAGTTGTGCTAGCAAAATGTTTTGTGCTTTGAGCCAGATTTGGGAAGCTGGGGGAAGGTGAGGCCAGTTTATGGCCAAGGTAATGGTGTGAGCTGCTCGGGGACCCGCGGGGCAGTTTGCCCAGGTCTGACCCACGTGAAAGCGGAGCAGGTTTGTAGCTGGCAGCGCGGTCCTGTGCCCTGCCCCGAGGTTATCTGAATGCAGAGC
Source organism: Phoebastria nigripes (assembly GCA_035582835.1). Lineage (NCBI taxonomy): Eukaryota > Metazoa > Chordata > Aves > Procellariiformes > Diomedeidae > Phoebastria > Phoebastria nigripes. Next base: position 2,681,470 of record JAYKAV010002833.1, read on the forward strand.
CTGCCGTGCTGGGGCTGCGGCATGCGCAGGGGAGCGAGAGCCTTAAATAGAGGAGCCCCACACGCTGCCTGTGGGCAGGAGAGGATTTCAAGGGCCCGGGGAAGCTGGTTACGATGTGTCGGGGTCTCTCGGTGCTGTGAAATCCCAAAGTTGATGGATGATGGACAGGAGGCACCATCCTCCGGTAGCTGTCCTCACCGCTGCCCCCAGGCAGGGAGCGCGCTGCCCGTACGGCAGCGTTGAGGAGCTTCCGATGGCAAAGCCCTCCCGAAGGCAGCGGGGCAGAGCGAGTGCTGTGCAATGGAAATCGCTCTGAATTTCTGGAAAGCTTACCAGGGCATAGGTAGGCATCTTTCATTTCTTGGAGGGGGAAGGCAAGGTTGGCGTCACTCCCTCATTCACCAGCAAAGTCCTCTCCTAACGCTCAGTCTGTAGGATAGTCCCTTCTTGTTCTCCCAAAAAAGCCAAGAGTGAAACTATGGTGCTACTCTTGAATATCGCTTTTCCCCATCTGGGGCGTTGGAACTGGCTTCCCGGGGCTCTCTTCGCCTCCCGCAGATGGTGAGGAGGCGGCTCTGCCTCCCAGCAGGCAGCGAGCTAAATCCGTCGGTGCTGGATGTGCTCCGGCACCTGCGATGGCGAGCAGGGCCGGGCCGGACCCTGACCCCTGGGTTGCACTGAGCAGAGCGAGCCTGGTGCYGGCTGGGTAAGGGAACGCGGGGAGCCCGCGCCTGCGGGCTGCCAGCACCCCCCACTCCTGCACCAGCAAACACGCGGCACGATGCCCACTGAATTCCCTGAAACAAACAGGCTTTGATGGACCGAGTACCTTTTAGCGCATCAGCTGAAGACTTCAAATATTTATATCGTTAGGGAGATGTGACAGAAATGTATATGTATATATAAAAAAAAAAGGCAGGTGCTTGAGTGGCAGTCCCGTATTTGAAGTTCAAATACTTACCTTCAAATCAATGCTATAAAAGAGGAAGAAAAAAAATAAATTTTATATCACTTTTGCAAGGAAAACAACCTGCCGAGCCTCCTCCCAGGCTAAATGTGCTTTAAAGATTGACTGTGCAGCTGCAAAAACTATTGATGAACTGTAAACATGAAAAGATCGCCCTGCTCGTGGCCTGTCAAAAGCATTAGGTTGGAAATGCTCTGTGCTCCGCTCCAGCATGACTCACCGAGTCCTCAGCAAATGTGTTTATTTGTAAAGATCCTTATTTCAGAAATAGTGACCTTTTTAATGCCTCGCGCAGCGAGCTCGGAAATTCGAAATTGCCTTTTGGCAACTTGCTAGTCTTGCTGAAGCTCTGACAGTGCTTTACATATTTTTAGCCTTGATATTCTGCACTGTGGGGCTCCTTTGGAAAATGATTTGCTTTTCGCAGCCCTCAATGCAATTCGGCATCTGCAGCGCTGGGCTGAGATCGGGCTGTGCAGAGGGCATGGAGGGATTTGCTTGCTCGCCTGTCGGGCTCTTTACAGCACACCTTCCAAGCCTTCTGCCTCTTTGAACCCTCCCTGGTTTTATTAATATCCTCCTTGAAAAATGGACCGTGGTATTAGTCACAGATTTGAGCAGCTGCTTCACCTTGAAATAGGGAATAAAACTTTGAAGCTGTTATTCCAGGCTGCTGTGCATCAGAGCACCAGGTTAGCTCTTTTGGCCATCACGTTCAGTGTCACCTGCTTGCCTGCCGGGCTGCCCGAGCTCGCGGTCTGCGCTTGCCGGCACGAAGCCCCCGTCGCCAGCCCTCCCGCAGTCTGCCGTCGGTTGCACCAAAGCAGATTTGGTGACCAGCGACCTCGTCGCTCTGTGTCCGTGGCCTGTCCCCTTGTTCTGAGTCCCCACTTGTGCCAGCAGATACCAGCGCCTGGAGCAGTGGAAGGAACGCAGCGGCACCGCTCCTCGCTGTGCTGGAGCCCGGGGAGGGCGGGCRGCCGCGGGCAGCCACGCCGCTGCTGCCCTGCCGCGGAGCATCTCCATCCTCACAGTCCTCGGGAACTTCCTGGCGAGGCATTAAGCATCGCTGTTAATGGCTCGGTCGGCTCCTTCAGCATGTCTCTTTAAGCTCTGGGATGTGAATATGCTGAGTATGAAATGTCGCAGTTGTAATAACAGTTATTTAACATTCTCGGTCCTGTGACTAACGCTTCTGCCATTTGTGTTTGGTAACGGGCGATAGCATTGCTCCTTTCTGTTGTTGTTGTTCATCCTAATGCATAGGGGAAAGATGTTTTGATGGTTTTTTCTACTGTTTGTTTGCGTCCTTTATCAGTGCTCTATAATTTCTAGTTGCTGATTTATATTCAGAGTTATGAATATCTCCTTTCTTCTTTTTCTTGGGCATGTTTTTATTTTTATAGCTGTTTACATATTAGCCAGGCAGTTTTTAAACTGATGCAAACTCCTGTCACCGTTATGAGTTTTGGGGTAAAACACTCTTAAATCATTCTCTATTCACAGCCATGCTTTTATGCTTAAATCCATTCTCCTAACTGATTTGGCTTATAATTGTTTTCTGCTCTGTGACTTGACCTTTCAAAGCACCAAGAATACATGCTAGCGCCTTGGACTTGCCTCTGTTTGCCCATAAGAAGCGTAATCAAGTCATGATTGCTTGGACTTGAGCAGCAACTAGTTTTTAATTCTGTGATCCATTCCCCTTCAGCTGTCAACACAGAGTCTAAAATAGCACTCCCCTGTGCTAGATGCCACGCTTCAGAGCTATGAAATTGTCATTTATAGGTTTTCAGAAATTCAGAGGACACTTTAATACTGGCAAAGTGAAACCTCCAGCTTCCCATCATAATGCAGCTTTCTCTCCTACTTATTATAAATAGGTGCTTAGGCAGCCTCTGGTATGATCTGGCCTCTGGCAGAGCTCGGGGTTTGAAGCAGACACCAGARCACCCCGTATCTGGGGATCATCTTTGGTTAAACAAGTTGCCAGTAATTCAGACGGAGGATCCCAGGTTTTTACACTCTTGACCCTTGTTTCTCCCACCTGGTCCCTTCTGGGCAGGTTTTATCATTGATTTTCAGTGTTCTGGCCATATAGGGCTCAGAAATGCCACGTGGGTCAAACTCACTCCAACAAACGTGCRAGTCCGGATCCTTCCGTTCGCTATCCCAGCTCGCGGCCGGGATGCGCAGGCAACTGAAGCGCTGCCTTTTGCTTTCTTGGCAAGTTTTGTTCTCACCATCTTGACGTTGTGCTGGAGGAGGGCTTGGTTGTTCCCTGGTTCCTCCCTCCTCTTTTTCTGCTGGTTTAATGCCTCCGCGTTGCTGGCCGCTGCCAGGGAGGCCGTCACGGCGGGAGCGGTGACCTCCAGCTCCAGCCTCCTCGGGGCGGATTCGGGAGCTGCTGCTCTCGGCAGCAGAAGTGCAGCCGTGGGTGGGTCCCCGCTGATGGTTTGCTGACACAAAGCGCAGCGCTGTGCTGGGGAGGCTGAGGATGGGCTGTGTTAATGGGAACCTTTGGTTATTCCACGGACTGCAGAAAGGGCACCCTGAGATGTGACACAGAAAAGGAAGTTAGAGGCACTGAATGGCGCTTTTTGGAGGAGCTGATCAGCAGCCTGGCAAGGGGCACAAGTCTTGCTTTAGTCCTGCACCCCGCGTCCGTGAGGTTATTCAGTGACCAGCGTGGGCTGATGGGGTACGATGGCTGCAGACACGATGGAGCCAGGCTAGAGGTACACCAGCAGTGAAGAAGACCAAAAAACCATTATAGTGAAAGAGCAAGGAGAGGAAAAAAACATTTTGATGCATGGAAGTTGTGTCCAAATAAGAGAAACGGAAAAGGGCATGAATTTTGACAAGTTAAATGAGGAGCCATTATAAGGCAGGCAGAAACGATCATGAAGGACAACTTGCTGAAGGCATAAAAAGCAATAACAAAATCTTTACTCTCAAACATGTCCGTGGCTGCCGTAGGGTGGGTGTCTGGCAGGCGACTGTGGCTCAGGGAGCGTCGGCTTCCTGCGGGGAAATGGGGGGATTTCCTCCTGCGGCGGCGGTTGCCGGAGCTCTCTGCGGGGCTGGGCTCTGGGGAGCTGGCAGGAAAAGTGAGGTTTGGGAGGGCCGTGGGGTGGGAGCGGGTCCACGCCGCTCTCCCCAAGGTGAGGTCGCTGTGCCTGCGGACAGATGTGCGAGCTGCAGAGTTTCACAGCGGGGTGAAGCTGGGGGCTGACGAACCCGCTCAGCTCTGGCAGGGGGGTGCCAGCCCAGGGTGTTATCAAGCCCCAAGGAGGCGAGCAGAGGACGGGGCTACTCGGCAAGGTCTGCGGCAGGGACCGCGCGGCAGCCGTGGCTGGAGGGTGAAGTGGCCGATGGTGTTTGCTGTGGACACGGACAGAAGGACGCACGCAGGGGGGGAAACGCTCACCTGAGGAAACATGGACAGAGCCCTGCGGGGGGCTTTCAGATGCACCAGTTCTCAGCAGCGATGGGAAGGGGATTGACCCAAGCCCTGCTTCCCCAAATGGGCACAGGGCTCCCACGCTGCGGGACAGACCTGCTTTCCCCACGTCCTGTTAGTAAAAAGCTCTGTGATCCAGGAATCTCCCGGGGCTGAGCTGGCCGCCCCTGTTACCGATAGCCGAAGACGAGGCTGGAAGGCAAACCCTTCCCAGAAGCTCATCAGTTAACCCAAGTGAATCTAAAATGTTCATTAAACGAGCGAGAGCGGGATCCTGCCCTGACGCTGCGTCTGCGCAGAGGGAGGTCCCGGCGCCTCGGGCACGGGGATGCTCGGCCGGGGCCAGGGCTCCCACTCCTGCCCCGTCTCTTACCATCAACGTCTCTGAGTAGGCAAGCAAACAAACGAAAGATTTTTTTTTTTTTAATTGCTAGAATTGTATTCGTTTAAACGGATAAACTCAATCAGTGAAGCTCATTAATTTCTAGCACGTGGCTTATTTACGCTGATTCTGCCTGCTCCAGTACTCATTTCACTATCATAGGAATGTCAATTACCTTTTAAAATAAAAATCAATGTTTATTCACTGTTAAAGATAAAACATGAAATGGTTTCCTTAGACATGCTGATGAGCGCTCTCCTCCCCAGCCCAATTCGAGGGCTCCCGGCGTTGGTGGCCGGCAGTGCGTCGGCCCCCCTGCAGGGAAGGGGCACCCTGGGCCCCCGCGCTCGCCGCAGCCCCCTGCGCCTTCCTACCCCATCCCGGCCGGGAAAGCCCGGCATCTTCCCGCGTTTGCGGTGGGGCATTTCCCTGCCATGAGCTCCACCGATGTGGAAGGACGGAGGGAGGAAGGAAAYGTGGGGGGAGACCCTGGAAGGCAGCTCCTGTGCATTACCTGATTACTTTTATAATGAGAAAAACAAAGCTAAACCCTTGAAGCAGAGTGCTAGAAATTACCCATCGTTTTCAAACTTTTTTCCTCCTCTATTATTCAGAATTGTTTTGCTTTTCTGAACTGCCTTGTGTAGGTTGCAACAACCCCACAGATTCCAGAATGGGAGATGATGAGTCACTGCCAAAATGTAGATTTTTTTTTTTTTTTTTTTTTTCTTTCTTCTTTCCCCTCCTTTCCTTTTAGCAATGCTGAGGGAGTAAAGTCTCTGTGACACACGCCGATCACCGGCACCTCGCGGGCTAAAACTGGCAGAAGCTCCCAGTCCACCCATGGGTGTGAGTGCCTGGGCTGTGCCGCGTCCCCCACGGGGATGCCCGTCACGGGCAGCGCAGAGCTGGGTGCTGCTCCCCAAACCCTGCTGAGCTGTCAGGGGTGCGTGGGGGGGCTCAGTTCTTGCGCTGCTGTGCGTGTCTTCAAACGTGTGTTTGTGCTGGCCTCAGCGTCCAGCCGGCACCGCAGAGCCCACCTCTGCCGCCTCCTYGCTGTTGTGCTCGTTTCATTTGACTGGGGTTTTTTTCCACTGTTTTTTTTTACAACAGGAAAAAAAAAAATCCTTCAGAAAAGGCATATCTGTGTAGGTGACTCTGCTCAGACACAAACCACCACCACAGAGAGGGGGAGAGAGTGTGAAGTAGAGATGGAGCCAGATTACGCCCGTACCCCGGTGGGAGCGATGGGGATGTGCCAGGGGGAGAGCTTGGTCCTAGGGAGGAGGGTTCGTCCCGCTGGCCGGCGGTGGGGAGCCCAGCGTCCGTCCCAAGAAGGAGAGAGCTGCTGGCTACAGAGTAACATGGAGCAGGAGGCTTTTTTAAACCAACGCTCAGGTTTTGCCTTAACTTAGCTGCTCTCCAGCGGAGTTTAAGCAAACAGATGGATGTGTGAAGTGGTGACAGCCTATGGGCTGAGGAGTCACAAAACCAATCTGATGGTGAGGACCGGTGCTCGCCTGACTCCCCGAGGTTTCCCCGGCTTTGGGAGGAGAGCAGACCCCTTCCCAAGGCGGCTGCATTGGGCAGCGTCCTTGGCTCGAGCAGCTCTTCCAGCTGGGTCTGTCTGAGCTGTGGGTCTGGGGTGTCCGTAGCTGTCCCGCCGGCCTTCCCTGACGCTTTGCCAAGCTGCTTGTGTTGTCTTTGAAACTGGGCTGTATCGAAGACTTTGTGATGTGGGAGGCGAACAAGATGCTGGGGGTGGCTGGGACCCAGCAGCCCTTCCTGTGCAGGAGCTGCTCGGTGCCAGCGCTTCCGTGCCGGCTGAGCCGAGCCCTGGGTGGTGGCCACTGGTCTCTGGGTGATGGAGACCTGAAGCCCCAGAGCTTTGCAATCTCACACTGGGGACCTTATGCAAAGAGCCTCAGGATCCCTCACAGAGCGTGAAGCTGGGGAAGGGAAGGAGTAAAGATGAATTTCTTTCCATCTCTCCAAGCATCTGGGAGGTGGGTGGGAGGTAAAAAAAGATGAGCCCTGAAGTTTTAATTCCTTGGAGATATTTAGGTATCTTGCTCTTGTTACTCAGGGGAGTGCAGAGCCTGAGCATCTCTGAGGATGTGCCGCAGGCTCGTACCCCAGCACTTCCCAGCTAAGCTTGGACCTCTGATTCTCCAACGAATATTAATTTTCAGAGAACTTAAACCATAATGACCCCACCACTTCCTCCAAATGGATTTGGTGTGACGAGGCATCTTTAGGAAGGCCGTTACTGTAAACCACAACTTAGGAGATAACTCGAGTTTATCAGGAGGTGCAGAGAGCTGAGGGATGAAATGTGGCCTTGCCCCAGGACTTCTCTTCCTCCTGGCTGAGCCAACCAAYGCGAGGGGAGAGAGGAATTTTCTTCTCATTTAAGAACAGTGGTAGCTCATCTTCCCCAGCCTGAGTCTTAGTTTGCACACTGAGCGGTAACAACCAGAATAGTCCCTGGAAAACTGTTCCACTGGATGAAAAGTAATGAGATTTTAAAACCATAACTAGAGCTCTTTAGTCTTCTGGCTCTCTGGGTTAGGATCGATATTCTTAGCCGTATTTCCACCATCAGGAGCATCGTACTTCCCTCGCAACCCCTTCCCCATCCCCCAGAGCCTTCCCTGGGGAAAAAGGCTTTGAGAGGAAAAAGACCTGAGATCAAATCAATTAATTGCCTTTGCATTCTCCAATAAATGCAGTGCAGAGAGTACATACATCGAAATACAAATGAACTAAAGCAGCAGCGACAAAACCCTGCTGAAACGAAACSTTACCCTGCGTAAGGCAGCCCTTCTCCGGGGGAGAAGGGGTGACTTGCAGGAGGCAGGTGTTAGTCACGTTATTTAACGTGCAGCTCGAGGATGCTCTGATCTGGTGGGCATGAGAGGGATCGAAGAATCACGCGGAGCGCGGGATGAAAAACAGCCCCGCAGGAGGGGAAGGGAAGGGATGCCTTTACAAAACCAGCGAATACAAAATGTATTATATGAGTTCATCTCTTCCAAATTAAATCCGATGTTACCTAAAAGGCAGGGCTTGCTGCAGCGAGCCTGGAGCTATCGGGCAGGGACACCCTGCAGGCACTGCATGGCCGACGGTCCCATTGCCACGTACAGTGCTTACACATGGAAAATGCCCTGGAAGATTTGCCAGCTGGAGAGGCCTTCCCTGTGGTGCCTGGGGACGCTTGGGGTGCCCCCAGGCCAGCCGCTTGCCAGAGGGTGGCCCCTGGATTAAAGCGGGACCATTAAATCGAGAGCTTGAACCGAAGCTGGCAGAGACTGGTGCAGAGGATGCTGCTGGCCAAGGGCTTTGYGTCGGCTGCAAAGGACGAGGGTGGAGCGGGGACCTCGGGAGAGATCACACCTAACCGAGAGCAGAGCTCACGCTGACCCTGCCATGGCAGGGTGCCCCTGGCACCCCCCGAGGCAGGAGGGCCAGGGAGAGGCTTCCTGTGGGGCTCAGACGGTTCCCTGAGCCATGGCCCTGAGGTTCAGGTCCCTGGTACTGGGGTCCGTTCTCGCAGCTCGTTGCAGCGGGCGAGAGGGATGTGGGGTGTGGGGAGCAGCAACTCTGCACGCCGCTGCCCGCCCCAGCGGGTCCGTCATGACCCAGCTCTCGGTCAGGCTCAGCCAGGCACTTACACCGGTTGATGTTGCTGCTCTGTTGGCTGACTTATCAGACTTCAACGTACCGGCCCTCGGGGGCCGTGCCTCCCCTCCCCGGGCATGGCAGCGGTGTTTCCTGCTGCCGGTGGGTCTGTGCTGCCCTGCCGCTGCCCCCAGAGCTCCCTGCTCCTGGAGCCGGCAGCAGCGTCGGCCGTGGGAGAGCACTGCGGCGGCGGCGGGTTGTGCAGCTGCGGATGCTCCTCCAGGGAAGAAGGGAGGAAAGTGAAACRGGAGGGCCGTGTAATGTGACAAAGGATTATCTTGCAGGCTTTGCGGCTGGCACTTGTCCAGCTGCTTCAAACCGTTGTTTCTGTGGCTCCTTGCCGGTGCCTGTTGGCTGGGCACCGTCCCTGCTTGTTTGTGCACCTGGGGTCCCCAGAGCGGGTGCTCGTGCGGGGAGGCTGAGCTCGCTGACAGCCGTGCGTGCTGGGTGCGTCCCAGGCGTTCTCGAGCAGGACCCTGCTGGAGGAGGGGACGGGCAGGTCTGGTTCCTCTGTACAGAAAAAGGTGAAGGGAGAAGCTGTCCCGTGCTGGGGTGGGCGAGGGGAGGCAGTGCCAGCTGGCCGGGGCTCCCCGACACAGCCCCGCTTCCCAGCCAGGAGGCTCCGGAGCGGGGCTGCACGAGCCACCGTGAGCAGAGCTGGCTGCTGCCGCGCCGGGCTCTGGGCAGGGAAGTGCAGCAGTACGCTAAATTGGCTAATCAGGATTCACACTAATAGGGAGAGAAAATTACCCAGATCTACCACAGAGACAGCTGAGCGGGGAATGAATAACCGCAGCAGCACGCTGCCTTTGCTGGCGTTCTCCCGGCCAGCAGATGAATTAAACCCAAGGTGGTGTGACTCATGCACGCAGCGCAGAGTCGCGTCGCAGGCATGGGCATCAGCTGGGGAAGTTACTCGCGAGCAGGCTGGGATGTGCCAAAACCAGCAGCCCCCAGCAGCCCAGCATGCTCCCGACCGGCGGGAGCTCTCCCCTTCTTCCTGTGAAGGGAGAGGAGCCCGACCACCGGCACCAAAGGGAACGGTGACTGCGGGGGGAGGCGGCGGTGCCGCAGCCATCCCATCCGTACAGCACGAGCTGCTCTGGGAGCCGTGCCCAGGCCAAGGGCTCACAGCTGGATGCTGGCAAGGGGCACGGTGCCGCCCAGGCGAGGTGTTAGTGGGGGCTGAGGCTGTGAGCACCCGGAGCAAGCAGCTGAGCCTGCACCAGAGCCAGGACAGCATCCCGGTGAGTCCCGCGCTGGCCAGTCCTCCCCAGCTGATTTCTGCATGCAGCCGGCCCCGGCGCTGGGCAGGGCTTCTATCTCCTGCCTGAGCTCGCAGCCGCGGCCTCAGTTCTGGCAGGGGGTCAGAGATGGCACGGAGCAGGCAATCCGGTGTCGCCTCTGCCTCGCGTCCTTGCTAAGAAAGTGTGGGCAGGGGAAGGAGGCTCCAGAGGTTAAGGACTCGGGCAAAACCCGCTTCCTTCACGCCCGTGATGTTGTAACGCTGCCTTGACCAGGGCCCAGCTATAAAGCCAGGAGAGGAAAGCCGGGAGTTGCATCAGCCATCACCGGGGGACGGGGACCCGGTGGCTCAGGACGTGCCGAGCAGCGCGTGGGGCGTGAGTGCGTGCGGCCCGGCTGCGCGGGGGGACGAGCCCCCAGCCAGGGCCAGGAGCCCCGTCCTTCCCCGGAGCCCTCTCCAGCCGCACCTCCCCCGGGGCAGGGCTCCGTCCTCAGGGAGCATTTTGGGGGTCAYGGGGGCTTTTTGTGATTTAAGCCTTGTTGTGGTATTTGTTTGGAGGCTGGGAAGTTGTGTGTCAGGTGACTCAGCGGTCGCCATGGCGACGAGCATCGGTTAATGAACAGAGGGAGTAAAGGAGCCAAAATAAATGTCAGAGTGTGAAATAGATGCRGTGGAGCCGGGCAGCGCGGGCAGGCAGCGGGGCTGCCCCCTCCCCGCGTGGGGGGGCCGGTGGTGCTGCCCTGCCTGTCCCTGGTCGGGCTGGGGCTCCCTTTGCCTTGGGGGGGGCAGATTTTGCTAAACCACCTGCAAGGTGCAGGGTGAAGGGCCGGCAAGCGAGGAGCATGGCAAGCCCCGGCTGTGCTGCCTCTAAACGTGCAGCCCCCGTGGGTCCGTGCGGGTTGTCCTCGTCCCCTGGCACCGGGCAGCTGCAGCCCCGCTGCCCGCCTGTCTCGCTGCCTGCAGGGACCCGATGCCCTGCGCCCGCCGCAGCGTCGGAGCAATCCGCAACCGTTAGCGATGCCGCCGTGCTTTCCCCCTCCTGCCGCTCGCCCAGGGGCTGCTCGGCGCTTCCCTCTGCCTGGGCAGCGGGAGGGAGTTGGTGTTGGGCCCTGCAGCAGCAACGCTGGGCAAAGGCTCTGCCCCTGCCCTGAGAAAGTCGCTTGATTTTTTTTCATCCCATTTCCATTGCAAAGGAGGTGTTTGGGTGGGACAGGCAGGGCTGAGGGAAGGAGAGGGGTTACAGATGCTGGTGGGGCAGAGCAGATGCAGCGCAGCTGTGTGCGGTCCCGGMTGCTGCGGCGGGAGGGAGGGATGAGCTTTGCACCCCGCGTGAGCGATGTGCCCGCAGCCAGCGGAGCGGGGGGGTTTGCATCCAAACAGGGCATCCCCTGCGTTTGCAGGTGTCTCCTGCTCCAAGGCTTGCCCTCGTCCCTCACATCACAGATTTACCTTAGACATTGTGTATGCCAGAAGCGAGGCCCCGGGGGGTCCTGGCTCATCCGGCTGCTGCTCGGGGCAGGGGGGTGCCAGCCCCCCCAGCCCAGCACTGGGTTTCGGTGGGGGCTCAGCAGCACAGGGAGCCTCTGAGAACTTCAAAGAGATCGAGCCCAAGGAAATTAGTATTCTCATTTGCATGTTGTGCTGATGGGCTGACTCAGCCTCTAAACTCCTTTCCCACGTGGCACCAAGGAAAAGTTTCCTCTCGCTAATCAGGTGACGAACGCTGGCCCCATGACCCTGCCTGGGAGGTTGCTGCCGAGGGAGATGTTCCTGCGCTGCCCGGGAGTTGGTGCCTCTGGAGAAGCTCTTGCAAAGTCCTGCACGCTGCGCAGGCATCCCTGGCTGACAGCAGCTTTGCAGCCATTAAAAGTCAGAGAGGGCAGATCTGTCCCACCAGAGCAGGTCGTGGCTTCGGGGCTCTGAGGCAGAGCGAGGACCAAGGTGTTTAGAAACCAGCTGGAAACAGAAACCTTGGTGCTGTCACGGGAGTGACAGCCCTGCACTGGGTGAGACTGGAGATGTGTCCGGGGGGACCAGGCATGTCCTTCTGGGTCCGTYGGGGTGCAGGGGTGTTTTGGGGTTCTGTGGGCTGGCAGCTTGTGCCCGATGGCTGGAGAGCAAAGGGACAAATGTGGGGGGYGGCTCTGGGGTGCATGGAGCAGAGCCCTGCTGGCAGGTACGGGGAGAAGGTCATAGAAGGTGAGTGGAAACCCAAAAGTTGAGAGGAGGAGGAGGATGGGGGCTGTGCTGTGCAGCTGCCGTCCTCGCCATGCCCAGTGCCTCCCCAGCCCCGTTCGTGGCACCCGTTTTCAGCCTCCCCTTTGCCCGCAGTTCCCAAAGCAACRGGAGCAGGCGGCTCTCCCTTGGATGCCGTGTCTCCCGCTTGGATGACAGCTTGCCACCTCCAGAGCTTCATCTCCAGGCTTTAATTGATGCCTGTCACGATGCCTAGCTCCCCCGTAGCCGGAGCACAGACTGACAGCATTCCGYCGTGCAGGACACCATGCGGGTTGGCTTCTCTTGCCTTGAGCCCTGTCCTCGGGCAGCATGTCCTTTCTGGTCCCATGGGAGAGGGGACAGAGCCAGCGTGACCTGACCACGTCCTCCAGCACTGGTGTCGTGAGGGGGCTGCCCTTCCTGTAGGGAGACACTGCAGGAATTCCTCCCACCTCGCCCTGCCCTTGCCACTCCAGACAAGTCACACTCTGTGCCTCAGTTTCCCCATTTATAACATCAAGGACAGCATTTGTCAGCACTGCAGAGGAAGCATCGTGCATACTCTTGCATTAGCGTTTGCTGCTTGCTTTGGAGAAGACAGCTCTGTGAATCCTGCAGACAGAAGCGGCTGCTGCCGCCCCGGGCCCTGAGGAGCCGTGTTCCCGTCCAGCACCATCCACCAGCCGAGCTCTGAGCCGTCCCCAGCAGATACCGAGTGTGGCGCTYGGTGTCTTGGTGGGCTGCCATGAGGAGCAGGCTCGCAGTGTCCGCAGGAGTTGACAGGCTGCATCCATCACAACAAATCCATAAGCGCAACTGGGCATAGCCAGTATTTTTTTATTATTTTTTAATGCCTTTAATTTCTCTCTGCCTGTCCATCAGTAGCACGTAGACCAGACTGCTGGGGCTGGTGGATGGATGAGCAGAAGAGGCGAGAGCCCGTTCACAGCCAGTCCCTCCCYCAGGCTGTCCCATAAACACATCTGAACCATAAGGCTCCATAAGTCCATAAACACGTCTGAACCATAAGGCTCTCCCCCTCCGTGGACACGGCTGTGCTGCCCTGTTCTTGCCCCACATCCACGTCYCGCAGCGTGTAACTGAGTCCCCAGCACATCACCTGCCTGAGCCTGCCTCGTCCTTGGCTTTTTCCTCTCATGGCACAATTGCACGGCTTTGGCACAGGAGAGAGCTGAGCCCGAAAGCGCAGCAAGGGGAAAGCCAAAGCAAACAGGCAGGCGTTTAAAGGCGAAATGCGTTTGTTTTGCTTCAGAGGCAGGAGGGGAAAAAAGCCACAGAAAAAGAGCCTTTTTTTTCCCAAATGCTAAGTGGGAGGCCAGCAGATGCCAGAGCATCTGCCTCCTTCTCCAGGCCTTCCAGGCAGCGTTGCCGGTGCCCACTGCGGTGGGGCTGCTCTCRCCCCCACTCCTAAGTCATGCCGTGGGGACCCACGAGCAGGAGGGGAAAGGTGGCATGCGCGGGGCTCCCRGCGGGACCATGCTGCGGGGTGGGTGGCACTCCTGCCCATGCCAAGCTCAGCTGCGATGCCCACCCGTGGCACTGGGTGCTTATCCATGGGTGTGCATGCATGTGCGTGTGCTGTGGGGGACGTGTGAAAGCAGGCTGGAAATGGGGTACGGACAGGTCGTCTGGGCGACTCTCTGCCTCCTCTGGCCTCTGTCCCGGCTGCCTGTGTCCCAGGCACGAAGCAGGGCTGAGAAGTGGCAGGAGAGGGTCAGCAGGCTGGAAACTTTYTGTAATCATTTAAATGAAGTCATCTGTGCCTCAAAAAAAATCACATCTCGGAAGCTAAGCTGCGGCCCAGATGTTGCTTTAGCAAATGTGCTGAGGATCCTTGGCTGTGCGGCAGCCTGTGCCCTGCGTTTGTAGGTCAGCAGTAAATCAAAGCTTTCGTACAGCCAAGGGGCCGGGGCAGAGGAGCCAAACTGGGAGGACCAGGCTGGTCTCTTGGTGCTGCAGAGCCCTGGGGTGGGGGCTCTGCTCAAGCAGCCGCTCTGACCCTGGTGCCATTGTCATCTCCCCCAGCAGGAATTTGATGTGAAAGCAGATGACCTCGACATCCCATAACGAGCCCTGGGCTGCAGCCATGGAGCACTTTCCCCAGTGCATCTGAATAAGGTGTTGCTCAGACCTGAAGGCCGGGAGGGTTTATTTACAGCTGCATCGATTCTCTGTCAAAACCGATGAGGGGTTTGCCTGGGTGGGTGCTGGGAGCCAGCGAGTGCCTGCCCTGCCTCGCCTCCCCTTCACTGGAGAAAACGGGGGCCCGGCGAGCCTTGCCGTGCCCACGGGCGCATGCAAGGAGCAGGGGAAAGCTCAGCTGCAGCCGGGCAGAGGCAGTGCCGTGCTGAGCACCGCTGAGCTGCCGGCAGGTCCTCGCACCACTGCGCAGCCGGAGAGGGGAGTGGGAGCTGCGCCGCGGAGAGGCTCTGCCCGTGGCTGCCGTGGGGCTGCGGGGGGAGCGGGGCAGCTTGGGCATCTCCTCCCGGCTCAGCAGCGATGTTAATGACAGGACTTAGTTTGAGATATAAATGTGCAGCCCCACCAGAGGGGACCAGCAGTGCTTGGAGGATGCAGGAGCAGCCGGGGACCAAGGGCAGTGTTTGGGGTCGCTGACAGCCCCATGCTGAGCGGTGCCCGGGCGGCTCCTGGGCTGCTGCCATGCCAGCCCCGTGCAGCRCGTCCGGCAACGCTCCCGCCAGTGCAGAGGGGTTTGAAGGTTTCCTGGCTTGTGTCTCCCCAGGAACCTTCCGAGGAGTGTGCAAGAAAATCGACCACTTCCCCGAGGATGCGGATTACGAGCAAGACACGGCTGAGTATCTCCTCCGTGAGTCTGCTTTCCCGTGGCGTGGCGGAGCTGTGTGTGCTCCCTGGGGACCCCCTTGCTCCACGCTGCGCTGGCACCCCCCTCCCCGTCCCCCAGCACCCGGAGCTTCACCCAGCAGGTCCCCCCTACTGCTGGCAGGTGGCCGATGGATCGCAGCCCCCCCAGGCTCCCTGTGCAGCAGCGGTGACCCTCCGGGTTACCCGAGTGTGGCCACGTCACGCCACAGTAGCAGTGTTAATGGCGCGTTTGTCTGGCCCTCGCTGTCCCCCCAGCCGGTCCTGGCAGCTGCTGCACAGCCCCAGCTTGTCGCGGCGAGAGACCACCGAGGACCRGGACCCCGCGGGTCCCTGGCGTGGCACCGCAGGGGTGCCATGTTTGTGCCGGTCTCCCTGTTCCCCGAGTCTCTGCGGCCAGGCTGGATTTGCTGGCGCTCACTGGGAGAGCGTGAGGAGCGTCTGCCGTGCAGTCTGCCAGCAGCAGCCGAGTGCAGGGAGATGGAGTGAAAACAGAGCTGGCAGCTCTCCTGGGAAAAGCAGGGTCCTCCGGCTCTCGGGGGGCCAGCAGAGCCTCTGGGCAGGACCCGCAGGGTTTTTATGTGGGGGGAGACCTGGCGCTGGGGTGAGGCTGACCCTGCAGAGAAGAGGCACCGTCCCACGAGCACTTTGCAGACACGTGCACGAGCGAGTGCTGGGGCACTGAGGCACAGGTTGATGGACACTGGACACAAATGACACACATCCTGGCATGCAAAGCAACACGGATGTGCACCTCCTGGCACGTCAGCAAACACGCACGTGTGTGACAGAATGTGAAGCCTGCACGGCAAACGGTTCATTTGAACACCTAAATTTCCAGCCAAGTGAGAACATAAGGCAGCCTCAGAGGTGTTGGCATCTCTGGGCTCTGAGCTGCTGGGGCTGGGAGGAATCCCCGGGGGTGAAGTGACCCCCGGTGCCCATCGCCCTGTGCTCAGCCCCGATCCCCGGGGCTGGCGCTGCTGCTGCTGGTCCAGATGTTGCTCTGAACTCCCCTTTTTCTAACTCTGCAGGGAGCCATCAGCTCTGCTCACCCAGCTAAGAGGGGAACATGTTTAATGGAATTGGTTTGCAATTTTAGTAGATTAGCGTTTAAGAAGTTCTCCCACCCCCTCCCACATTTAAAACAAAAAGTCTATTTTAAAGCCCCCAGAATGGCATTTTAATGGGGCTTCTCTGTATTTCTGTGCTTTTAATAAAGGCCCTAATAGAGGGATGAGAGCCCAAACCAAGGCACAGTGTATTTTCAGTGCAGCAGGTAGTGATTTGCTGCATTAATTACTCCTTACTGTCATTTTGGAAGCTGAAGTTCTGATAGGCCATGTAGAAAAGACCCTTCTTGGTGTAGCTCTTGGTCAGTGACTCCTGCGTGTGCAGAGACAGGCCCTGCCGGAGCTAATCCCCTTGGGGATGGAGCCCGGTGCCAGGGTCATGGCATCACACGTGGTGGGCTCCAGGTCTTGGGCTTTGTGTTCATTTTGATAATGTTCCTCCCCTACATCAGCAAACAACTTTTTTGTTGAACTTTAGGTGTGTTAGTTGGTGAATTCTTGACATTCGAAGCAGCTGTGATAGTTTGGGGACCCAAGGGACAGGTTCCTGACCCTTGTGGTTGGCAATACTGTTCCTCGCCAGCGTGGTGAGATCTGGGGGGTTTCTGCAGTCCCTAGGCTCCAGAGTCACATCCATAGCCTAAACCCATGGGTGGTGTGTTTGGTAATGGGAAGGTAAATTGCTGGTGCTGACTGTGTGACAAGACTGGAAGAAATAATTCCTTGAAATAGCCTCGGAGGGAAAAAAAGAAATTCAGGGTTTAAACTATTTGTGTGATGGGAGGCCTGAATGACAGGGTTTGCAGGGCTGATGCTGGACTCCAGAGCAAGCTCGGAGCAAAGCAGCTCGGGGACAAGCAGAGGATGCATACAGGGGACCGGTGCTGGGTCTCCCCCCATCCCTTGTGGCACCCCATCCCCAACGCCAGCGTGGCATTGCAACAATTCTTTCCGGGMGCTGGTGTTGGTGCGGGAGATGCCGGCAGCCCCCGCTGCAGGAGCGATGCCAGGAGCCGACCCTGCCCTGCTCCCGGTCCCACAGGTGCGGTGAGAGCATCCAGCATCTTTCCCATCCTCAGCGTGGGTCTGCTGTTCTTCGGGGGCCTGTGTGTGGCAGCCAGTGAGTTCTACAAGAGCAAACACAACGTCATCCTCAGCGCCGGCATCTTCTTCGTCTCCGCAGGTAGGAGCTGCCCAGCTCTCCCAGTGTGGAAGTGTGGGAGGACACRGGGGAGACAGAGACAGGTTGTGGGTCCTCCCAGGCTGCCGGCACAGAGGGGTTTGTGAGCTGTCCCATCCTGGTGGAAAAATCCTCATGGCAGAGAAAAAGCAGCAGAGGTTTCTGGCAAGCGGTCACCGTGCTAGACAGCACTTTAAGCATCCACCCTGCTCTGCCCCGAGCAGTCTCCGGTCGGGCGCCCAGGAGGGGCTCCCAGAGCGCAGCCGTCCCGCTGGGGGAGCACCCGGCCCCGGGGCAGGTTTTGGGGGGCTCTGCCCTCCATCACCCCAAGCAGTGGGTCGCAGGGCCAGGCGAGGGCAGGCGCTGTGCTGGCAGCACCAGGGACCGGGCAGCAGGCAGAGGGGCTGCCGCGGTCCTGCAAGGAAAATCACTCTCTCTTGAGAGGCCGTTCCTTCTGGATTACTCATTTCCCTGTGCACTGTTCCCCAACGCTTCCACTGATTATCGTATGACAATGTCTTTGTCTCAAGGAACTGCTCTATTTTGTGTTTTTCTTCTCCCCACAAAGAGACAAATTACTCTCCCTCCTTCGGCTGGCAGGAGCTGCTGATGCAGATGAGAAAACAACAGAAAGAACATAATCGATTCATTAAGTAAATCCAGGAATACATCAGCCGCTCCCCAGCCCTGTGGCACAGCCCCGTGGCGCTGCTGGCGGTGCAAAAACTGCCCGGACCCCAAATAAAGCCTCCGGGCTCCACCAGAAATGAAAAGAGACGGAGCCATTCCCACTTCCCTGCGCTCCCAGGGCCACAGCAAGCCGGGGTTCGTGCTGGAGGGATCCCGTCCGTGCCCCGTGGGTTGGCTCTGCTCCGGCCACAGCCCCCACACCGGCTGGGCTCCTGCAGTCCATTGCTTAGTGAGCAGCTCTGCAAAGCAAAACCAGCTCCTGAAATGTCCCTTTTCTAAACAAAATAGTGGTTGTTCCTCCTGCTCCTTCAGTATACATGAATACATATATATACTGGGTGCATGTGAATGTAGATGTATACTGGGGACAGCAGCAGAGGTCTGTGAGGGGTTTTGGCCCCGGTGTGCTGGCAGGTGGGTTGGTGCCCCATGGGGATGTGGCCATGGCCCCCGGCACCCTCCCCACCTGCCGGGCACCCCACGGGTCATGGTGGGCGGGGGAAGGGCCAGGCTCCCCCAGCCTGTGACCCTCCGCTGCCAGGAGGGGATYGGGGTGCTGCTGTCCCCCGTCCCTCTCCTGCCACTCAAGCGAGCGCCTCTCCCTCTCATCCTCCCCTAAAGGTCTCAGCAACATCATCGGGATTATAGTCTACATCTCGGCCAACGCGGGGGACCCAGGGCAGAGCGACTCCAAGAAGAGCTACTCCTACGGCTGGTCCTTCTACTTCGGAGCCCTGTCCTTCATCATCGCCGAGATGGTGGGGGTGATCGCYGTGCACATGTACATCGAGAAGCACCGCCAGATCCGTGCCAAGTCCCACTCGGAGCTGCTGAAGAAGTCAGCCTTCACCCGCCTCCCCCCCTACAGGTACCGCTTCCGCCGGCGGTCCAGCTCCCGCTCCACCGAGCCTCGGTCCCGGGACATGTCGCCCGTCAGCAAGGGGTTCAGCACCATCCCCTCCACCGACATCTCCATGTTCACCCTCTCCAGGGATCCCTCCAAGGTCACCATGGGGACGCTGCTCAACTCGGAGCGGGATCATGGTTTTTTACAGGTCCATAACTCCATCCCCAAAGAGTTCAAGGAGTCTTTGCACAACAACCCGGCCAACAGACGAACCACGCCGGTCTGAGGCGGGCAGGGGCGTTTTGTCAGGCTGCATGGCGTCATCCTCGTGATGGTGTAACCCGTGAGATCCCGTTTTTAAGGACAAACCCAGATGGCTCCCCGTGCCCCTACCYGCGGGGCTGGTTTTTCACTCCCGAAATGCCACTGGCCGGGCCAGGCCACTGTGCCCACGGTGGGACCGGGACCCCCACGCCCCTCCCTCCCTGGCAGGGAGGGGACGGGGCTGCGCTGTGACCCTGGCCGTGGTGCCCCTGCAGACTGAGCGGGGCTTCCATCACCACCCCGGACAGTGGCTTCCCGAGGTCTCCATCATTAATGTTGATCATAATCGCAGTGTTACCTTAGCTGTATGTCCCATGGAAATGCTGGCGATAGCCCTGTCTGTGAGAATCCTTAATCTGGTAGTTACATTTAAGCGAAATTGCCTGGAAGTCCGGAGTCTGAAGGACTGAGTCGGTGCCGTAGCGAGTGCTCGTGTTACGAAACCCCTTTCCCTGTCGTGATGGATGGAGTGCTCGGGCTGGGTTTCTCTATGGCGTTTCGTGCATGCATTAAATAGCTTGGAATTCAATTTTGTCATGTCGGGTTGGAAGAAACATCCTTTTGCAATTTTCTGTGGTCTTGAAAGGGCTTCTTTCTTTCCTTCTTTCTTTCCTTTTTTCTTCCTTTGGTGCATTCAGGCCATGAAAGGACTCAGGAGCAGAATTCCTCCAATGACTGGTAGCAATTAGCCAGCGTTTAATTAACCTCTAATGTTGCAAGAAAATGAATTAATTCCCTAAAATTAATACACACACAGTCACAATTACTGTCTGGGCACAACCAAGGAGGCAACGCTTGACCTGGTGGTACTGAAGGAGAAGCTGGGTTGATGGCTGGGCCGCCGGCCGCGGGCTGCGTGCGGATGGTGTATGATTCTATAATGGCTGGGAGATCGGTGAGAAAAATAACAATAAAATCGTCCAGTTTGGCAAGCAAGTTACTTGGCTGAATAGGTCGCACTGACCCTGCTGCGGGCAGCTGGAAAACCGCGCGCTGTGCCTCACGGGTGTTTCACGGCAGCCTCGACCTCTCCTGCGGCTGCATGGGGTGCCTGGGGTCGGGGCTCCCTGGCTGCAGGGGGGCTGGGGGAGCAGCCCCCGCAGCCCCTGCCCCGCTCTCCTGCCTGTTGTGGTGCTGCCCAGGTTTGCGGGGGGGGTTCGGCCGGGCAGCGGCGACTGGTGGGGTGCAGGGTGCACGGGGCACCGTGGGGCAGGGGAGAGGTGTGTGTGTGTGTGCACGTGCAGCCCCCCGAGCCTGGGCACCGGCAGGGCGAGCGGTGCGGGAGAGCAGCTCAGAAAGCCATTTCCCCCAAAAGGTGCTGCGGTGGGGTGATGTCCCCTCCCCCGGGGCAGCTGGCAGCCGGGCATCCCGGCACAGCTGCGGTGAGACCCCTCTCCCAGGGAAATGCCGAGTTCAGAGCCAACTGCCAGACCCCCTTGGGGAGCACCTCTCCCGGCTGCGCTTGCTCTGCGGCATTTGCCTGCTGGGTGTCAGCACGCCTGTCCCCTCCGAGCTGCTCGGCGGGGACGTGCCAGCTGCCTGCGTGGTGTGACAGCCAGGGGACGGCGCGGGCTGGCAGGGAGGAGTTCAGTCTTTAAATGCCAAGGCGTATGTGTGCAGCCGGAGGTTTGGCTTTCAAAGCTGAGCCGCCTTCTCTCGCCGGAGCAGAGCTCGTCTAAACGGAGGCGGTTTTGAAGCAGCTGGTCTTACAATTTGATGTGTCACTTAATTGAAATCTTATTTAACCTTCTGACAAAAGTGATGGATTCCCACAGAGTCCCTGGGGGGGCTCATTAGGCAGCCGCAGGTAATCTGGGGCCAGCGGAGCTCTCATTTACTCATGCTCTCTGCAGAAGGGAAACATCTGGTGCCTGGTGTGTGTTTCTTTGAGCAGCCTTACCCTGGGTCTCCCGCCCAAAGCCGGAGCGTGACTGGTCGTGGGGCACATCCTAATCCTTCCCAGGAATAACGGGCAGGTCGCTGTGGGAAGCCTGGCGCGGGAGCTCTGCCAGAGGGCAATCCCTCCCGGAGCCCCTCAAACAGCCCCAGCAAGGGCCGGCAGCCCCTCGGCAGGTCCCAGCTGCACGGGGCTGCAGACTGCGTGCAGGTCCTTCATCTCTGTTACCGTTTATTTGCTACTATTGCGAAAGGGGTTTGTGTGAGAAGACCGATTCAGATGCTAATTAGGCCTCTTAATTGCTATTGCTGCTGATTGCATGTATTAAAAACAGTCGAGGAAGTGTAGCACCCCGATCTGAGGGAAATATTTAAAAACAAAGTAGTGGAAGGACTGGCAGTGTAAAATACAGAACAAGCTGCATTTTAACTTACCTGGCGTGCGGCTGCAGGTCTCGCCAGGGCTCCTGCCCAGCTCCCTCCCGCAGCCTCTTTCACCAGGGGCTTGCCCTGCAAAAACAGCAGGGTCTGAGCAAACGCAGGGTTTGCTTTATTAACGTATTAACACACCCCAGAGCTCTGACTGTCCTTGACAAAGATCTGAARTTAAATCCCTACCGATAATTAATCCGGCAATCTTGCTAGGGAGGTCGCGCGCTCAGCCAGAGCCCCCCCGCCCTGCAGCTCCGCCGGGGGGGAGCGGTGGGAACCTGGCCTGGGAGCGACGGTTCCCAGCCAGGCAAGGGGAAGGAGGGATGCTCGGAGGGAAACTCTGACGGGCTGACTGCTGGGATTGATGCACGCGGAGCAGCACTTTTAAGCAGATCATTAGAGGCTCTGATCATGAAAGCCACACGGAGACCTTCATTTACCATCCCACCGTGCCGGCGGTGTTAGCCATAGCGGTGCCGACCCCGGGAGAGGTTATGGTGCCGCGGGCGGGAGCCTTGCTCCGGCTGCTCCGACACCGCGCTGAGCAGCCCCTGCCCGGAGCCCGGCTGCCGTGGTGGCATAACAGCCCTGCCCGGCTGCAGAGGCATCACCAACCTCTAGGCATGCACGCACACTTTGTGGCTTAAAGGAAAGATGTWTTTTTTTTTTCAGAATTCAATCTCCAGAAAGCGGGCTCCGGCTGAGTCACTAACTGCTGCAGGTAAGAAACCCTGTTTGTCTCTATCAGGCAAAGCAAAGCGTGTGAACAGGCTACATTTCTTAATTAAAACCAAACCCCCCAACAGCAGCAGCGAAGCCCGGGCCGTGCGGGAGGCCCCTTTCTCGGCGGTGGGCTTTGCCCCGGAGCAGCGCGGCGCCCGGCGCGGTTGGAGCCCTCCTGGGCGGGGTGGGCGGCTGTCCCCGTCCCCGGGACAGGGCTGGCTCCCAACACGGGGGTGCGGTAGTCGACAGGAAGATGCCTGACCAGCTGCAGATAAATTGACTCCTGCGGCATGGCAAGTGTTGATAATATAACTGAAAGTGTTGTTATCATTATCAATACTGCCGTCATTATGTATTTATTGCCATTGTGGCAGCAAATCGGAGCAACCGTTTGTCAGGGGCCGGGATGCTGCTGTGGCGCGTCCTGCGCACACGTGGGACGCTCGGTGCCTTCAGGTGTCGTCAAAGCCACATTGAGGGCAATTTGTGGTGCCAGTGTTTCTCTTGAGGGGCAGTGAGGCAGGAGATCGGTTGGGAAAGGATTTTGCTTCGTTTCAAAGAGAGGATTGATTTTCTGAAGTTAACCAAGTTATCCCCTAAGTAATTGAAAAGAAGCAGGAGGTGCCCCRGGATGTGTGCTGGCCGTCGCCGTCCCCTGCGCCATGCCGGGTGCCACAAGGCAGGCGGGTGCCGGAGAGTCAGACAGCAGCCAGTTTGCTCTTACTTGAGGCTAAATTTATGACCTGGTATTGTTTGTTTCTGAGGCAGCATAACTCTGGCCACTGCTCCTTCTAGTGCCTTTGCCCTTTGGTTCCAACCTCTGCGACTCGTCTGTCCCGCAGCTGCCTCGCTGCGGGGCTGGCGGCGTAAAGCTCCTCCGGTGCCGGTCAGATGAGTGGGGGGAAGACCCCCAGAACTGCTGCATCAGTGGTGCCTTTGGTGTTGGGCTACCTGTACAGCACCCGCCTGAGGACCTCCTGAAGAGAACTGGTAGAACAGAGTAGAGTAGAATAGAATGGACTATTTCAGTTGGAAGGGACCTGCGATGATCATCTACTCCAACTGCCTGACCACTTCAGTTAAAGCATGGTATTAAGGGCATTGTCCAAATGCATCTTAAATACTGACAGGCTTGGGGCATTGACCACCTCTGTAGGAAGCCTGTGCCAGGGTTTGACCACCGTCTCGGTAAAGAAATGCTTCCTCACGTCCAGTCTGAACCTCCCCTGGCACAGCTTTGCACCATTCCCACGCGTCCTGTTCCTGGATTCCAGGGAGACGAGACCAGCACCTCCCTCTCCAGGCCCCCTCCTCAGGAAGCTGCAGAGAGCAATGGTCCCACGCAYGGAGGGGACCGGGTGACTGGGCGATACCCGGCCGGGACCACGGCACTCGTCATCAAATTGTTCCACGACGGTACACGGCCGAGCCGGGCAAATTGTCAAATGCCGGCTTGGGGAGAGGGGAGGGAGCGGTGGTGGGGGCACCAGCGGCCGGGGGCTGCAGCTCCACGGCCCCCGGGCAGCTGCGGCTGCAGAACTGCCTGAGCACCCTCGTGTCGCAGTGCTGGGATCGGTCTGCAGCCTCCCCGGGCGAAGCAGGGCTGTTTGTTTATGAAGGGAGAGCGGGCGGCCGGTGATTGAAGGTGTTTACTGCCACGTGTAATATCTTTCCTTCGTCCAATGTCTTTCCCCTGGAAGAGAAAATCAATACCCCAGCTAAATCTGGAGGCTGCAATATTTTTCAGAGAAGTGCAAATCAATATGGATTTCTTAACAAGTTTAATTTCAATACCTGAAAGTGCACATTCTGCCTATTTCCTGACCTTTCCAATCCTTTGGGGAGGAAGATTAAAAAGATTTGTTCAAATTCAACGAATTGAATCAGCAAATGCCCCATTACCTTGTTTTCTTTCCGCCAGACCTTGATAAACAGTATGATGGCCCCCCATCGTCATCGCGTGGCTCCTGGCGCCTTGCCCAGCGCTGTTCCTGACACCAGCCGTGCCATCCCGCGCCAACCCGCAAGCGAGGGCAAGCCGGAGCGTGGATCCCTATGCCAATGCCCGTAGCCACCCCCATCSCGGGCACGGCAGCCCAGGGGGGTGACGAAGGGGCTGGGTGTCAYGTGCAGATGCACCCACTCCCCTTCTGCGAGTCCCAGCGGACCCACATCACACAGACGAACCCAATCCTCCACTTGCTTCTGAGCAGCCTGATTTAAGGGTGCTGCAGTGCTCTATATTTATCCTACAATGCCTTTATGCAGTTTTAGATCATCGTGTGATCACTGTAAATAGTGCAAAATGAGYGGAAGCTTGTAGGCTCATCTGGCCGGAGCAGAAGACTTCAGGTAATTTAGTCATTGCCCTTGGAACGATCCCACCGGACGGGAAAAACAAAGACCATCTATCCAGTTGCAGCACTACAGCAAACGTGTCCGCTAAGGTCAGCGCCTAGTGTTTCAATGTCAAATACAATAGTGGCTGTCGCCATGGGTTACTCGCAGCTCACCATGGGTAAAATGGGACTCTGCATCACCGGGGACGCACACACGGCTGGGTGCTGGCTGCAGCCCCAATGGGTGCTGGGTGCAGCCCTGTGGGTGCAGGGGCACCCAGCGCTGCAGGGGGACCCAGCTATAGCGAGGGGAGCTGGAGATGGCTTTCCAGTCATTGCTGGGGCTTTCATTTGCTGGTCATCGTGGGCTTACATTCCTGTTTACCTCTCAAGGGAGGTTTTTAATTGCTGTATTGGTGCTGCAATAGACAGAAACCCAACGGCAAACCGCCTGCTGTCAGCCTGCAGAAGCTGGCACTCGCACAAAGAGCCGCGGAGGGGAGATGTCAGCTGGGTTGTGTCTGCAGCAGATAGCTTTTCTTTTCACCCTTTTTTCCCCAAGTCCAAATCTACATCAGGATAAACATACAGACTTCGCCACAGTTTGCTGCAAGGGAAGCTCCCTCGGTCCATGTTCCTGCAGAGCAGCCGCCTCTCGGGCTGTTTGTTTCTCAGCATTGTCCTTCGCCCTTTCTTGCTTTGATTTGTTGGGGGGTTTTTGCTGTTTGCAATAGCTCATGAAAGCCTAGGTAAGTCCAAGCAATTTATATCGCATGTTTATTATTTACTTGATGGACAGTAATGACTTCTGTGGTGCCATTACTGTATGTCATCTAAATCCAAATGCTGCGATGCTTTAAAGGGCAGCCTTTCATTCAGGGGCTGGAATAGCTTCTCTGGCATCGTTATCATCCTCTGTGAGTGCCTGCACACCCGTAAATCCTCAGCTGACCATGGGCACTAAACCCAGCTCTTAAAAGTTCCCCAGAAAATTTTCAACAAAGACAGCTTTCACCTGCTTGCACAGTAAAGTCTCTTTGCTCACAAACTTTTGTCCCTCTGTCATTAACCTCCCTCTAGTCGCTAGAGGAGAAAAGCCTCCTTGACCCACCTGAGATTGTGTTAGAGAAGGTCATTAGGGGCTGGGGGTGTTTTAGGAGGGTGGGGGACGGGTGGTGTGTGCTGCGGCTGCATCTCTGGAGCTGCCCCGGAGCCAGGGGAACCCCTCACGGTGCTTCCTGATGGGTACCCTGGGAACGCCATGGGAAAGAGTGATGCAGGTAAGTGCAACTAGGAATTAATTATTGCTGGTTCTCACTGCCCGCCCCTGGGTGAGCTGGCAGCCCCCTGTGCCCGGGGGTACAGCTGACGTCTGTTGTAGTCCTCAGCTACGGCAAAGCCTAACACGGGGCCGAGGGCTCGCCACAGAGCTCTCGCTGCACTCTGTGCTACATCCCTCAGGCAGGTTGTTCGTGGTCTTGGGGGCTTCCAGGAGGTCGAATCTTTCAGGAAACAGCCCCAAAGAACAGCGCTGGCCCCTGCGGCTGCTGCACGCTGCTGGGCAGCCCACAGGCACCAGCGCTGCTGCAGGAACCCCCTCGGGGTCCCGCGAGCGTGGGTGTGCGCTCCCAGAGGGGAAGAACAGTCCGGCCATGTGTCGGCTGGTGTCTGTCAGGAGGGACCTGCCAAACCCCGTCTCGCCCTGCTGGGAGCCCAGCGCARGCGATGCTGCAAAGCAGTGACAACGCACGGGAGTTACTGGCGTTGGTGTCCCTGGTGACGAGTCCCCKGACAGCATCAGTGAGCAGATTTATGGGAGCGTTTATATGTGCCGCTTCTCTGAGGTGCCACCTTGCATAGATGCCAGCTGAGATTTTTTTTTAAAGCAAGCAGCGTCTTCCCTTTTTCTTGATAAGCTGTTTTATCACTAGTCAAAAGGAGCCTGCCAAGGATATAAATTATTGCAGGCTTGGTCTCACCCTGCCTAGTGCAGGACAAGGCTGATAACAAATAGTGCCGGGACTGCACAAACCGT
Source organism: Phoebastria nigripes (assembly GCA_035582835.1). NCBI lineage: Eukaryota > Metazoa > Chordata > Aves > Procellariiformes > Diomedeidae > Phoebastria > Phoebastria nigripes. The sequence goes on from JAYKAV010002833.1 coordinate 2,707,830, forward strand.
CCTCCCTTTCCATCTTTTTGGGGGTTTGTCATTACAATTCTTGGACAGTCTCTGCCGGTTCAGCAGCCTCCTGGCACCAGGCTCGGCAGTGTCCGGGGGCATCAGCCTGAAGCATCCACGGCCTGAGCCATAGGTGCAAAGAAGGACAAGAATTTGCCTTGTATATAGTACAGATGATCTGATTTGCAAAGTTTGTGTCTACATGAACGGAGGATCAGATTTACCAGTAACTGAAGTGAGTGGAAGACTCCACATCCTCGCTTGCAGGAACCTCCTCCCTAAGGCCAACTGGCTGCACCTTTCTGCTCTTTTTATCCATTTACAGTGTTTTTTAGCTCTCATTAAGCAACTTTCTTTCCACCCTCTTTGGTTTCCTTAGTTACTCTCGTTCCTTCCAGCCTCATTAGCATTCACACCACTGTCACAGCATTGGCTGTCTCCCGCGCCATCAAATGCTCGGGCGGTGCCAGCAGCCGTCAGCGGGAGAGCCGGACCCCGCAGGGGCRGCCGCCACCAGCCCGGTGCGTCCCCTCGCCCGGAGTCCGACCTGCCGAGATACCGAGGGGCGAGCGTGCACATCCCCATCTGCCTTGGTGCAAAACGACCCAGGGGACGTAACGTCTCCAAAAAGATCCTGGGGATCCGGAGGGCTTTTGCCCTGGCGCCTGCTTTGCAAACCCTTTGCCTCCATGGGTACGTGCTTCTCCCCCGCCCCGAGAGCAGTGGTGGCTGGAGCTGCCCGGTGAAGGCTGTGCSCTCAGCAGTGCTCGGGGTGGCCGGGACACACACGCGTGGCTCTGCCCTGGCTTGGCCTTTCTGCCTGGGCAAACGCATCGTTTTGGTGCATAGCAAATGGTGCTGCTGCTTCCTGCGTATTGCCTCCAGCAAAGCAGGTCCCCATGGGCAGGCAGGGCTGGGTGCTGCCCCGGGGAGCATGGGACCCTCCGGTGCCATGGGCTTTGCAGCGCCCGTCACCCTTGCATTGCGCTGTTGGCTCCAGCAACCAGCCTGCAACCAGGAGCTAATTCATGAGTTTCTGGATCTCTGGCCTGTGATGGGGAGCGGGGGTGTACTTCTCCTGGGAGCTGAGAAGCCGTTTGGAAGCGGAGGAGAAAAGGGAGCTTGAGTTCTCCAGCAGCGAGGAAGCTGCCACCACCAGAGCAGCGACAGCAGCCGCGGGAGCCCCTGGCTGCCCAGGGCCAGGAGCAGGCAGCGGGTGGGACGGGGGCCGCGCGGGCAGGACCAGCTCAGGGCTCCCGTGTGGCTGCCCAGCCCGGCGGCGATGGACATGGACCTGAGCAGCCCCAGCGCATGTGCAGGGACCGAGCTGTGTGCTTTGCAGTCGAGGGGATGAGCAGCCTGGGGCCGGGGCCGCAGCGGGAGGTGACAAGGTGCCGTCTCATGCAACGGCAGGTGCCTGCGCTGGCACCCTTGGCTGCTACGGGGAAGGGTGGCGGTGGCCACTGCTCAGGGCAATCCATCGAGCACAAGAGTTAGCGGTGGGTTGGGATGCGGTGCCAAGTCCAGCGCTTGGCGAGGGTGGGGCAAGGCCAGCGTGGGAATGTCACCGGTGCTAGAAAACCCTGGCAAGGACGGCAGATCTTGTGTCTGGAGACTGCAGGTGACGCTGCAGGGACAGGCCCTGTTGGCCTGGGAGAGCAGGACGGGGACCGCCGGAGGCACGTCGGGGACGGGGGCGGTGGAGTGGGAGCCTGCCATTCCCAGGGGAGGACTTGGCTCCTGCCTGCCCCGACCCTTCAGGCACCAGGTTCACGCCTGTGGTGCCGCTCTCTCTTTGGAGAGCTAAAGTTTCAGCTTCTTTAATAACCTGTAGGTCCATTGGAAAACTGCAATGAGTAGCATTAAGAAGCAACTTGGTAAGTTTATTTTGATGAAATACAATAATTATCATGCTTAGCAGCTGTTGCTATTTAAAATAAGAAAAAACGGGGCTTGCATTGAAAATGTTTTGTAAACCATGTGCACCAACAATCTGTTCCAATGAAACCAGCCATTATGGAAACGGTATAATAGCAGGAGCTCATTATGGAAAGTTAAATTGCAAATCATATTTTGTTTCAAATGAGCTAGATGAATGCATAATTTGCCTCAAAGAAATAGTTTTGTAGTTTTGATCCTCCTGCCAAGAGCTGAAGCTCTCGGGCTGCAGCTGCCGGAGCGGCCTGATTGTCCATTTCAAACTACAGGAAGTTTTGGTTTCAAAGGGAGATTTGAAGAGAGAAGGAGAAAAAAAAAAGGCGAAAGAAAAAAAGGCAGCACACCGCCACCGCCTTCTGAGCAGAGCAGTTGCGAGTGCTCAGTTGGTTTCCTACGCGAGATCCCAGTGCCTGCGGGGCTGCGCAGGTTGGGTTTAAAGGCAAACAAGCCAGAGAAAGGATCTGCGTGGCCGGAGCGAGGTGGGGGACTGGCCATGCATCCCGGGCAGAACACACCGTGCCGGAGCCAAACCCCACTCTGACGGGCAGAGCCGTGCCCCACGTCCTGCCGGGGGCTCGGGCAGGATGAAACCTCCCTGGTAGCTGGGCTAACGGGCTGCGCGCTGCGTCTGGGGAAGGCGCAGCATGTGCTTGTGTACTGCGGACGATGCAGCGGAGGCAGCCGAGAGCAATCATCTCCATCTCGCCTGATTGCTGTAGGTGGCAGCTGGCCGCGCATGCCAAGAGCACCATCTCGCAGGCGGGGTGTCCGGGGCTGGCATCGGGGGTTCGCCCTGCGCTCCCCCACGGCACAGCACTGAGGTGGCCCCTTGCAGATGCGCACGCCCTGAGCTCTGCTCAGCTGCCGGCTTCAGCCAGGCTGTCACTGGAGAAGCCACACTGACATCTGACAGACGATAAGCCCCACATCCCCACGGGACCTGCTGCGGGAGCGCGGCTGCCCGGACCGCAGAAGCTGGCAGCTTGTGTCCGTTCAGTGCTTGCAGGGCTCTAACGCTTGGCGGGTCGGCGGGCAAAGCCRTGAGGGTTGGGATATCTGACTCCAGAGCCGCCCAGATGTCCGACGAGAGCAGCCCGAGCACCCAGTGCCGCGGCAGCAGCCACCAGCACCTCGCTGAGCAGCCGCCRGGTGGGCTCCCCTCTCCAAGCCCCTCCCGTGGGTTGGCAAAGGGGTAATTGCTGCGGGATGCTCCCTTCGGAGGAGCAGAGCCCTTCCCGCACCGGAGCTCACAGCACCAACTTCCAGCCTAAAAATATTCCTCTTCCATATCAAGGGCATAATTGATGAACGTGAATGTGGTTATTATCCTTTAATCACTGGCTCTGTCCCAGTGACTCCTAGCAATCCTGCGTAGTTAGTGGGCTTGCAATAAATGCCATTGGAGCTCTGTATTTAGACTCATCCATTTGCACCAATTAAAAATAGTAAATACTCCAATGAGTCTTTAAAGCCTCATCTACTCCTCGCCAAGGCCCAGGGCGGGTGGTGAGTACCCGTGGCCCATTCCCTAAGGGAGCACAGTGCTTCGGTGGCTGCCCGGGGAGCCAGTGCTGCACTGCTGAGTGTGTAAACGCTGCAGGTCCCCCTGCACGCGCCGGCAGCCTGTGGGGACGGAGCAATCCCGCCGGCTCAGCGGCGGCTCCAGCTGCAGTTACTCGTTAACAGCACGGAGGAACAGATAAAAGAGCTAAGAAGAGCCTCCCCAGGAGCCCGGTTCTGTGTGACGGGGATGTCCCCTGCATATCAATGTAAACTATGACCGCTGTGTTTTATTACCAGCCTTAAAAAAGAGCATATGTAGTAATGAAACTTGGCAGGAGATCCTGACACTCACGTATAAATTCTGCGGCTGAATGGGAGTTGAGCAGCGATCCCGCAGCCCGTGAGAGCCCCGGGGACGGGCAGCCAGCACTGGGACGTGATGGTGCAGGGAGAATGCCTGACTCCAGCCGGGGAGAAGGGCACTAGCTGGGCCACTAAATGCTTCTCCCAGCAGCTCTGGGCCCCAGGGAGGGCTGTCCCCCGGGAGCGGCCGGGCAGACGCACGCTGGTGGCTGACGGGCAGTTTCCAGCCTCGCCGCCTGTTTCCAGGACAAGGCAGCATCTGGGATAAGGAGTCGGGATGGCACGAGGGTGCTGCTCTGGAGGGCTGTGGGGTGGCCCATCGCTCGGAGGGCATGGGGATGTGGGAAGCTGCCTGCAGTGCGGGGAGCAGGGCTGTGTTCGCCCTGTACCACGCTGCCAGCACAGCCACGGTCCATGGGACAGGGGTGTTTGCCAGACTCCCGGGACAGCCTGTGGGCGAGACGTCCAAGCAGCCAAAGCACGGCAGGAGCCTGTCCTAAGGTCAYCATATGGGTGCCCCCCCAGCCCGGCACCACCACCCCTGACACCACAAGGGGCTCTCCAAGGAGCCCGTAGCACAGCGGCGTCAGGGCGAGAGGGATGATCGGGGCAGCGTTGACGGCAGCTGCACCGAGGGGCTGGGGCAGCCGGGCAGGCCAGACCAAGCAAACAGAGCTGAGGCTGTGGGACCTGCTACCACCCCACCGGCTGAGGGGAACCGAGCTTGCTGCATCCCCTTGGGTGCCCCCCCGCCCTCAGGGGCACCCCTCGTCCCAGGTAACCCCGCTCCACTGCGAGCTCTGCAAGCGCTGTCGCTACCGGGGACGTGGCTGAGCAGAAAGTGCCAGTTCAACTCACCCAGGCTTAGAGCAAACAGAAAAGCAAGAAACGGGCAGCAGGTAAAGGGTTGCTATTTGAACCTGTAAAATCAGGGAGAAAGCGCCAGCACAATGCGCAGCACTATCACCAGCGGGATGAACGAGGAGCATGCTCTCCCCAGCGCCCCGGGGAGTGGAGACGAGCTTTTCAGAGACTCTTTAAATGCATCATATATCTTCACAGAGAATTTCAAGCCAGTTAACCTAGCAGCAAAATGGCAAAAATAATTGAAAAGGCTAACGAGCATTCTCTAACCTCCAAGTAAATAGCAAATATTTAAAACTGCAGGCTCATTTTTTTTACCTTTCTTTCTTTTTTAATGGGGGGCTTTTTTTCTTGTGCAGCCTGGAGCTCAAAGCAGGTAGGTGATTTCCTTTTGCTCCCAGACTTAATTAGCCTCTATTTCCTGCCTCTTGTCAGCAATATGCAGCCAGCTAATTACTTTTTATTGCTGTCAGAGTCCTCACTGCCTGGGCAGCACTGCAAAGGCAGCACCTTCCTCCTGTCCTTCGCTGTCCACAGCTCTGACCACAGTGATGTCCCCTGTCCTGGTCACAGGAACAGCCCCAACGTGTCCCACTCCAGCCGCGAGGCTCCCGTCCCTGCCCCGGCACCCTGCAGCCCCAGGGATTTGGGGCGAGGTTTGGTGTCACCCCAGTGCGTGCAAAGCCCGCGGCTGGTGCAAAGGGGCCGTTGAAGGCAGCGGGGAAGTTGTCCAGCACAGACTGAGCGAGCTGCAGGGGCAAGGCGGTGGTGTTAGCCCCACGTGTCTGCATCCCCCCCCACCCTTCAGGTGTCCAGGGTTTGGGGTCGGAGGGGCTGGGTACCGGTGGGATGCAGGTCAGGGGCACAGCTGGAGCAGCTCAGCGGGGGGACGAGCAGCCGCGGTGCTGGTGGGGAGACGACAGGAGGGGATGGGATGGGGACAGGGATGGGGACAGGCACCCATGGCACTGGTGCTGCTGCAGGCGGGGAGGAGCACCCTGCCCCTGCCAGGGGCATCTCTCCTGCGCAGGCTGCTCAGCCCTGCAAGGTTTAGTGCTTAAAAGTGAAATTCAGCATCTGACAGCCCCCAGCCCTCGTGGCTCCCCCTCCCAAGCCAGCGCAGCCCTCGTCACTGCCAGAGCAATTTTCTGTGCTAATCTGATGGCTGCAGGACGTGAGGATTAAGGCCCAGATCTGCCAGGCTGAGCCTCGCGCCGCAGAGACCTGACCTACAAGCGGCGGCACGTGAAATGCCACAGGTTACCAGCTAATTGCATTTCCTCGTCACCAGGTGGCTCCGGGAACGGGCAGCAGTGGCACAGGGGACGCGGTGCCTCTGCTCGTGGCTGCTTCATTGCCACTGTGACGCCACTCGTCGGGAAGCGGCCGGGGAGGCGGCTGAGCCCAGTGCCTCTGCCGTGGGTGGCCATGGCTGAGCCATGAACTGCCCGGAGCCCCCCAGCACCCGGCTGGGTCTCAGGGCTGGAGCCAGCCCCTCCACCACAGGCTGGGCAGGTCTCTGGCAGCGTGCTATCCCACATCTACGTACATGCCAGGCTGGAATCATAGAATCATAGAATCATTAAGGTTGGAAAAGACCTCTAAGATCATCAAGTCCAACCGTCAACCCAACACCTCCATGCCCACTAAACCATGTCCCTAAGCGCCTCATCTACACGTCTTTTAAATACTTCCAGGGATGGTGACTCCACCACTTCCCTGGGCAGCCTGTTCCAATGTTTAACCACTCTTTCAGTAAAGAAATTTTTCCTAACGTCCAATCTAAACCTCCCCTGGCACAACTTGAGGCCACTTCCTCTCGTCCTATCGCTAGTTGCTTGGCAGAAGAGACCAACACCCACCTCRCTRCAACCTCCTTTCAGGTAGTTGTAGAGCGCGATAAGGTCTCCCCTGAGCCTCCTCTTCTCCAGACTAAACAGTCCCAGTTCCCTCAGCCGCTCCTCATAAGACTTGCTCTCCAGACCCTTCACCAGCTTCGTTGCTCTTCTCTGGACACGCTCCAGCACCTCAATGTCCTTCTTGTAGTGAGGGGCCCAAAACTGAACACAGTATTCGAGGTGGGGCCTCACCAGTGCTGAGTACAGGGGCAYGATCACCTCCCTACTCCTGCTGGCCACACTATTTCTGATACAGAAAGACCTTCCCAGCRCTGGAGGGGCACGGGACGTACGAGCTCCTGCTCGGCAAGGCAGGGGCATAAATGCTCCTGGTGGGTTCTGCAAGCAGAGGAGTCCCCAAGCCCTGCCGGGTGGGATACAGCTTGCTGCAGGTGACCCCATCCCTTTTGGCAGGGGCACATGTCACAGCTAGCGTGCACTAAGAGCCAGGCGTCTGTGCCGGGGTCACTCCCCGGCTATGGTGGCTCTGCAGGATGARGGAGCTGCCCCTCTCCTGCATCCCTGACTGTCACCTTGGTTCACCCAGTGCAATCTCAGGGCACTCTGGTGTCACCCAGCTCCCCGCTGCGTGCGGAGGAGCCCACCCCCTGCACCGGCAGAGCGGGGCTGCCACTGCATCCCAGCCCATCCCAAAGACAATTTCATTAAACATTAAAAACAACAGCTGCTCGCAGTATTAGGGGATGGTTAAAGACAGCAGAAGCAATTTGCAATTAAAATGTGTTTATCTTAGGAAAGAAGTCCCAGAAACTTGTAATTAAAATGTTTATACAAAGGCCAAGATTTCATAGCCCGCATCTTAAAAAACTTCCTTTTTGAAGACAGCAGTAGCACGGGTTAAGTTGTCACTAGGTAGATACCAGCTGCGGCTCTCTGGGCAGTGCTGGGGACCTGGGACGGTGGTGGGACGGTGGGGCACCATGTCTTGGCCTGTTGGAGCAGCTCACGGGAGGCTGGAGCGCCCGGAGCAGCCCCGCGAGCTTCACAGCGTGAGAGCCCTCGCCCAGCCGCCGCGCTCGGAGGATGCAGGACAGCGTCAGTCGATGCAGCTCCTCGCAGGGTCAAGCCGCTGCCAGGTACAACCTGGGCAGCCAGGACGGCTCCTGGCCAAGGCAGCCTGGGCTTCTACGGACACTGCAGAAGGAAGAAATAACGTGTCACTGGCATGATGCTGGGATGTGCCCCATGTTGTCCCTCGGAYGTTTGCTTCCACCGCTGTGGGTCTGGGGACGTCTCCAAATACTCCTCCAGAGGCGAGAGGCCCCTGGAGCTGCCCCCAAGGGTGGCCAGCGTGTCCCAGCAGCTCGGCCCTGGGTGGCGGGCTCAGTGCCAGGGGGTACCCGCCCCATGGGTGCTCTGGGAGCTCTGGGGACGCTGGGGACAGTTTCTTGCATGAGCTGCAGTAAATCTGCAGTGGGAGATCTTGAGGGCTAGCCTGGGTAGGTACAGCGCTCATCCTAGCTCCTGGGGGAGCAGGGCTTGGCTGAGCTCCAGAGACGTGAACTTGGCCAGTTCAGAGCACTTCGAGCGCTGCTTTGATTTGTACTGGCTCTGCTCCTTGCAAATTCACTGCAGCACTGCTCCTCCATGCCGGCAATTCGTCTTGCTGCTTTCACAGGATTTTTTTCTTTGTTGTTGCCTTTTTTTTTATTCTGCTTTTGCTGCTGTTGAGGTTTGCTGTTGGCTTTCCCTGGTGCCCTGCGGCCTCTCAGGGCATGGGGAGGTGACCACAGCCCTGGCCAGCGCAGCCCTGACCAGCGCAGCCCTGGCCGCTCACCGCATGGCCCAGGAGCAGCAGGAGAAGGCTGAAAGGTGCAAAGTTGATACCAGAGCCCAGCACGCCGCAGCCACAGCCGAGGAGCTCGGCTCTGGGGGAGCTCTGCTTTACTGAGACCCCTCATTTGTGGCTGGCAGGGGAATGGAAACCAGCCCCCAGGCAGCCATGCATCTGCCTCACCAGGCAGCGGCTGGGGCTGGCGTCCCCCTGCCCGTGCATCCCGCTGCCCGCGGGGCCGGGACGGACACCACCAGCTCCCCTCCACCCCACAGCCATCTCGGCCCCAGCCCTTGGGGGTTCGCTTCCCCCTGCRCAGCGACGTGCCCCCCCACCACGGGCATGAGAATGGAAGCCGAGCCTCCAAACTCACAAACTTCTTTGAGAAGATGCAAATACCTGCTGGGCTCTCCCTTCCCCTGCCCCACCACCAGCCCTCCTGGGGTGTTTTTGCACATTTCCAAGCTTATGTTTCATCCAATTACGGCAGGTAGGAACTTACCTTGCAGAGCAGGTAATGTGAAAATATCTCCTGAATTGGGAAGTTGTAAAATCACGGGCCCCTAAGCCTGGCCATGCTTTGTGGCTTGTCCTGTGGCAGGAAGGTCTGGGGCAAGGGTCTGAATTTTATATCCTCTTCATATTTCTTTCACACGATAATGAGAAAAATAAATAGAAGCAGAAGAAGAGAAGCAAGCTGGCTCTGGGTGGGTGGAGAAACGATGAATCACTCTCAGAGTGCATCCCAGAGGCTTTCACCTCGGGGTTCAAGTGCCTTTTAACCTCTCAGATCATGGAAACCCTGCAGGAACTCTTTGGCTTGCTATCGTGAGGTCTTTAAGTGTCTCACACCTCAACAACAAGCTGCAAACCCTCAATGCAGGCTGCCTGGGGATACAGGATCACCTCTGGTGCTGGTTAAACATCTTAAAAGGAGGGATGAAATGCGTTTTATAAAACGTGGTCTTTTTAGACAGCAGGGAAGGCAGAAGTCCCAGTTCTCCTACAAATGGGAACAGACTTTGAGCAGCAGGTCAGATGTGCAGCCTCTGCTGCTGGGCTCGGAAAGGCACCTTTTGGGCAGTTTTTCTTATCCCAGGAAGGAAAGAGGGAGTGAGTGCCCTCCGGTGAGGCTGGGGCCACTGTGCTCGTCCCTTGGAGTGCAACGAGCACTGCTGCCCGTGACCCAGCCAGTCCCTTCAGCATCCTCTGCTGCAGCTGTGCCGTACCGGGGGAGAAATGCTGCTTTTCTCCCCGTTCCTCACCGCTGATCCGGGCAGCAGAGGAACTTTCTGAGACGCTGGAGCTGCCCCTTGCTCTGGGTTAACTGAGACTCCCTGGATGCCAGGACAGTTACGACATGCCACGACGGTGCCAGCAGCGATACAGGGCTACCGAAGCAGCCATGTGTTGGGGCAGCGAGCAGGCAGGGAGCCGTGCAGAGCAGGCAGGAGCCTTGCTTTGCCTGCAATGGGAGGGGGAGGGTGCTTTTTGCAAATCCTGTCATCTCCTTACCTTACTTGCTCCTAAAGCATGAGATTGATTTCCCAGACTGGGTGTATTTAGGCTGTTTATTCAGTGAAAAAGGCAAATTTGGGAAGACTTACTATTGTGCTGGCTCTGATGAGAAAACGCGTTTGTCCAAGGTRGTAGAGCCTCCCCCGGCGCCCGCCCCGACGGGCGATAGCTGGGTTCTGCTGCAGCGCTGCCCTGCACCCGCTCGACCCCCGGGTCCCCTCTGGCTGGAGCCACAGCGCAATCCGGAGCGCCRGCACCCGAGGGGCACGACAGCAGCTTCCTGGGAGACGCGCCGGAGGGGCACTGGGGGTTTGGCTGAGGTGCTCAGGTGCAAAGCAATGAAAAGCCGCCGCACTGGAAGCCCGTATTGATTGTGGTTACAACCTCTGCAACTAGAACAATTTGCCTTCACGCTTTGAGACAAAACTGGCAGAGATCAAGAGGCTGCAAATAACCAGCCCAGCCCCGGGGGAGCGGTGGGGTTGCACAGAGAGGCCCAGGAGGAGCTGCCCAAGTGGGTGAGTCCAGCCCGGCTCAGCCGCGGGTGAGGGCTCGGCTTGGTGCCCCCAGCCCCTCCGCTGGCAGCGCCCACCCAGCGGTGCTCCTTAAGCCATTCTGGCAGCTGGCTCCAAAACTTTTGTGGCTAACAATGAACTGCATCTTTATGGCCCGCAATTAATGTTTATTGCCTGACAGGTGCCTCTGACTGCTGTGCTGCAGCCTGCACATTTTTCGTCGTTTTATTCGAGTTCCTCTGCTAATGCTTTTTCCCAGGGCATGGGCACACCTCTGTCCAGCGCGTTGCTGCTCGTGGGTCCCTGAACTCTCCCACAAAGAACAGTTTCCCAGGGAAACAAGACAAGAAGGAGACCAAAGAAACACGAGAGTCCTGGTTCCTTCCACCACCAGAATTACAGACCAGCAGCTTATTCTGTTCTTTCACTCTCCAAGAGCCAAGTCATCCGCTAATTGGCATCAGACCTCAAGGCCGGGGGGATGAGCTGTGGACTGACAGCGGGACGAATGAGTTACAGCCACGCACCCAGTGCGTGCGAGGAGGCTGGTCCTGCACAAACCCCGCTGCGGGTCGGGGGCTCCTCCCCGGGTCCCCGTGCTGCCGCTGCCTGCAGACCCAGGGACACCTCGGTGCCCAGCCCGACGTCCCGCATCCCAGGGGCAGGGGTGCTCTGGTGACAGAAGCACTGAGCACCAAGACAGCCAAAGCCTTTCTGTAAAATCGACATGACATACACGGGGCTTGCTGCAGCTGCTGTTCATCGCCTGTGTCCTACCCCTAGGTCTGATCATTATTTTAATGAGCTGCAGCATCTCATAAAACCCACTATAGAGAAAATTATATTGAACAACTGTGAAAAGAAATCATTTATTTCCATAATGTCTGTGTTTTGGATTGAAGGAAAAAACCCACAACTCCAGCAATATGACTTTTCCTGCCGAGCCACAAAGTGGCAGGCTGCGCATTAGCTTAGATCATTGCCGCTCAAAATGTAATCATCTTTAAAAATGATTAAAAATATAAACCCCACTGATAAGAAGTGGCAAAGGGCTTTGCACTTCCAGCGTGCCACCCACCGGCACCCTGTGGTTTCCACTGTGATCTCTGGTCTGTCCAACCTGCAGACACCCTGTAGCTTTACGGGGTGATTGCTTTCAGCCCTGGATGCCTGAGATGTCACCGAGCCTCCAGACCTTGTCCGGTGCCCCGACCTTTCCCCCTGCTTTCTCCTGCCCTCTCAGAAAAGCAGCTCTGAGAAGGGACCGGAGAGTGGGAGCCTTTGCTTGTAACACAACTGACGAGCACACAATTGAATTAGAAGCTGAAGAAGCAGCCGCTGCTGCRTTTTTGTGGGGTCTTCACAAAAAGTCAGAAGTTTTCGTCAAGAACATGGATGCGTGCCATGGTTATGGTTTGAGCCGGGTGTTGGACCCTCCCAGTCTTAACTACTCCAGGTAATTAAGGCTCCATGATGGAGCCTGCACGGAGCCTCGCAAGCTGGACTGGGTTTGCGAGGGAAGGTTTTGGTAGCGGGGGCTGCAGCCACGGCTGGATGGAGAGAAGAGGTCGGCCCAGGACCCAGCGCGACTGCGCATCTGCTGCAGCAGCACGGAACACGCTGCTCTGCTCCCTCTCTGGGCTCATTAGTGGAGCCCATTAAATCTTATGCTACACAAGTAATGCATGAAGCAAGAAGGGAAATGAGCATGAAATCTGATTGCAAGGTTCGTCAGAGCTGATGGACCTGGGCAGCTGGAACAGCCGTACCTCGAAGGAGGCTCAGGCATGAGCCGTCAGGCTCTTCCAAGGCATTGTTAAATAATCATCTATAGGAAATGATTATTCATGAGCACAATGAAGATTATAATTTAGAATTCTTAACAATTCAGCACAGCTCCTGTTTGATGTGGCGAGGCTCTAGCAGTGCATTTGCATTAGAGAAAGTATTACTACTTTTGATGGAGGAGAAGGATTACAGGAGAAATCTGCATAAATTTATTGGTAAATGTCATTTAGCATATGTCCAAATGTAATTTATCATGGGTTTGTAGTGCAGACTGTCTGACTCACACGGGGCTTTTTTTTTTTCAATAGACAGATAAATAACCCTTGGGACAAAATTGCCTCATTGAAAGGAAACTGATACTAAATCACTATTGTTCCAGGTGAACAGAGCCTGCTCTAGGCAGCTCCCTCTGGGCAGCTGCCCACGGCCCGAGGCAGGAGGGGCCCAGGCTGAGTGACGTGGAAATGCAAGTCCTGGAGGGGATGCTCGGAGGAGCCCATGCCCTTCTGCGGCCAAGCTCTGCCCCAGCTCCGCACATGTGCTGGCAGCCGCCCCTGCACAACAGCCCTCTCCATCTCCCTCCGGAGCGGCTCCTCCCTCCTGGCACAGAAACACGCTGAGGATTTTATCACAGCTGCCGCTCCGGCCGTCAGGGACATCCCTGCGCCCCCGGCTGCCGGCTTTCCTCCCTGAAGCGCCCACGAGCCCAGCCCCGGGGCCGGCTGCTGCCCAGGGGCACCGAGGGACTGGCGCTCGCAGCAGCAGCAGCCGAGCCCGTCTCCTTGGGAAGGGTTTTCTTCCAAGCCAACAGCTCTCAGTTCCCACAGGCCCTTTCAAGACTTCTGTTTGGGTTAATTTCACAGCTGCTGGGGCTCATTCTGTCCTTGAGTAACTCTCCAAAGGGATGTGCTTATCCACAGAGGCTGCTCCAGCTGCCTCGGCTTTGATCTCTTTGGTTTTCCCAGTGTGACGTAAGGTTGTTTAACATGGTGGCTGTGACAGGGCGAGGACTTTCTGGCAGCCCGGCACCTGCCGGAGTGTCTGTGGCAAGCTCCGAGCAGGTCCTGCTAAACCAGAACAGCAGCCCCACTGCTCGGCTGAAGCTGGACATCCATGTCCATCCCCACGGCCACCAGTGTGTCCATCCCCACAGCCACCAG
>JAYKAV010002833.1:2721666-2780081 GCA_035582835.1 Phoebastria nigripes
GCCACCAGCATGTCCATCCCCACGGCCACCAGTGGCATTTTAATTGTGATACCAGCCTGGCAGAGGTGAAGGTTGCTACAGCGACTGCCTCGAAAGTGAGAGGTGTGATGGCACTGGGACAAAGAGCTCGGTCTCCTGCCACACGCCCATCCTGCCGCCTCCCTGTCGCTGTCTGGAGGAACAGCTCTGTGGGGGCTTGGGAGAGCGGCTCTGGACAGGGATTAGGGAGTGGCATCTCGAGAACCAACCGGTCATTGGCTTCTTCAACTGAACTTTCCATAAATGCAACAAGATACACTCCAACAACCTGAGACGGGGAGGAGGGCCCGTGCACATCTTCAACGTAACTGGTCTGTACTTGCATACAATGTGACCTCACAAACATTCCTGTTTCTTGAGGACGTCAAGCCTGAGAACTGGAAATTTCAGCCTGCTTTGAACTCCAGCCCTGGGAAGGCTGAAGGCTTATGCCAAACCCCGGCGCTCCCAGGCCAGGCAACATCTTCCAGCTGTCGAATATCCATGTCTGCAGCAATTTCTGCATCTCGCTCCAGACACTCTGCTTCCACACATCTCTCCCAAGCAAGCAAACGCCTGCTCCATCATGACTGCCTGATATGTCTTATCGTCCTGTTAGCAATTAATATTAGCATGGTAGAAATTGCTACTATGTGATATACAATAATTAGAATTCAATTTAACTGCTCAGTAGCTCTTAAACTCTGCATACAAATGTGGCTTCCACTCCCTGGATTACAGAGAATGACACAGGAGGAGAAAGMCATCCCTGAGGAATGGGTGAGGCCAACGCGGCCCAGCTGAGCTCCAGGAAGCCCATTGCAGGGCAGCCCCAGCAAGGGAGGATTTCCCACYCTCCAGGCTGAGGGACTGGCAGAGCAGCATCACCGGGGTGCTGAGCCCACTGCTGGGAGCGGGTGCCGAGGGGAGCGCAGACRGGCTGGGATCAGATCAGGCAGCACTCGATGCTCAGATGTGCCTTACTGCAACAGAGGATGTAGCCTTTTCTCCTGCATCTGGGTCTCGGGTGAGATTGGAAAGAGATGTTTCTCCTGGAAACAGCAGAATGCTTCATGTATACCTGCAGGTACCAAAAAGAAAAAAACAAAAGAGGGAACCAAAGAGCGTTTCCCGGGGTCAGTGCCACCTGCACCCGCGCTGGGTGCAAGGCAGGGGCTGCCTGGCAGGCTGTGCTCTGCGGTCGGTGCAGCGGAGGGGTGAGGACGCGCATCCAGGAGAGAGGGGCTGGGCAAAGGGGAGCGTGTCCTGCAGAGCGGTGGCTCTGTGAAAGGCTCCAGGACACAGGGCAGGTACCGGCTGCATGTGATCCCAGTGTGATGCTGCAGCTAGTGTGATTCCTGGGTACCGACAGGGAAATACCAAAGCAATATCCACAGAGAGGATGTTATCTCTGTACAGCACCAGTGTAACCAGTAACGTCCTGTGGCCAGTGCTGGTGTCTGCAGTCCCAGCAAGGTGTTAAGAAACTGCAGAGTCCTGGCAGGAGCTACAAGAGCTGCTTGAGGTCTGAAAATCTGCCACAGAGAGAGATTAAAGAGGCGAGCCTATGTATCTTGTCAAAGAGGGGGTTAAAAGATCACTTGATTGTGGTCTCCAAGTACCTGTGCGTGGAAATTTTTGATAATGGATAGCATAACAAGTTGTTTAACTGAGGCAGATTTAAGCTGGAAATAAAACACGCATTTTAACAAAGGGTGAAATTAATCTGGGAACAATTTACCAAAGGATGCATAGAAGGTTTTAAAATGAAGGCTACAAATAATGCTTGATTTCAGCTTGCCCTTACGGAGGGTGGTGTAGCAATCGCAGGGGAGGCTCGTGGGTCCGCACGGTGCGGTCCTGCTTCTGGTGGTGCAGAGCCGTGCTGGGGGAGAGAGGAGACCCATGCCTCCGGCGGGGGAGCAGGGACAGGCAGGGTTTACCCGCAGGGTAATCTCACACAAGCAGCGGTTCCTGGGGGGCAGGAGCCCCCGAGCCCGCTGAGCAGGGGTGGCTGAGAGCCCTGGCTCTGGCAGTGCTGGCTCCACAAGGTGACACGAGAGCTGGTGTGATGAGTGACCCCGCAGCGTGTCCTGGAGTGCTCCCACCAGGACCTCAGCTCGCACATATTTATTCCCTTTTTTGAAGTGTAAGCGCAGAGGGAAAAGTACCTGTGTAGAAAGAGCTGGATGAGGCCGTTATCTCTAAGGGATTAACGGCTGCTGGTGACTCAGAACTAAGATGACTCAAAGAAAGGCAGCATCCAAGGGATAAAGTCAACCACCACGGTCCCATCATCAGCCAATTCCACAAACTCAGCACCGTCTCCTGAGTGATTAGYGCAACCGTGCAGGGAGTTTGCAGAGGAAAAGTGTTCCATTTTGGCTCTCCATCTCCTGAAACTTGGCGTCTGTATTGTGATAGCTGCCGTGCACAGCCAGCCAGGCCTGGCCGGGGCTGGGAAAGGAGGGCTCGAGAGGATATAGAGAAGGGGCCTTTGATCCCTCTAATTAACTCTGATTTAAAATGTATTATGAAGCTAATAATTAGGAGGAAAGCTGGGGTTGCTTTGATGTCCGTGGGTGGATGTGGCCAAGAGGCTGCACAGAGGGCAGAGATCAGGGGAGGAGGGAAAGGTTTGAGGCAAGGACCTGGGAGCAGAAGGGGCTGCTGAGCACCGATGGGGACAGAYCCGTTGGTGCTCCCACTGGAGAGCTCGGGAGGAGCGCGGTGGCACTGGGGAACGGTGCAGAAGCTGCCGAGTTCCCGGTCGGTTGTGGCCCGGCAGCGTTTGCTCTCTGTGCAGAGGGCTCTGATGCTGCAGCAAAGCCACGGCTGCTCCGTGCCGACGGGACTTTCACATTCTCTGCGCTTGCTTGAACGAGGGCACTGGGAAAGGCCACGTGCGTGAGGCTGCGTTGTGCATAAACCGTTACTGATTTTGCTACTAGATGTGACTGTGTGTTAACAAGGAGATGTTTCCTGCCCTTCCTACCAGAAACAACCACCCATAACAGGCACCAGCACTCTTCTCGGCAGTAATCGCTACGGCAGCCGCCCGCAGGGACCGCCGGTGGCTGCAGACCCACTGCCCTCGGGCCCTGCGCTTCGTGCGACCGGAGTTCGCTGAAGGACACGGGTGTCCAGCAAACAGAAACCCCGCGGGTCACCCCCGAGCAAACTCCCACCCGGAGTCTGGGGGCTTCTGCAGCTGGAAAGGGCGCTTCGCTGGATGCTGAGCCCCCGAGCCCCTGAACCCCCGAGACCCCGAGCCCCTGCGGCGGGGCCCGGCCCCGCGGGGCACCGGGGCTGCCGCCCGCCGCCGCCGCCGCCGAGCCCCGCAGCGCCCGCCGCCGCCGGTCCCTATCCCGGTGCTAAAATGACCTCTAGTGGCCGGCGGGGACCGGGGCCGGCCCGCGAGCTGGCTCCGGGAGAGAGGGAGGCTGGGGCGGGGGCGGCACGGGGAGGAAAGTTCGTTTTCTTAAAAAAAAAAAAAAAAAAAAAAGCAAAGTGTGAACCCCCTCTCCGTTGCTTTCCAGTTGCTGTAGAAATTCTCCCACTGCCCATGTCTGGGAGCCTACAGAAGCACCAGCTCCATGAACCATGGCTCCTCTTCGTTTGCCCCAGTGCCATGGTGACTCTGGAGCCTACTGATGGCGCTGTCAGTGGGGCTGGCTGTTGGTTGCTTTGCTGAGGAGCATTTTGGTGTACATTTATCGGCTCGAGTAGCATCAGCCTGTTCTGGGTAAGACTGCCCGGCTCCCCTCCTGCCAGCCAGACCCCTGGCAGGCCCGGCAGCAGGAGGAGGTGGTGGACCCGCACCGTCTCCTCCAGGGCCTGCCTGGTACTCCCCAAACTTGGCTTTGGGCAGTTCCCCAGGTCTGCTGCGATGCCAGTGAAAATGAGGTGATGGGAAGAGCTGCCATGTGTCCCAGTGCAGGCACGAGTGCCGCAAGAACTGGTATTGACCAGCAGCGTGGTGGGAGGCACAGCTCTGTCCTTCCTCCGGTGTCTCCACCTCTGTCCTCAGCTGGGTGCAGAAGTGACCCTGTCGGTGCAGGAGGCAGGCAAGAGCCCTGCTTGGGAGTGCAGACTCTGAACTGAGGGGTAACAGATATTTTGAATTACTTCATGATTGCTGTTGAAGTGCCAACACCTTTGCCTGTCCCCCTTCCCAGCATCACGGCAGCCTCGAGTCTCAGACCGAAATGGGGAGCTCTGATTCACCACCATGGCTACCGGGCTAAACGCAGCAGGTCTGGCCAGCTCACATTGAGGACACTCTGGGTGGCTATCTCCATCTTCTGAACATCGCACTGGAATGGTCCTTTATGGGAGAAGCCCAGGAACCTGTACTCTGGACCTTTAGGCTCCTCCACGCCTAGGAGGCCTTCATTAGCACACGACCTTCTACCAGGGATGGGGGCTCCCCCCCATCAGGGCCATGGCAAAGCTCTGTGTGCAGGGGAACAGGCAGAGGTCCTGCCCGGGGGCACAGAGGAGGTAGATAGGCAAAACCCTACAGTGAGAGGTAAATCCAAAACCCAGCCCATGGAGGGTCCAGAGACATTTTCCCCCCACTGCTGACAGTGTTTGGAGCAGGGGCAGACCCACAGTGAAGGTCCTCTCCTCCCAGCCATGGGCCACCAYCCTCCGGGCTCTGCAGGGCTGCAAGCCCCTAGAGCCATTTCATGCTGCTGCGGTTGCTGAAAGGCGTCAGGCTCCTTCTTTCACGAGGTGGCAATGGCGAGTTAGTTTTGTCTTTTCTTTCACTGAGCGGAATAATTAGTGACTCGAAATTCATTAAGCAGCAAGGTCACCCCTGGCGTTCCCCACACTGAGACCAGGGATGAGATTCAGAGGTGGTGCTGAGCAGCGTCAGTGACAGCGAGATAACGAGCCGGTGTCTTCCCAGAGCCAGTGGGTTCCCCGGAGGAAGGGGAGACGTCCCTGCCAGCAGCGTGATCCCTCTCTACGCCCGCGATTCTGGGTGCAACGAGCTGGCGGGAGGGTTGAACTCTGCCGGCCTCAGAAGACACGCTGGTGTGCTTGCTTTCCGACGGAGTCCTCTGCTCTGCTGCTTGTCTGGTGGTCGGGTCGCAGAGGTCTGTGCTGCAATGCCAGACCCAGAGGTGGGCTTATCTCACGGCATCATTTTGGGATAGGATCAAAGGAAAAACCTCTGCAGAGGAGATCTCGCTCTAAGTTGGGATCGCGACCTGGGGAGACCACCATCCCAACAGGACAGGCTCCGTTGGGGGGTGCACGGTGCCAGGACTGTGAGYCTTGCATGCTTTCAGGTGCGAGCAGCAGTGGTCCCAGGGCAGGCTCGTTAGGGGGAAACTTACTGATGAAGTTCTTTATATGGCTTTTATGACTTCTTGGATAAATTAGCTCTGATTATTACAGAAAAAGTTACTTTTACTCCAGAATACTGTTCACGCAGAGAGGAATTGTTTGTCGTGCTATACCTCCCCTGATTCACTTTGTGATGGTGGCAAACCCCTGCCGAGGAATGAGCTCTCATCTTCTTTGACTAGTTGATAGGGTCAGTTTTCTTCTCCTTAGTACAAAGGGTAATAAATTCAGACATCCATGTAAATTCATGACAAAGGATGCCCAGGTTGAAAATCGCCGGCCCTTGCACTGGAGAGTTTCACTGTTTTACTTCTGTCTGTCATGGCTCACATCTAGGGCTTTTATACTTTTATATTTCTGTGAACCCAGCAGCATGGTCCCCCCCAGGGTTCGCGTGGGCTCAGGCGGGCTTGGCCCAGAACTGGCCGGGTGCAGGGGAGCGGGGCTGCGCTGGTACCCGGGACTGAGCGATGGCATCGTCTCCTCAGGCGCCCGCACCACCGCTCCTCCCTGCAGCGGGACTGCCCGGTGTTGAGATCCACTGAAAACTGGGTCAACACACCTCCACGGGTCTTCTACACGGGCGTGTAGGGCTTGCGGCGTGTTGGAGGGTGTAAGCGGAGCTGTGGAGGGAGCAGCTCCCAGGACCTACAGGCTCTCTTGGTAATTACAGGCTGGGGTTTTGTTTGTTTACTCCCTTGTTTGTTTACTTCCTTCCTTGTTTGTTTGTTTGTTTCCCATGACATAAAAGCAGGTTTCTGGCTTTGTTTTCTGTATTTCGGCACAACTTTTGCAGTTTCCCTCAACTCTAAGTCCCTCAAGCCTAAGGGAGCCGACAAACAACAGAAACTTGAAGTGGATTGCAAATTGCGAGAGGACTTTGGAAAATGACTGAGGAAACAAAGCAGATGGGCTGTGCCAGCGCTTGCAGACTTGTGCTGAAAGAATTTCCCAGTTTTCCAGGTCACTAACACCCAGACATGCTCTGCCCAAAGGGACGGCTGTTGTGGTCAGGTTCCCACCGCCGGTCAGCTGTTGGTTCTGCATTTCCATATATTTCTAGGACTTTCCCTCATGACAATGGGCCTCCCTTCTTCCCTGCCTGGTTGTGGGAGGGTAATGGGGCTGGCAGTGTGCAGCAGCCTTGGTTTTCTCCCCAAATTTCTGTTATTTGGAGTTCAAACACCTGCAGTGCCGATAGGCAGGAATGGTGCATAAAACATGGACTTTATTAAGATGCCAAAGTTTTACGAACAGAACTAGGAAAAAAAGGCAGCCCGGCTGTGTAAGCCCTGGGCTGGGTATCGCGGGGCGGCGGGGCTGGGCGATGCCCTCCCTGTTTAGGGGCTGTCGGTGTGTGCTGCTGGCTCGGCACCGCAGCAGAACCTCACTTCATCTTGATCTCACATTTGAATTGCTGAGAGGCTCCCTGCATCTTCTGCCTCCTAACCCTCTGGTATTTAGGTGACATTTTTGCGAAGGGATGTAATACATGCCTGTCTCTGCCACAATGACATGGTCTAATGTTAAATTATTAACTTAAAGCATGACAAAATGTCTTTTTTTTTTTAATTTTAAAAAAAAAAAAAAATCAAACCCTTTGCACAGTGCTACCCTGAGAGCACCCTGTGGGGCAGCAAGCTCTGGTCTCGCCTGCGGGCTGGTTGGGGGGGTCTATGCAGGCCCAGGTCTCAGCTGGTGTCCAAGTCCACCCCCGCCCCCTGGAGCTCTTGCAGGTGAGGCAGGGAGAGCCCACGAGCATCTTCAGCCAGGGCAGGACACTAACCACTGYAAAAGACGCTATCTTAAGAAAATCCGAAGTCCTGTTTTCTGGGCAGGGCACCTGGGAGGGGGCGGGTGTCCCCAAAAGGTGGTGGGAGCAATCGGCTCTGAGGTCTGGGCACACCGTCACCACGATGCTGATGCTCCCCGGCGGGCGGCCAGGCTGCCCCTCCAGCCAGGGCACCGCCGCTTCCCCGGGCTCGGAGGTTTCCCAGCCCCAGATGGCAACCTGTGCCCAGCTGGGGATGGGGACCGGGCCACTTGCTCACTGAATCCTCCAGCTGAGGAGGCGAGACAAAAACATGGGTTTCATTTCAGGCGGTAAAGCTGCCTGGGTGGAAGGAGCAGGGGCTGGGAAGGGAGAGGCTGCAGAGGCGTTTCCTGGGGAAGCCAAGCAGGAGCAGCGGGGGGATGAAAGGTGTGGTTTTCTCTGCATCCAGGAGCTGTTTTGCACAGGTATAAAGTACCGGTGCCACGCAGGGTGGCAGGGAATTGGGAGCCCCAACTTACAGGCTGAGGGAGGCACGCCCCAGAGCCTGGGAACCCTCTGAAGCTGTCTGGCACTGCCATCTTACGCCTGCGCCTCTCAGCAGTTTGGAGTTACAGACTTTCCTGTCTTCTACTGCACTTCCAGGCTTAATTAATGTTTGAGAAGCAATTTACAGATGAAAAGCACAAGCATGTAACAATCCCACTAATAGGTTGGTCAGGAAGAGGCCTGACCCATAACGATGCTTTGCTAGATGTTTTCTGATGGCACTCATGCGTTAGAGTACACGTTTCTGCTGCACTGGGGTCTCAAGCGGGGACAGAGGCTGCCTGCCTGCAGCAGGGACGTGGTCTGCCCGTGCAAACACAGCTGGGCCGAAATGAGTGCCTGCTGCCATCCAGCTCCTGTGTGCCTCTGTGCAGTAACGGGACAAAATCCACACGACATTTTCTTCCCCACCGCCTGGGATGCCAGATTTCAGCAGAGGCATTGTGGTTTTGTTCACATGCTACATTGCAAAGGAGCTGTAGGGAGAAGTGATCCCGAAACACCTGAGCATTTTTGGTGATCTGCAAGAGCAGTACCAAATCTGCGGGGAGAGTTAAGTCCCTCATTAATCTTGGGAAATAGATGCAGCATTGCCGAAAAGACCAAAGACGGTCCTGTGAAATCAAACTGCTATTCAGTGTCTTAGGATCTCTAGGTCATTCTCCTTTGCCTGTTAATTATTTCTTCTCCCTTTCACTTCATAAACTGCAGAACAGTTCCTCACAGATATCCGTAACATTTATTAGCATTTAAAATAATAAATAACACCTTACTCGGGCCCCTGGGCCCATTCCTCCCAGCCAGTGCCACCCCAGAAGCCATACATCAGCAGAGCAATGGTAGTGTGATGACGTACGATGCTGGTACATCATCCAAGCGCTGGCACCCTGATGCAGTGCTCCGTGCAGGGCTATCGCTCTGGTTATAGATGGCTGGCTGCTGGTGCAGCCCTGACCATTACGAACGAGTCAGATGGATCCTAATCTTTAATGGATTGTCCTGGAATTGTAATGGATTTTTTCATGAAAAAGTAACTGGACAGTTTACGGGAGGGCAGGCAGATACTGGTGGGTGAGAAGGCTCCAAGGAGCTTTAACAAAACCAGCTTCCACATCTGGGTAACTAGTTTGAACTCAAGACAAGTAGATAATGGCCAAGCTGGGCAATCCACTGGGCAGCCGTGGGGTAAAAGGAGCTTGCAGCCTTTCTCCAGTTCCCAGGCACAGGTGCAAATGTCATAGCCAAGCTCCTTCTTCACTCTCCAGCAGAAAGGCCAATGATGCGATTAGGGATGTTGGCACAAAATAAGAGAATTCTACTTCTTCATCCCGTAAATATTCTGTATTGTTCTGAGAAYAACTGGAGGATTCACAGCTCCCCAGCTGGGCTATCAGGCCAGCACATTTCACATGTATTCGCCAGGCAGTGCCCGAAACACCATTTTTCAGTCTTGGATCAGGACAATGGCACAGGATATTTGTTAAAAACAAGAGGATGTGTTCTGATTAGCTTTGGTCTGTTTCTGACAAAGTTCCTTCTAGTTACAGTGGCAAAGATAAGGAAAAGTCTGGATTTCTTTCTCAGCTGATACTATTGTCTTAGGAAAGAAATCTGGAGGGGTGGGCAGCCGAGGGGTGCTCTCACAAGGCGCGTGCCTCCCCTCCTTCATGCTGCCCTGGCATTTGGGATTCTCCCTCTGCCCTTGCAAAGGCAGTTCTCTCTTGGGAAGCTTTGGGAATCATGAAGCCAGAAGTTAGAAAGCTTCAGTGACGACTCCTGGAAAATATCTCAGGGGTTAAAAAATGCCCATTGGGAATCCCAGCCTTCTTTCTAACCCAGAAAGGTGCCCGAATGAAGTGCAAGCAGGTGATCGGGGCTCTGCAGTGCTCAGAGCAAGTGGGGTCTCCACTCCCTCTGCAAATAGATTACCCTTCCTCCTGTTCTCATCAGCAGAACGTGAGCCMATGTTAATTGTCTTTTATGTGAAAAAATCCCTTTCCCTTTCTCCCTTCAGAAAATTCCTTCTAAAAGTCCTCTACAAAACCAGAAAGATCCAACTCCGTCTGCTTTTATGCTTTGTAGCTGGAAAGGTGTGCTGCACAGACAGCTGGGGACTTCCACTGCGTAAGGGAGATCCTGGCTACAYGAGGCTGGCTCAGATCCAGGATGATCAGAGGTTTAAGCTTGTGGGCGAGAGGGAAAATCAACAGAATTGTACAGAAATCAAATCCTACAGCTACAGTATGGAACTGGAACCAGCAAAGGCTGGATGCAGCTCAAGTGAGGACCTCTTCACAGAAGACCACAATGCCATATCCAAGTGCTAGCTTTGGTTTCAGAAAGGAGTAGCACTGAAACCTTTTGGAGGCTTTGAAGTACCCTCATCATGCCCAAGGGACCAGACTTAGAGTTGGAGGAATATGGTCAAGATCATGCGTGATTCATCCACTGCTCTGAGTTTTAATGCAGTATGCAGAGGATTATACTAAATTATGACGATTTGCTTCTTATTCTTAAAACCTGTGAGCATTTGAGTAAAGACAGCCAGAGTTCAAGCAACTGTGGGTGTGCCACGCTTGGGAAGCCCATTGKTTTATGGCAATAAACATAAATGGTCTGTGGATATGAAGACTAAGATGGAAATTTGGTGAATGTGATGTGTTGCTATTCCTGATGTGCTTACTGACTGTGCACAGATGTTGACATGCTGGTTCCAAGATCTGCTTTCCTCCTTTATTCAGCAATGCAAAAGCGCAGACATTTGCATGATATTCCTCTTGTCTAATTAGATGCCTTCATTTACCACCCTCTAGGCTCCAAGTTTTGATCATTGTGCTCAAAATGTAATAATTTATCAATGGTAATAAGTTGGTGTGATGTGGTGGTGAGACATGGTTTGGTGTGTCTGCGGTGTACGCACATGGAGCATAGAGGAGCTAAGTAGAAGAGAGCAGGAGCAGATAAGAATCAGAGTTTTGGGGTTGGTTTTGGTTTGTTTTTTTAAGTGTGTTAATGACATTGTCATTCTTAATTAAAGCTTAGCTTTAACCCGTGCCTGCCCACAGCAGCTGTGCTACCTCAGAAGCTGGACTGATGACACCGAGCTGTGTCACTTAGAGAGCAACGTGGATATTCCAGCAAAACTGGCCACGTGGGCCCTCAGCAGTGCAGGCGGTGATCTGGGCTCTCGGATCGCCCAAGCCCTGAGTGCTCGTGGCAACGCAAGGTCCTCTCCTCTTGTGCAGAACTCACAGCTAAAGTAAAAAGAAAAAAGAAGTAGAGTCTTTGCTCCTGACAAAACCAACTGAAGAAGGAAATGCAAATACATACCTTCCCACCATGCCAACCTGCTTATTTACATGTCCTTTTCCAACAGACTTGCTCGTGAGGCTTGGAAGCTATCAGAAATAATTTGTCCTTCCTGGTTTTGAGGGGGGTTTTTGTTTGTTTCTTTTTGTATCRTTCAGGTACTTTGCAGACACTCAGGAACAATTCTGCCTCAGCCCTCAGTCYGAGCGCTTGCGTATTTCAGAATTAAAGCAGCACGGACAACTGCACTCAGCAAAAGGTGCTCAGCACAGCGCAGCAGAACTGTACATAGATAAGCTGCTTCTAAATCAATAAAGTGGTAAATGAGATGAAGTTTCCTACACAGCKCCTAATAATCTGTAATGGTAAAACACTGAAACTACATTTTAAAGCAAATAGTTTCTCTTTATTGCTCTTTTTTAACTAATGTGTGAGCATGACCGACAATAGTGACAACAAAACTTGGGTAACTTACATTTTAGGTTGTTTTGCAGAACTTRGAGAACAATTTACTGCTGAATACGTTTGAAAGCAAAAGAGTTAAAAGTTACACAAGTAACTTAAAGCTACAAAACTAGTCTTGATGCCAACAGGTGTGCGGAGAACACCAAGCCTTAATGCTGCTCTCCTTTTTGAATGACYTTCAGAACGTAACCCAGCTCCTTCTGAAAGCCACGGGGTATTTCCTTGCCTCCCTAGGAGGTTCCTGATTTGTTTTTTTAAAGTTATAAATGTGGGTAACTGAGAATACTTTCTTACGTGCTGCAACAGCAAGCTAATTGTTTGTTATGACTTGAGCATTTCTGTTGAGTGTGGTAAACATCGTTTAACAGGCATGTCAAACCCTTTGTGTAAGACGAATTTGTCTAAGTAAAGATACGGCAGCATTCCCAGGCAGTCAGGATCCGGTCACGCATCCTCCTCCGGGTGCAGCTGGGTGGCTGCTGCCCCGATTGCCATCTTTAACTGCTCTCACCACCCTCCTGCCAGAGGTTACTCCTCCGATCTCACAGCTCGGCTGCTCGTGGGAGCATCCCTTATCCTGCTGCGGTCCGAATGAGCAGCGTTAGCTCCAACAGTCCGAGCTGCAGATGATCACTAGGTCAGGCCATTTTGGCTGAAATGCTTGAGGGGGCACCCAAGCAGGCTCTGCTGGACTCTGGAAGGGGGTTAACCGTGGGCAGGGCAGGGCTGGGCAGCGCTGTGGAGAGCTGGGAGCTGTGAAGCCATCGGCCACCTCGGATACATTCTCTCCTGGCTGTGCGAGCAGACCCTGAGGCTGGGCTTCATCAGCCATTGCATTCGTTTTAGGACACCTAATACCAGATCAAAAGGGCTGGGGCTACGAGATGCAATGTGCTGACCTGGCACAAACTCTGCTGATTCAAATTTGTTCTGAAGTTTATTGAAGAGAGAAGTTTGTCCCAGCAGACCTTACCCAGATCAGGTATCATCTSCCATCCAGCAGCCGGCAAAAGCCAAAGGGCAGCATACACACAGTATGGTGTGTGCTGTCTGAATYGAGACGGTATGGCTGTGTCCACATCTGATTCAGAACAAATCTATACGGCAGGTGATCCACAGCACACAGATCTGGTACTTATGTGGAAACTGGTTTAAAAAACAGTAATCTGGGTATGCTGACGTTCTCTAATTATTGAAAACTAAACCAAAGACAATCTACTACCCCCTCTCTAATGGAGACTAATTGTTTTACACAGAACCTATGTAGTTTAGAGACCCCATATACCTGGCAGTCCCCTTGTTCATGCAGATCCTTTTTCCCCTGGAGTGGATGAAATCCCTAAATGTTACCTGTAGTGTTCAGGTATCAGAAGTTTCCCAGCCTAAGATTTTAAACGAGAAGTGTTTTTTCCAAGCCTGTTAGTCTTCACTATTTTTACTTTAAAAATGTACTTGTCTTTGGATTGATTTGTTTGAGATAGCACTGCACCGGCTGATATTCAAAAGGTTTTCTCTGTAAACACTTGCGGCCAGAGGATTAGAAAATAAATACTTTTAAAGTGAAAGATTGTACTTAGTAAGTTTGAATAAATGGGTTGGATGTGCAACCAGTACATAACTTTAAACAGCTGGGGGTTTAATCATGACATTAATAAAAACATGAAATCCACAAGAAGGTGACTAATATTAATTGTATAATTTAATTTTCTGCAGTTTATTAGTGGGGAAATAACTGGTAAAGGAAAAATGAGGATTCATACAGAAATGTGCACAGTATAAATTACTTGATCTTGTGAAAAACTTGGATGCCTGGAAAGAAAGTAAAGTATGCATCATAGATTTGTGGAAATAACAAATAGCTCCTTTACTAAAAAGCAATAATCTGCATAATGAAACATTAATAGATATTTTAAGTTGCAGTCATTGCCTGCATAATGAAAACTATAAGATGATAACGATTTTTCTGTCCTCATGCGGTTTATTTTACTGTTTACACACAGCATTTAATTTCCTTATTCCTGCTCCTCAAGTTCTGTTCCCTGTTCTAATTAATTTCTTTCTCATTTCTAGTCCAGACTAACCATCCTTTCCTTTGAAAAAGAGAACATATCTAGTCCGTTTGAAATCCGCTCTTATTTGTTTTATCAGTCACCCTGTCAGACATGTCTGTGATATTGGGGTGATGCTTGGCTGTGTGTCGGTAGCACAACTGCTTTTTGAATTCAGCCATTTGTGGTTTTGTGGGACATTTTGAAATGCAGACACAAAGATACAACAGTATTATTTTCTTCTGGCATTTTGTCACCCGTTCAACGAGTGCCAACACGCTCCCAAGATCTGCCCTGTGCCGCTGGGTCCTCCTCCTGCCCCAGGTGCGGGGAGCCCTGCGAGACGGTGGCGTGTGAGGCGCGGGGGATCACTCCCCCGGTCGGGTGACTGGTGGGGGGGGGGCTTCACCCATCCGCTGCTTTGGTGTGGCCCTTCTGAGCAGAAATGGAAACCTAATGACCTGCTGTGTCATTTAGATTGGACATTAGGAAAAATTTCTTTACTGAAAGAGTGGTCAAGCACTGGAACAGGCTGCCCAGGGAAGTGGTGGAGTCACCATCCCTGGAGGTATTTAAAAGACGCGTAGGTGTGGCGGCTAGGGACATGGTTTAGTGGGCATGGAGGTGTTGGGTTGACGGTTGGAGTCGATGATCTTAGAGGTCTTTTCCAACCTTAATGATTCTATGATTCTATTCTATGATTCTATTTGTTCACTAGTGTAGGAAATAAGGGAAACGCAGCTGCTGTTTCCCACGGGCAAGGCGGGAGGTTGAAGCCCCCCGAAGCTCGTGTGGTGCCAGGAGGGATGTCCCCTCCCCTCGCTGGCCCTGCGGCGCGGGCAGCCGAGCGCCACGCGGCAGAGCCCGCTGCATCTCCCCCGGGCTGTCTTGCCCTGGCTGGCTGCTGACAGGAGGGGACACCGGGCGGTGACGGCCTGGGGGGGTGACAGGAGGGACACCACAGACCCAGGGGGTGACAGGACGCTGGGCAGCGACAGGCCCGGGGGGTGACAGGACACTGGGCGTGATGGGCCCGGGRCTGCTGGGAGAGCCACCACAGGCCCAGGGGCTGACGGGAGGTGACGCTGGGTGGTGAAGGCTCCGGGGGGTGACAGGAGGGACACCACAGCCCGGGGGTGGCGGGACACCGGGCGGCGACAGCCCGGGGGACAGCAGGGACAGCAGCGGCCCGGGGCGGTGACAGGCCCGGGGCTGACGGGCGGTGACGCCGACCGGTAACGGCTCTCCCCTAGGGGGCGCTCGGCGTTGGGAAGAAGAGGGCGTGGCCGCCGCGCCCACGTGACGCGGGTCTTTTGTCATAATGCGCTGGGTCACGTGAGGCGCGGGGGGGTGGGTGCGGTGTGCCGTTGCGCGTGCGCAGTGACGCGCTCGCGGCGGCCCGTGCGGTTGTCGGCCGGGAAACCCCTCGGCGGAGCGCTGAGGCAGGGGCGCCCGAGTCGCCATAGCCAGCGGTCGGGCCTGGCAGCGCTGCGGGCGGGAGAGGGAGCGGAGGCCGAGCCGGGGCCGCGGGGGCCTCTCCCCGTCGTCCGCCCGCCCGCCCGGGCTGCGAGGAGGAGCCGGGCGGGCGCCGCCGCGGCCCAGCTCGATCGCTGAGGGCCGCGGGCCGGAGTCGTTGCGGGGGCGGGGGCCGGGGCCTCGCAGCGCCGCCGCGATGGAGTCCTGAGGCCTCCGCCAGCCGACTCTGCCTGAGGCCGCGGGGCCTGGCCATGGCGGAGCGCCGCGGCCTCTGAGCGCCGCCGGCCCGCTCGAGCTCAGCCCGCGCTGCTTGCCCCGGCCCCCTCGGTGGGCCCTTCCCCGCGCCGCCGCGGGCCCTAACCCGGCGCGGAGGCCGCGACGCCGCCAGCCGCGGTAGGCGCCGTGGCGGAGCAGGCACCGCCCGGCCCCGACCATGTCGTGCGTCCACTACAAGTTCTCCTCCAAGCTGAACTATGATACGGTCACCTTCGACGGCCTCCACATCTCCCTGTGCGACCTCAAGCGCCAGATCATGGGCCGCGAGAAGCTGAAGGCGGCCGACTGCGACCTGCAGATCACCAATGCCCAGACCAAAGAAGGTGCGTGGGGGCGGCGGGCGCGGGGCCGCGGGGACCGCCCGCCCGGCTGGCGGCGGCGCAGGCCGCCCCGCGGTGGCCGCGGCCTGCGGGAGCCGCGCTCTGCTCTTTGTGGCTCGTCCCCACGTAGCGTGAGTCAGCCTGGGGCCCATCCCGCCGGCCTGCGGGGGGACCGGGCGGGCGAGCGGCGCCGGGGATTAAGCGGGGTGGGAAGCGGTAATGCGATTCGGCCGCGATCGGTGGCCGCGACTTGTGTTGGGGGCCTCGCGGA
This sequence comes from Phoebastria nigripes, assembly GCA_035582835.1. Lineage (NCBI taxonomy): Eukaryota > Metazoa > Chordata > Aves > Procellariiformes > Diomedeidae > Phoebastria > Phoebastria nigripes. The sequence goes on from JAYKAV010002833.1 coordinate 2,737,528, forward strand.
GCTGCTCTTTTGTCGTTGCTGTTCTGACAACTGCCTTCTGATCCGTGCTTTAGGCGCGGAGCTAGGCGTAGAAGAATACGTGGTTGATGTGCGGCATACAGTGCCTACAGAAGTTTTGGTTTCCTGAAATTCTGCTAGGTAAAATGATAAGGAAATGTCGGAGGATGTCTTGTAATAACAAACTTGCCAGATTTCAAAGAAATCTGGCGGAGAAAGCTGAAAGTGATAGAAATAGAACAGATGGCTAATTTGAAGAAAGTGGGTTTGGTGGCTTAATTTTGTCTTCAACTTCTTTTACCCCACTTCATTGGAAAACTGGTTTTGTGCTTGTTGCAGAAACTGCTCGCTAGCAACATTTTGGATCGAGCGTGTATCTGTGAGTTATAATCTATACAGACCTTTTAAAGCCATCTTGCACATGAGTGTTCTCTGTATCTGAATTATGCTTTGGGATTTCTTGTTAATACAACTTCTTTTCCACACCAAAGACATTGTCATTCAGATGCTATTGAACATCATTTCATCATTCATTTCTAATTTTTTTTTTTTTTTTTTTTTTCCCCTTCCCCCCCCGGTACTACGTGTTAGCCGTATCAGGGCAATACAGAAGTTTTATGGCAGAACATTTATGGTGAATATATGTAAGACGTGTTCTTAAAGAAGTCATAAATTCTCTTAAATCTAATAAATGGTGCTTGATTCCCAGAGATGATAACGGTTTTGTATTACTTAGTATGATATTTCATTTGGTAATCTGCCATCTTGATAAGTTTGAATGTGATTAAAGACTTTGGGATGTGACTCTTCAGAAATAAAAAGAATTGTAAAGTGTTTTCATTCCTTAAACGTTAATTCCCCCCCGCCCCCCCCGATGTGGTTCTGTGACACTCTTACAACAGTCTTTACTTTAAAATGTGTACTAGTGGTTTTTCTTCTTTTCCTGTTTCATGTATTAAAACTTAAATAGAATGATACGTATGCTGCCGTAACTGTAACTTCAGCCCTAGCCTTTAAAGTGGTTGGAAGTAAAGCTCGCTGTTTATCTACAGATATTTAAACTATTTTCAGGAGAATGTCTGTGAAGAGACTTAACAGTGCTATATTAGGGGTCTTAGGGATACCATGGGATTGTATGAGATACGTAGGTAGAGATACATTTCAGAAGTCTTGTGTTTTTCCTGTAGTATTGAATAAAATTGTCAAGAGCTTTTGAAAAATGTTTGATTTGCTTTAAGGGCTTTGCTGCAGAAGGGTCTCTGAATTTTGTCTTCAGTTGCTAATGTACTTTCAGCTTCACAAATGCTAGCAGGCTGAATGGCCAACTAGCTGATGTCACTACTGTAATAGTTGGGTCTGTGTAAAGCAGAGCCTTAAAACCAGAATGTTGGATCGTAATAAACTGATGGAGCCCAATTATTATCACCAGAAGAAAAAAAATGTTTTGAAATAGGCCAAACACGTGGATTCTGTTATAGCAGGTGAGGAACAGAAAGCAAAGTTTTAAGAAGAAAAATTTATGCTCATGAATGTTACCCCATAAAGTGTTACTCTAATATACACAATACCAGTTTTACCGAGTGTGTTGCTTTGTTTTCAGACATAATCACAATCCAGTGAAGAAAAAATATCTGCTTCACTAGGTTATGTTAAATGTGGTGTTGCCTAAAGGCAAAGTTAAAGAAGGAATATCTTTCATACTTTAAAGAGCATCACTCTTGTTTAACAGGGACAAGATCCTCCTATAGGTAGGTTGTGTTGCACTTTGACCTTTGTAAAATGAGTATAAAATTTTAAATTATGTATTAGTGACACAGATGCTTACTGAAGTTTTTGTAAGGGTGTTTTCCATGTGAAAACGCAAAAATCCCCTAGTAGTTTTCAGAGCAAAGCTAGAGAATACATTTCAGTGTAATGTATATGTATGCCAGATTTTTGGTTTATATGCATAACCGTGAATTTCAGTTTTTATAATCAGGTGTAGATGCTTAAACTCGCCTTCAGAAGATAAAGGAAAAATCTAGACCAGGATATTCTGCCTAAATGGGATGTTTGGAATTCTTACACGTAGACATAAAGTACTGGTTTTTTATAACTTTGTCTGTGCAGGAGTCCTGACTAAATGTAAAAATGATCTTTGAAAGAACAAAGTGAACCGTGAGTGAAGATGGCCTACTTGTTCAGTTTTCTTGGAGTACTCTAACCTTTTACAGTTCAGTAACTGTTACTTTTCATAATGGAAATCTAGTAATAGAAGCAATGCTAATAGAAGCTAAAAGGAAACAGGATATTAAATATCAGTGGGAAAAAAAAATGATGTGATGGACTCTTTTTAAGATGCTGGGAAGGCAAAATGGATGGTTGGGACCTGTTTTTAAAGGGGGGGGTGGGGCGGGCATCCTCTTCCATACTTACTATAGAGGCATATTCTATAAAGGCAGAATTCCTTTCAAAAAGCCTATACTCAAGAATGATACATTTAAATTTGCCTCCTTTTAATTTGATCTGAATTTCTTGACCTGTCTTTTACAATAGATGTTCTCACAATATTGTGGAAGAACTGCAAACTCCAGAACTCAGATTTCTTAAGTGCTGTTTCCTGCCCTGTAACATTCTGACTCAAAACACTTGGAGAATGTGCTGTTCTGCTTATCAGGAAAAATACAAAAAAAATATAAAACAAAAAACGTGACTCTGAACTGGTCTTAGGTTAATAGTTTTAAGGAAGAATATTGCTCTTGTAAGACTGTCTCTTGAACTCGGAACTTGCTTGAGTTCAGTGTTGCAGCATGCACTTGACAGTTTTAGTAATGTCGTGATGTAATGCCTTCAAAATGAACTCATGCTAACTCTGAATGAAATCATTTGGCCTCACAGCTGATGTCTGTCTGTCTACTGGAATGTCTTCAATACTGCAAAATTAGCATTTGAGAGAAGACATTTAAGCAACTTTTAAACCTTGCCCTTCACTGTGCCATTTTGTGTTGCAGTGCTAGTATGGGGGATCACTTTGGTTACACCTCCGAGTGCAATTAATTCTTGGGCTGCCATGCAGCATTATTATGTAGAGCTTTCAGAAAGCATATGGAGTTCCCTGTTTCCCTGGTTGAGTTGAGGGTAGGTCATGTACCCATTCAACAAACATGATGTTACAGCGGAGCTCAAGCACTGCCTGTCTGGGAGTCAGCTGCTCTGACTCTGTCACCAGCAGTTTGGGACCTCTCGGGGGTGTGCTCTCAGCTAGGTTAATGTCCCTTGGCCAGGTGCTTAGCGCAGGCTCAGTTTGGTTCGTTACCACCTTGTCTCCAGCATTGCTTTTGCTTTCCCAGTCCCATGCTGAAACAGCAAGCAGTGCCAATAAGACATTAAGGCATGGGGCGGTCTGTATAATCAGATTAATGATTGAAAGTATGTTAGATCTTATTGACTCGTCCTTTCAAAGCAATGTAGGTGCTCTTTTGGAGCACAGTAGTGTATAATAATGAGGCAAATGAAAGTTCCATGAACTGCTTGGCCTACTGAACTAGCTAATTCAAGAAATGATGATATACCAGTTGTAGATGAGATCATTGACACCTATTTTGGTGGAAGCTGAAAATCCAGAAATAGTGGTCCAGTCTATTAATCAGGATGTTTTGAGGCAGTGCTTTCAGTGCCAGCTACATAGATGATTTGTTTGTCGCAAAGTGTGCAAGTGGTGTTGATTAGAACAGAGTTAAAAAATCACATAATGAGAAAGCATATTTTCAAGTGCTAGGGAGAAAATGTGTGCTTGGGAATTACCCTGTTTTCTGGTAGAGGCAGTCTGGCATGTTAGTAGTCATTTTCATCTCTTACTCTGCAAATCCTTCCCCCAGTAGCATAATAGCTGGTTAGCAAGGCATCTAAGCCTAATAAAGGATTGTCTTTGTCGTTTCACGTATAGGCTTGCCTTCTGATGACTTCTGTTTTGATGAGCTTCTGTATTTTATCTGGGTGAAAATACTTCCCTAGATAGTGCTCAGAGGGATGCTTTTGCAATGCTGTCAGACTCAAAATGGTGGATTAAAGCAGGCCATAAAATAAGAGTAGGAACTTTTTTCAGTAACTTGCTTATAGCATATGTATGACACAAATTATTAAAACTAGCAGATTTTCAGAATTATAGATGAATTTAAAAGTGGAATTTTTAAATTGTGCATTAAATGTAAAGCAGTATAAACTTCAGAGCATAACTTGAGCTGTTTGTACTTTCTTGCAGGAAGATGGTTGTGGATGCTAATGCAATTGCTGATTTAAGATTTCTAAGTCAGCGTGAGGCAGCAAAGTAGCTATTGTTTAACTTGTCTGCCTCCATTCATTCCTTGAAATACTTCTTTCCCTTGACTCTTTCAAGCATACTATTTCCTTGTAGAATAGATAGCAAGTTTTAGACTGTTATGTTTCTTCTGCTCTTGACTTTAATATAACATCCAAATCTTCTTTTGTTTTGCAAGCTTTCTGAGTTAATTGAATGCTTATTTTTAATCACAGGTCAGATTGACAAAAGCCCAGTAGCCACTTACTGGCCACTCACGGGCAGTAAAACAAGTTTTGTGTAGGAATCAACAATGGTGTTACCTCCAGCTTTGAACATTTCTATTGGAGCTCTGCTTGGAGAAGTGTGAGAAATAGCCGTGTTGAGCATGACGTCACTGCTCGCTTCGCAGATGTGGAGTCATGTGGCGAGGCAGAGTGACACTGCTTTGCAGGTCCTGGTAGTTGCCAAGTCTCTGCTAGGGGATGTTGCTGCCCGCAGGGAACAGGTTCCTGCTGGGAGATGCCAGTTTCGTCTGAGAGCTGTTAGACTAAGCTGGCATCTGTTAAATTCAAATCGAGCAAACAAAAATTTCGAGGGACTTCAGGAATAGCGCTCCAGCTTTAGTCCTTTCCTATTTAAAAAAAAAAGTTAACTTTTTAGTCTATCTTGTTTGACTTCACCTTTACTAAAATTTCATCGCCAAAATGAATTCAATTAATTGAAGTGAAGGAAAAATAAACTTATTAAAGCCAACTGGTACAGGTCCCTTCACAGAACTAACTCAGCAATGTACTCCGCTGTATGTAAACGCTCTTCCACAAATTCTCTGACATGGTGACCAAGCTAGTGGGATACTTCAAGTACCAAATACAAGTAAGTGCCATGATAAGTGTCCTATACAAATAAAGCCTTTACTTCACCAAGCCATTGTCACTTCAGTTGACCCATTTACATGTGTACTGATTGACTTTTAAGGTGAATTCATTTTTATATCAGTGTTATTAGATGGCTGGAGCTCTCTTCACTGTGCATTTAACAAGCAGACTGAAAACAAGCATATATCTGTATATGTATACATGCAAGGACAGGCTGTTCAGAAGGCAGATGTTAATGCTTCTCTTCTAATGGTCAATGAATTGTCACAAAATACTAAAAGAGGACTTACTCCTTTTTGCATCATGCACCTGTTGTGCATGTCCAAATTGACCTCTGCAGGCTTGCATAATTTGTGACTAAAAGCATTGGTTGCTGTCCTCATATATACAGTCTCTTTCTAGGAGAGGTGCTGCCACTTGTAATCTTCTGCAGAACCACCCCAATCCTCAGTTCAGCACAGGCATAGCAAGCTCCTGCCTTTTTGTGGAGCCACTGTTGCTTATCCACGATCTCTGAAATCTCAGTCCAGTGGTTTGTGATCTGGACCAGAAAGAATATTCTGTGTGACTCCGTTCAGCAGGTAGAAACAGCTGCTTTGGGCTTCTGGAACTGCAGCTGGCATGATCTGCCAGTTGTTTGTCTGGGCCTCAGTACTGTTTGAGCTCCTTCTCCACCAAAAAGTCCCAGTGCAGGCCTGTCTTGGCAGGTGGCTGTGCAATGCTTTGATTCTCCTTTGGAGAAGAGCTCTAGGGGTTGGTTTCAGGATATATGACTTCTGTAAAAGCTTCTGTTTTCGTCATTAGTAGTCCTCTCTCCTATAGTTTGAAACTACTGTGAAGTCCAGAGGAGGCGTGCTGTTCGGTTCCCTAGAGGAATATCAGGAATTAGTTTCAGCTAAATGATTTCTCAGTTTTCTGAAGAAGCATTCTATCATTTGGAAATAGAAGTAAAATTTTCATTTCATTGTTGAAATGTTGTCTTCTGGTAGGTGTGTTTTGGTCTGAGAGAGGTTCCTGCCCATAGGAATAATATACTGAAAAATGGAGCATAAATTGTGAAATGTTCGTATTTTGTGTGTGATCACTGGGCAAAACCACCCTGACAGAGCTTGGCTAGATATACAGCATCTTTGGTTTTCAGACCATTGTTCTGATTCGGTCTGCAAAGGCAAGGGCTTTTAATACTTAAAACTGTAGGTAGATTACAGGGAATGGCTGCTGATAGTGCTTTAAACTATTTAGTCATATCCAGCTTGTGTAAGTACAATATAAAAACTATTCTCAGGGAGAGATCTTTGCATTTTAAGCTTACTCAGTCCAAGTGTCTCAGGTAGGGTGGTTTGGTTTTTTTTCTGTTTGGGCCTGATGTAAAAGGTCAGAAGGCTTTCCTCCTCTTCAAAAGACTAACATGGTGTAAGCTAAGGCAAAGCTTGGAGAGCTTCAGGCACATGCTGTTTTCTAAAGGCTTTTCAAGGCTGTCTTCATAAGTAATTTTGTTTGAGTTTCTCTGCTCTGCAAAAAGTGAATCGGAAGAATTCATGTCCCTTTGGTTAATTCAAACTAGATGATTATCTTAAGAGGGAAGATACCACTTCAGTTTGAGCCAATTCTGCCCTACTTGTGAAAGCAAGCTCAGAAAAACCCCAATTTCTGTGATCCAAATTCTAGCACTGCCAGTTTCATTTCCATTTAAACATAAAGCTCTGAGCGGCTGAGAAGTGCAGTTGTTGACAGATTAAGCTCCAAGAAATAGACAGAGATGGCAGGTTCTGTTCTCCTGTGTTCTGTCAGTCTTGAGCACTGGCAGCATAGGAGAGTCGTTTTTAGTTAACAGCTACGAAAGCAATGGTGCAGAGTTTTCATGCTTTAGCTAAGTGCCTGTTTTGTTGCAGGGCAAGCTAGTCAGACTTTAGAATCTGGTTTATGCAGGTGAGACTTTGCTGTGGTTTATTTTTCTCCAGAGATCTGTTGGTTTTGTAGCCTAACAGAAGCAAAAGCAACTTAAGCTAGATCAGGAAAGAACCTCATGCATTAGCAGACTCTCCTTTAGTGACCTTTGAGACCGTTTTGCTGTTGGCATTCAAACTATTTTAAAAAAATAAAAAGACAGTTATTTTGCTGCTTGTGATTATCAAACCTGAAGATTTCTTGAAATGTATTGTTAGTGTGTTGAGACGATAAAAGCACGATGTTACATATAAAACTTTGCTTTTATATCTGTAGAGGGATTCTCTGAAGTGCTATGGAATTACATATTAATATATGTTCTTACGAATTGACTGATGTTTTTTCTGTATTTTTGTTGTTTTCAGAATACACAGATGATAATGCCCTGATTCCTAAGAACTCATCGGTAATCGTTAGAAGAATCCCTATTGGAGGAGTTAAAGCTACCAGCAAAACATATGTTATGTAAGTATCCATAAAGCATTGTATTCTTTGTTAGGGGTTTCAGCATGTTAACTTTTTTTATTGATATTAGTTTACAGAGGCATTCAGGTTCTATCTTTCTTGTTAAAGCTGCTGTTAGTTTTTGTTGTAATAGGGTAGATTTTAACGTATCTGTCCCAAAGTAGACTTACATTTTTAGGCCTGCTGGGACATGGGGTTTGGACTCCAACAATGGTAACTTTTAGATGATTCTGTTGGGTTTGTTCTTGGGGCTGATTGTTCTGAGACCCAAGTTGTAGATCCTGTTTCCTCTACATGGAGAGATTCCTTATTATATGTGTTTGCTTCTATTGCTTTTATAGTAAAGGCAGATACACATTGTAGTGTAAACTTACAATTTGTTCCCATCTCAGAAGAGTCTGATTCTCAGTGTTTGACTATTTCTTGCATTTTGGGGGAGGGGGGGCGGGAGGGATATGGCAGGTATTCTTACGCCCCAAATCTGGGGGTTTTGCATACTAGCTATAGAGGAAGGGCCAAGGGTTGCCAGCTGGCGAACTATGCAGACAAGAAGTTTCATTCATAAGTGATTCCTATTAGTTTCCTAAAGACAACGTCCGTTTCAGGCAAGAGAAAAAGAACGGTATCCTTAAGTGTCTTGCCTTTTGTGCGAGTATGATGAAGGAATAGTTAATCCTTTCCAAACTTGAAACGCAGTAAGCAGTTTAGCACGTTACCAAATGTTACTAGTTATCTTTCTAAGTCTGTTTTTACCCTAAGCTGGTATCTGTACTCCAGGTCTTAAATCTGTATTCCTAAGGTTTACGGAGGACAGAGAATTGGGTGTATTGATTAAAATTGTAGATACTCAAATGCAATCCTGACTACAGGATTATTGCTGTCATTTATGTATTTATACAGTCTAGTTCTGTATCAGCTACATTAGCATAATTTGAATGGTCATGTTTTCCAGCTGCCTTAAAGATATGCCTCTCCACCGCAATCAGTAGATATTATTAGCTTGTGGTTTTGCCATGTCTTTCTAATGTTGGTTCTCAATAAATAAAGTRTACTGATGAGTTACAGCGTGTCTCAAACAAACAGTACAGCAGCATCCCGGTACCCATGAAGCATTTGCAAGCAAAAAAACCCTGAATTTATGTGGCTCTGGGTGTAAACTTTGGGCGTGTTACTGCAGTAGTTGTTGCAGTGCTTTCAGGCACTACCTAGTAATTCTGTACGCCACAGCGTTGTGCTTAAATCATGGCCTTGTTTTGGGGGTTAATTTAATTATGTATGCTTAATGCTGTCTTGTCAATGCATCCTCCGTTTCTGGTTGGATGGCACCCTCTCCTGGTATTGTAGTGCTGCCCTAAAATGAGAGGAGAGTGCTGCCCTAAAATGAGAGGATAGATGCTGCTAGCATCAAAGATCAAAGATACCTGCATGTGGGGATAAGGAAAGAATGACACTGCTGTTCTAACATTGAAAATTAACCAGGCAGATTAGCTTTCTATTYCTTCAGCTGGAAACATTGCAGAAACCACTGGTAGAGTGGTTAATGTTTGCAAATGATAAATGTATGCTGTAATGCTGGAGAGGCCTTCAAAAAAGTGTTACTTGCCTTGTAGTATGTTCTTCAAGGTAAATGTATGAAGAAACCATGGTGTGGTAATCTAAAGTATTTCCTTGTACTTCCTCATCTTCAGGAGGTGCATGGCTGTCATTGTGAGCCTGGTGGTGTTCTAGCAGTGGCAGGAAGCATGAGCCTTTCTGTTTGTACATCAGTTCCACGGCAGCCTTTCAATTGCCTCTGCTCATGGGACACTGTGGATGATGGATGAATTGTTTGTTAACGATATCAATGGTTGCATGTCTGTTTCATGATGAGTAGCATGCAATACAGATCAATGAGTATGTGGAATCTCAGCAAGTTTTCAAATGTGATAAATATTTCCTAAAATACTGTAGCATTTTCAAGATTATCTTAAAGCAAATTCTGGCAATTAAGACCTTTTTTTTTGTCACAGGACTCCTAAATCGCACAAAATCCTAGAAACTGCTTTCAGGTGACATTTCTACTACTATTTTTAGTCAATATAGCATATGTAACACGTTTAGTATTTTGGCACTTTCATGGCTAAATATAGTAGATATCTGAACACAGTGCTTGGGCTTCCACAAAGAAACACTGTTCTAAAGACGATGCTGCTGACATTTTTATGTTACTCCTTTGTCAGATGACTGATTTTTTTCACTTAAGTAAACTTGCACTTCAAAGTGTCTGGATTATCACTGTTCTTTCTTAGAAACTAAAGTACCGTATCCGGTACCTATTTATAATACTAGGGATATACAGATTGGCTAAAGCTACCTTCGTATTTTGATGGTTGATTATTTAAGAACACAAAACTGTAGTACAGACTTCATATTTTTGATAGTTACATAGCAGAGACAAAATATCTGAGGACTTCCTCTTGCACTGTTGTATTCTATATCTGTAAGTTTTAGAGTAATTTGTGACAAAGTAGAAATGTGATTTTTGGGGGTTTTTTTAGTTGCACTGAATGTACCAAGAGAGAACAGTTTATATATACAAATAAATTTCCACATTCACTAGACTATCGGAACATAATGTTTTGATGTTCAGGTTTTATAATCTGTTTTCGCTGCTTTATGTTGGGTACAAGTGCTTTATTTTAAATTCTGATCACCTTTATTTCTTCTTCTAGAAGTCGAACTGAGCCAGTGAGTGGAACATCAAAAGCAGTATGTAAAAACACAATCTCACACTTTTTTCTACACACTGCACTTAATTCTAAACAATGTAGCCTTTTATTAATTTTCCAAACATTAACTTAATATATTTTCAAGTAAAACATAGTATATGTTGTAAATACAATGTATTTGATTCAGCATAGTAAAAACTGAGTAATGCCATCATTTGCACAGTTCTAATGTGAATATTGGTATTTGTGCCTAGTAATGCATTGTATTTCATATTGAATATGCTAGAATATTTCCTGTATGACTTTGTGTTGTACAGATAATGTATGATCGTTTTTAGATCATGTAGGTTCAAGGTTTGCACAATTGAACATGGTGCCATGTTCTACATCTGTCTGTCTATAGCTAGTAATATGTATGTTTGTATAGGTTGTTGTGTGCTTTTTGTTTCTTGCAATAAAAATTGTTTGGAGTGTATTTTTTTGCCATTTTCACATTGTATCACTTAGCTTTTGTTTTTAAATACTTTTTTTGCCTAATGGTTTTTGAAAATGTTATCAAAAACCACTGAGAAACCATTATTGTTAAACTTGGTACTGTTTCTTACTTTTGACTTGGGGGTTCAAACAAATACCAAAACCAACATATCCCATATGTTTTGAGGACAGTTCTGTGCAGCTAAATGATTCATTTTCATGTCCTTAAATATTTGGGTATTTGTTCCCAAAACTGTATAATTGAAGTGATATTGTTTGGGCCCCTCTGAGTACATAAATGTCTTTAATAGATTGCCATGAATTTCAATATCGTTGCTACACAAAGTGGTATTCTAAAGTTCTGCATTTGATCTTTCCACTTTATCTGATGAAGCAGTTTAGTTTAATAGTTTGTCTGCAAATGAAAATATCTAATACAAATTTTGGCACAAGGTTAGAGCCTGGTGCATTTTTGGGTGAAATCCCTGTCACTTTTCTTAACTTCTGCCTGCAGTACATTTTTGGATCTGGGTGACTTCAGGGTTGGATGCTGCTTTAATTTCTCAAAAGGTTAAGCCTTTCTTTAGTATACCACCACTTTGAATTTACATTTGGAAAAGGGGCAGCATTTTTCTTCAGGTTTTAAAACACTGGTTCTGCTGCTAAAATATAAATAAGTAACGCACGAAAATACTTGACTGGTAATGGTCTAGATCTTGATTTGCCACGTGGGTCGAATAATATGTGTAACTACGCATTTCAAAATAGTCCTTACAGTATAAAAATTACTATTTGGTGTTTTTTATTTTTCATCTTTATTTTAAGTATAACTGCTTTTTCTTCACTAGAACGGTGTGAGGCATTACACTAACCCTGGATCATTGGATCTGATCACTTGATAAGCTGTTAGGATAACTTAATCTAGAAATTCATGAACTCTGGGTCTGTGTTCTGTGAAGAATACAGCCTCTGATTCTCGTGGAATGGTATACAATCAACTTAAAATTGAAAACTTTTTGTTTGTAGGTCTAAAAACACTAAGTCTAAATCTGCATCCGTAATTCTATTGCTGATTGATTCGAATTCCTTTTTGGACATGAATGCCTCTCATTGTGAGTTTGAGTTAGTTTAACTGGCCCAGTGACCCTAGTAGTTAATGTAATGCATTTATGTAAACCACGTTTATAGTATTTGATCTAATTCAGATGGGTTTTTATTTCTTGAAAACAGTTATTTTTCTTTTTGTTTACTAGCATGTGTATAAACACAAATCACATGTTCATAAATAAAGTTAACATTCTTTTAGCCTTGTGTGTTCCCTGGCATGTCTGTATTACATTTCTAAGTAGCATCTTACCATAAGCTAACATAGATGTCTCCAAAAAAAAAAAAAATTTTAAAAAAAGGAAAAATCCTGGAGTGGGAGGGAAGACTTAGTGTTAGTTAGAACTAGTTAAAGTAAATGAAAGGCAAAGCAAAAACATTCCCTTGTTTGCTCTGACTGCCCCTGATTTGGGTTGTGGGTAGCCATAGGGAGGGTGGAAGCCTTGCATCTCTCTTTACAAGTCCTCTCTCCTCTCACTGTAAAAGCACTGCAGCCTCAGGTGCTTCTAGTGTTGGAGACACGATTAGCTTTATTCTTAAAGCTAACTCAGGTCTTGGTCTAAAGTGTGGGGGTTTTGTTTGTTGTTGTTTTTGTTTTAAATACACATATTTCTGTATGTATTTCAAAGCAGAACCTGGATCTTAGTGTGGTAGGAATAAATCACTGGAAAGCTTGCCAATTATTGTTGGAACAGTAAAGCAGCAAAATTAAAATTAGTTAAGATTTTTTTTTAAAGGATGCACGAAAGCTTACACTTTGAATATTTCTTCGTTGTCTTGCTCTTATGTTAGCTGTCATTCTGCACTTCCAAATTTGTGTGGCTGTCCTACTGTTACTACAGCCAAAGCAAGAAAGTGGATCCTTTTTGTTTTAGTATCACTATTTCCGTAACTGCAAGGGTCTCTCATTGGTATTTGTCCTTAGAGGCTGCAGAAATGCAGAGAGTCGTGCCCATTGTTTTAGCGCAGTCAAGCACAACTGTGATCCTTCCTGGCTAATTTTTTAGTTTAGCCAAGCTATCAGGTTTTAGGAAACCACTGTAATTTAAATGTAGCACTTTAAATGCAGCAATGAGATTAGCCTTTTCCTCCTATTTTCTGTCCCCTTTCCCACTAGCTTTATGTTAGTTTCTGTTTAGACTTCTGTGTGAAATGGGAGTTAATATATTGACTGTTGATTCTGGTTTTTTGGGCTTGGTGTTTTCCGCCCCCCCCAGCTCTTCTGCAGTATTATCTTAGGGTYGTATACAAGTTTCATGGAGATGTTGTTTCTACTTGACTGATTTGAGGGACAGGCAGGAAATACTTCAGTAGAAATTTAAAGGGGAAAAAAAAAAAAGACACAAGAATGTAGGATCTTTGGAAGATGGCTGTTGGGCAAACATACTAAATAGTACATTAATTATCTATTTGCTGCTTTTGATTACTGTTTAGTAGAAAGGAGTGCTATCACCTCCTTTAAGAAATTAGACTGTTGCCTGCAGGCCATATAATAACTGCTTCCTAAAAAAATACAAGAACTAATTAATAGTTTATTAACTGGTATGTTTCAGTTACTGGTCAATACTAGACTGTTTAATGCTAGACTCCAATAGAGAGCTTTCCTAATTTCTAGTTTGCTTCTGAAAAACCACAGAATGATAGTGGTTGTGCCTGCCATGAGAGAACATAGGCCTGTTTTTCCACGTGTAAAAGAGTGGCATATGGAGCATGAAGCTTCAGAATATTTGATCAGACTTCCTTTTTAACATAACTAGGTACAAAATGTTCTGAAAAGAAAAATTTGGATCTTCTGGCAAGACTTGCAATGGAAAGAAGGTCTCTGTCCAGATCTAGTGTTCCTCTCCGAAGGCACATTTTCAAGAACTTTTTAGTAATACAGTGATGTTGTATGTGCTTTCCTAAACCTATAATAGAGAAGGAATGATTAACTGGAGTGAGGAATCATCTTCTGCATGTAGGTCTTTTTTCCCCAGAGTCTGCTAAAACTACTCCCTTGAAATCTTCCACTACATTAGGTAATAAAGGACAAGAGCTTTTTCTAAGGAAGGGTTTTAATCTCTCTTCTGATCAATTTAGTCACCTCTTGAGGTGAGCTGTTCAGTTTACGTTGTGAAATTTTATTGTACATTTTTGAACAACTTAAGACATAATAAGCAGTGATTTGAGTGTCCTTCTGATAGTGTTTTACTAGTGTCAGCTTAACTGCTGCTTGGGGCGTAATATAATTCAATATATTGGAAAAGGAACTAGATAAGAGTTACCCTTTTTACTTGTGGAAAAACTGCACTTCHGTATTAGTTCTCAATAAACACTGCAGTCCATTAGTAACTAGTGGCCTGGGGACTTCATTCCTGCAAGCTGTTCCAGTAGGTAGCTGGGAGGGAGGAGTGTGGTTGCCATGGAGAAAAAAATTACAGGATTGTACTCTGAACCCATGTTTTCATCATCAAGAGTACGCTTTGCACTTTCTTGCTTTTGTTCGTTTAGTACTGGGCTGCTATTAAAAATTGGTTTTGGTCTGATAGCAAGGAAAATACTAAATTCTCACACTTCCCAAACTGATTCAGATAGTATGGCCTGTGGTCTAATAAGATACAAGAAATCAGTTTTCTCAGCTTTTATAGGCTACTCTGTCATGATAAACACCTTTAAATAATGTAAGCAGTTTTTTTTTCCCTAGACAAAGTGGTGGGTTACTTTTATGGCTGATGTTTTGGATTGGTGTTTTTATTTGGGTTCTGTGGGGTATGGTGAGTTTGGCATTTTCAAACTTACTGACAGGATGGGCAGAGTTCATGTTTCAGGACTGATACGCCTGTGCTTTATTCTGTCAGGCGACTACTGTGTTCATAAAAGCATAACCATGTGCATTTATAAATGATGAGACATTAACTGATTAATTTACAAACTACACTGGAAATAAGTTTCCTGTAGTGATGCGTCCTTCTCAAATAAACTTAAGGGTTTGGTTTTTTTTTTAAATCCTTTTTAGCTGAAAATTGACAGCTTCCTTACCCCTTCGACTTTTAAGCAGTTGTGAGCATTTGACAAGGGTCCCTTTCTGAGATATTCTGGAGCAATAAGTTGATCTCAAGTGGGTTTGGTTAGTTTAGTTTCTTCTCATTAACCACACAGGCACTCTTTAAGCTGTCATAGGTTTGGACTTTGTTTTGAACAAATACAAATTACACTAGGTTGGAAATGCCTCTTTCAGTGACGCTCGGAGAATATAGTGCAGACTTTCAGACTACAGTAGAGGTTAACTATTGCTATGTTTTGATTGTAGAACTTGAATATGTGTTTAATTTTTTGTGAACAGATTGATGACTCTTCTGCATCTATTTCTCTGGCCCAGCTTACTAAGGTATATATATATTCTTGTCAAATACTTTTTAAAAAAAAAAAAAAAAGTGTTTGCTTCGTATTTTTAAATCTTATACTGTGATTTATAGCTGGATAACTGTTGTAATTTGAACAAAACTTTAATTTAATTTTTAATAATTTCAAGTATTCATTTTAACTTTAAAATGTGTGTATATTTTGATACTATCCTGTAAAGAGTAGTTSCCAGTTTGGGAAGATAGAAGGGGAGTACCTTATCAGCCTCAACATAATGTTGCAGTATTACTCATCTTCAAGACACAAAGAAGAAGCACTTCAGAAGCTGTTTACCGTTTTTCATACGTTTCGTTAATTTTGCGTTGGAAACTAACACAATTTTTACAGAAGAATTTAATTGGCTGTAAGTTATGGACATTTCAGGGGGTTTGCAACAGCCAAAATAGAAGCGTTTCTGTAACATGGACAATTGCATGGCTATTTTTGAATTTCTAGTCATTATAGTTACAGATCCATTCTTTGAATGCTGCACAATTTCATAAATTGTAGTACAGATACAGTGGACAACACAATCTAATTTGTTTGAACGCAGACTGTGTAAATTGTGTAAATGTACCTAATTGTTTATAGGAATATACCAATGTGTATGTGTGGCATATTAGCAGATGTGACCTTCTGAAACTGTTGTAATGCCATGTTTTGCTATGGAACTGCTTGCATTTTTTGCTCAACAATGTGTAACTTTGTCTGGGAAAGCACTAGTGATTGCACTTTGTGAAAAGGCATAGTGCTAGCCAATTAAATTACTAGTCTTAAAGTTACAAAGATTAGAGAAGGCAGGGCCTAATGCAGAGTAGCTAGTTCTTTCTTCTGAAAATAAAGGCTGGAGTTCAYTTCTGAGAAAGAGAAATCTCTTCCCACTGGTAACTTCTTCCCTCTCTCACTGCAGAAATTAAATTGTGTACATTTGGCAAAAAAAAAAGTTTGGAAGGTAGCCACCAGAAGAAATTGGTCTCCATTAGTGCTGTCCCTAAATGTGTCCTTGGTTCTGTAAACTCATGTGAAGTTTTACTCTAAAATGTGAAAAACTGTCCAAGAGGTGTACACATTTAAGCTTTCAAGAAAATTTAAGTATTTCAGAAAAAGGCAGGAACATAACATAAAGCAGCTCAAAACTGTTACTTAGTCTAACCTCTTTAGCGCAGACTGGCTTAGCATGGAGGCAATGTGTTAACAGTTTTCTGTTTTATTATTACTATGTATTAAATGCCATATTTGAATTTTGGTCTATTCCTACTAATGTTTTGTGGTTTTTGGATGTGTTTTGTAAACCGTTTGGGTTCAAACAAATTAGTCAAGTATCTGTAAAGTTTTCTGTAAATGTTAATGGAAATGATTTCATAGCTGTCGACCTGGATTATGTTACTGTTGAGAAAAAACTGTGTATATGAAACAACCATTTAATAAAATGTTGAAACTAGTTGGTTGCTTTTGTGAATGAATGCATATAAAAACAAAAACATGAGTGGTTGATCTGAATGATAGGTGCTTGAAGGTCCAAATAATTTAGTCACTCCCTTAGACCCTGCTTGTATCTGGACTAGTGTGTAATTAAAACATTTTAACAAATACTACTTAAAATCAGCTGGCTTCAATAATTTGAAGATCTAGTTCTGCATAAGGTTTATATTACAATTTGTATGTTAAAAGGACACAGGCAACTGGAAAAAACTGCAGGTTTTGCTTACTGTAGTTAAATCACTTAATATGAAGAAGTTAGTAGGGGGGGAACATGCAGTTTGGACTGCCTACAGCACATGATGGTCAAATTTCTACTGAAAAGAATCTTTTATCTTGCTGAGGGATTATAAAAAGCTTGATTCCTTTTAATACTTCTGTGTCAGAAGCTGAATTTCAGCAAGCAGAAACAACTTCCCCGACTTAAGTTGTGTGTCCTTTTAATGCTGCAAAATGTAAATAATGATACTTGCATACATCTTTCTCAATTAAATGTACAGTGGATATTTTCTCCTTCAAATAGTCTGGAGCTTAAAAATCAGTTTAAAAATACTGGATAGTATATTTTTTTCTACACACAGCTTCAGTCCACTTTGAAGAAAATTGGATTGGTTACACAAGTCTTTATGTAAGGTACAAACAGAGCCTAAGGTTTTGAGTGCTCAAGAATGCTCTTTTCAAGTAGGTTAACAGGCACATAAACATCATGTAATGGCGTAAGGACTCCCCAGAATCTTCAGGACAAATATATTTTATATAAGCAGCTGTTTTCATGCAACCTCAGCTAGCGTTGTGCTGCTCTTTACAGGATTGGATGAGTGGTGTTGTCTTTGGCTGTGTGGGCTTAAATGTGTTTCTAATGTGTGTGTCAAATAATTACCTGTTAAACAGACTGCCAATCTGGCTGAAGCCAATGCTTCCRAAGAAGATAAAATAAAAGCTATGATGACACAGTCTGGCCATGAATATGATCCAATCAAGTAAGTGTTGATAATGTCAAATCTGTTCTTTTGAAGAGTGTGGAAAAACTGTAGAGATGTTTATTTTAACAAGAGACACACATGCATACCTTTTTCTTTTTTCCCCAAAAAACTTTTAGTTACATGAAGAAACCCTTGGGTCCACCTCCACCGTCATATACTTGCTTTCGTTGCGGAAAACCTGGCCACTATATAAAGAACTGCCCAACAAACGGGGTAAGATTGTGGGGGACTTCTGGTGTTACTTAAATTTTTTTACCTTGGCAGTTGCTTAACAAATACATGAATATTCGTATTAAGAATTGTTTCTCTTGGAGTGAAATACAGACATTATATGACAATGTTGCAAAGCTTTTCAAAATTCAAGGGAAACCTGGAATTAAAAATGTAAAATTTCCTTTTTTCTAGGTCATGGGCATTAAATATGTCTATAGATCTTTCTCTGTGAACTTCATGTATATTTTGATGTATTTCAATATTATTGGAAAATTTTCTCTGTTTTTAACTCTTTTTAATGACAGTTCACAGTTTTTAGTATTTTGGATAAAAAGATGTTTCTGTTGACCCCATCTATTGAATATTTGCGAGTTCTAATTACACAAGTCTTTGGTTGAGTATTCATGGCATTTAATGTGTATGCGTGAGGTATGAATTCAACCTTTGTATATAGATGGTGAATGTAAGTTTCTCCAGTGACTGATTGAGAGCACCAAATTAAGCTCTCACTCTGAATTGTGCTTTGGAGGAGGAGCAGGTTTGTGTCTTCTCTGAGTGGATGGTGAGCTAAGGGATATTTCACCCTTCAGGAACCTGAAGTTAAGCCAAAGAGTGTCAAATGAGTTCAAAACACTGCTCAAGCCTTTGGAACATCCTGGCTATATTCCTTTAGGGACATAAGTATTTTAGTTGAGCAACCCTTACCCTAAATAAAAGGAGAGGATTAAAGGCTTTTGCTGCTTAAAATAATCATGGAAATCTCATTTTAAGTGTGGGTCTTAAGATGAGGTATGTCTGCATTTCTTTTCTTAACAGGACAAAAATTTTGAGTCTGTTCCCAGAATTAAAAAGAGCACAGGAATTCCAAGGAGTTTCATGATGGAGGTGAAAGATCCCAATACAAAGGGTGCTATGCTGACAAACACTGGAAAATATGCAATACCAACTATTGATGCGTAAGTATGGAATTAATTGGACTGACCAAAAAGTGAACAAGAGAAAACGTGTGTAAATGCCTGGGTGGCAATGCAACCAAGTTGGCCAGCATCTGTAATTACGGGGGAGGAAGCATTATCATTGTATCTTAGCCTTAAAATCTGTGATGCTTTCTAATGTTAAAATAGGGTGGTCCTATTGTTCATACCCTTGGAAGTTGGTTAAACTTGTGGTATGCTAAGAATCTGTATTTCTGCAAAACATTTCAGTAGCGTTTATAGTTGGAATCATTCTCTTCGAAAGCTCGTTTTGCTTCGGTTTTATGTTTCAAAGGCTTCTTGCAAAATTTAACAAATAGCTGTTGGACTGAGATTTCCTCCCCCTCTGACTTTTATCAAATCCCATGTGTGAAACAGACAAGTTTTGCTGTTGCTATAAACTAAGAAAATACTGCTGTGTGCTGAGAACAGTGGCTGTTTTAAAATGCACTTGGTAGCACTTCTGTTTTTCTGTCATGGATCTCCTTTCGTAGAAGCTGTAACATAGACTTCTTTCATTTATAAAATGTAATTACTCGGAGACTAGCTTTATCCTGAGCCTGCAATTTACATGTACCCTCTGGCAAAAGAGAGATGGGATTAATTTCATCTCATTTCTAGCTGTCAAAAAAATATTTTTCTAGTCTGAGCTAATTTCTTAGCTGATCCAATGAATGGGAGAGTTCTGCAGAAGGAAGATTGTTCCACTCTCCCTCTTCTAGTGTTGTGGCTATAGAAAAGTAGTTTAAACTAAATGCCTGTGTTTTAGAAGGCTAGTGTGGAGTGAGAAGAATTCCATCTATTATCTTCTTTTGACAAAATCCAAAGCTTGGAAAAGTTTCCCTTTACCCATCTTTAACTTTTTTTCTTTTTCCACCCTCTCTCCAGGGAAGCTTATGCTATAGGAAAGAAGGAAAAGCCTCCCTTTTTACCAGAGGAGCCGTCCTCCTCCTCAGAAGAAGATGATCCTATTCCAGATGAGTTGTTATGTCTCATTTGTAAAGATATAATGACTGATGCAGTTGTTATTCCCTGCTGTGGAAACAGTTACTGTGACGAATGTAAGTGTTACTCATGTGTTTGTTAATTCAAAACATCACATCTGATCTTCTGAAAGCAGAAATAGGAGATAATGAAATTACTTTGTTACCCGTTCTATTTAATAACTTTAGTATACCCTGAATAGGAAAGGACTCTTCTCGTATAAAGGAAAAAAAAAAAGGCAGAAAGTTTTTTTCCCTTCTTACGTATCTAGTTAGATCCTCTTTACATGTGGAAGGATGAGTATGAGAAAAGTGCATAATTGTGCAGGTGATTACAGTATTAGGTATTGAATGCATTTAGTTTGTCCACAGCCCTTTCTCTCATACAAAATTACATATCCAACTCTGGTGACTTACTATGTCTGCAACAAACGGATAGCTAAGCGTTTAATCCACATTGTTGTCCACAGGAGGGTTGGTTAAAACCTTCAGAACTCAAACCTGCTAATGTTTTTTTGAAATGTGTTTTATTCATTAAGTAAAATTTAATTTAGGTTGTTGACTTCTCGCTGTACTAGGTACTGGAAAAAAGACTAGTTGAAACATCAAGACGCAGCCTACTCTACATCTTCAAATGTTACAATAGTGAAATATCAAAACTGTATAGTTATTGCTGCATACTAGAATTTTTTTACACTACTGAACATTTATAGCTTCATGCTGTCAATTCAAGACCATGTTCACCCATTAATCATACATCTTTTTATAATTGATTAGAACCCCAAAAATTTCCTTAGTTTGGCTAAAAACTATTTCGATGATTCTATTCACAGGTATTAGAACAGCATTACTGGAATCTGAGGAACATACATGCCCAACGTGTCATCAAACAGATGTTTCTCCTGATGCTTTAATTGCCAACAAGTTCCTACGCCAGGTAACATGATTACTTTTACGTAAACTGTTTGTAAGAAAAGTCTATTTGTAAAAAGCTGAAAGGGAAGAAAATATTAATTTACATCTCCTTAAGCAAGGMTAAATTGAATAAGGCTAAATTTACTTTTCAAATACATTATCTATTGTTACAGAAGCTTACAACTCTTCAGAGACTATCTGGCAAATTGAGGTCACACTTTTGTTTAACATGGTTGCCTCACTTTCAAATGCGGTGTTAACACCAAAGTACTTTAAATACGGATACTCTGCATTACCAGTCATTAATATCAGTGTTTAATGTCATGTGTTCATATATCACATTATTGATTTATTTTAGGATTAATAACATTTACAGGAATACACAAGTAATTTTACTCTGTGGAGGCTTTTGTTCATATATCTACTGAAGTTTCATATTACCTTTTTGTGAATGTTTTTCTGCCTCTAGGCTGTGAACAACTTCAAAAATGAAACTGGCTACACAAAAAGGCTCCGTAAGCAGATTCAGCAGCAACAGCAGCAGCAGCCGCCACCACCACCACCACCTCCACCACCTCTAATGAGACAAACAATAACAYGCAACCTGCAGCCTCTACTCCGGCCAGCAATTTCCAGACAGCAGGATCCACTAATGATACCATTAGCTTCTCTGGCTTCTCGTTCTGCTGCTGCTTTGTCATCGTTGGCCCCTGGTCAGTCATCTGTGGCAGCTGGGCTGCCAGTAAATCCGTCTTCTGTCGTCGTCTCTGATCTCCCTCCAGCAGTGTCCCTATCTCTCCGTGGTGAAAAGCCAGATGGACCTTTTCGGTAAGTTAAATCTGTAGATCAACATGAATATAAAAGACACCAAAATGCTTAAGTTAGATTATTCTTCTTGAGCTGCTCAGC
Organism: Phoebastria nigripes; assembly: GCA_035582835.1. Classification (NCBI taxonomy): domain Eukaryota; kingdom Metazoa; phylum Chordata; class Aves; order Procellariiformes; family Diomedeidae; genus Phoebastria; species Phoebastria nigripes. The sequence continues at coordinate 2,759,214 of JAYKAV010002833.1, forward strand.
TAGCGATTTATATATCATTAGTGACAGTTCCAGATAATTGCGGAAGTTCTGGTTTTTGTTTTTACTTTGAATGAGGACACTTTGATAAGTTGGAAGTGTGTCTCATGCAAGACTTTTCTCAAAAGTATTTCTTGTTTGGTTCCCGTATCAGTCATTCAGTACAGGTTTACCCTGAAAGAGGAACTTTTTTTYCCCAGGAGCCCTTTGATTTTAAGTGGCTAGCAATTCCTAAAGTAACCATTTATTTATATCAAACCTTCTTGAGTGCATTAATTTCTCTTTATTACTGAGGAAATAATATTTTCATGAAAAGTGTAAAAGCATGATTATAGGTAAAATTGACCAGGTGTTTTGACATTACTTTTTTCCACAGTATTTCTATCATCAATACTACGATGTCAGAGTCATCCTTAGTAATACACAGTGTAGTCAGTGATGCATAGTAAACATTGAAACACTGTAAATTTGACATGAAACTTGAAAGTCTTAAGTTTGCAACCCAGTGAAGTCATATGAAAATACATTAAAAATCTGTACTATTGTTTAGGGCTTATATCCTTTAAACTTTATGCCTTAAATGCAAATAGCCACTCTGTCCAGAAGACTGTCATGCTCAGCTGTACTGTTGAATACAAAGGATCACAATTCAAAAGAACTTCTAAGGCAGCCTCTGAACTAGCACATAAACATTTCCTAATAGGATTTCAGTTCTTACATCTTCTAAAACTGAGATTCAGTGTGTGGGTTATACGTACTCTACTCCTTTCATGTGCAGCTATAAAATATTTTTCCAGTGAGCTTCCTCTTTAAATGCCAGTAGTCCGAATAGACTTCTTGTCAGTGCTTCATTTGGAATCAGCCAACTTCACCTTTGTAAATCTGGTGAAGATTATTTTTAAAATTTTTTTCCATTTACAGTAGTCATCCTTTTCTCACCTTGGACTTTATATTTCAAGTAGCACTTCAAAACAAGGTTTGAATAATAAAAAATTGGGGTTTTGTTGTAGTGATGCTGATACCGTTATACCTCCTGCTGCTCTGGTGACGGCCGCTGAACTTTCTAAATCTTCCTCTCTGTCAATCAGCAGTTTGTTGGAAGAGAAGGTAAGTTTTATTTCAACATATGCAATGATTCTTGTATTTTAGTAGAGCTTATTTTCTAACTGTTTGCATTTATTCACAAGGGCTATCAGGTTCCTGTACTAAGACAACCAGCATTACCAAGTCTTCTGGGCCCTCAAGGACAATCAATACCCACAACTGGTAACTAACTATAACTTTAGAATTTCTTCTAAAAAATTATCTTTGGATAAACTGAATAGGTTTTTTGTTTGGTTTTTTTAATTTTTCCTCTCCCCACTCCAAAAGGTCATCCAATGAGAGCCGGTACAATTCGCTCAGCAGGTGGCAGACCAGGCTGGGAGCTGTAAGTATTCTGCAGAAATTCAATATATTACTACTTGTAACCTGTTAAATTAGGCCATAACACGTAACGTATACAACAGCTGACTTACAATGAAATAAGTATGCACAGATAGTTGTGGAGAATACAAGTGGTAATTAATTTTTAAATGGCTTAATTTGAATTAGCTTTAACAACGGGGATCTGTGCTTGCAGTAAGATTATTTAAAATAAAACTCCAGTACATAATTGAAAAGAGGACTCTGAAAAATGAACACTTTTTGAGGAAAACATAATTACATATAAAAATTAAATATAATTAAAAGATCAGATGGAAAGCCACCCTTTTGATTACTGGCTGAGTAGGGCAGAAGAAATTGATTTCCCAATAGAAATTGGCCTCCAACATTCTTTCTTTAACAACTTAGTTGATATTGATTGAGCAAATTACTGGAAAAGTCAATGCTGTTATTTTATGACAATTTTTAATTTTTTCAATTTAGTCATCTCAAAAAGCCAAGCTGCTTTCTCTCAGTTGGAGAGAGAGGAGTCTGTTTTATCTATTACTGCAGCGTCAAGTTAGTCCTTCATTTTGGTATATATTTGTTACAGATAGATTGTAAGGGTGCATTGTGTTTATAAAATCTTAAAGATAAAACAAAAACCAGGATCCATCCCACAGATTATCTAAAATCTCAAATTCAGTAAGCAAGAAAGTAACAATTCAGACAAGAGCAGGCCAAATACATCATCATGAGGCAACAACATAGGAAGCGTATGTGAAAGAAGTTAAAAGAAGTTTGAGAGAAGATTAGTTAATATCTGTGCGGTACTTTGAAGATCAGAAGTGTGAAGTATTAAGTGTATCAAGGAGTGGCAGAGGAGCGGTGGGCACTTGGCACATGGGAGTTGGGAGTCTCTTTTAAGCATGGGCAGCCTCCATCCACAGTYGCAAAGCTGAGTATAAGGAGAGAAGACTGAGGGAACTGGTGGGGGTGAGGGTGTGGAAGGCAAGTATGAGGATCAAGAAATGAGCGTAGTCTCAAATGAACAGAAAGCAGGGAGAAAAATGCTTAAGTTGAGAACAAGAGGTGGTCGCCACCGTGCTCCCGCTTCATTCGCTTTCCTCTTTAAAATCAGGGCAGAGTGTAACAAACAGTGACACATGTTTTGGGGTTTCTTTAGAAGTTCAAATCGAGGACGCCCGCATAGTGAACGTACCCAAAGGACTCAGGCCCCAACACTACCAGCATCAACACCAGTCTTTGTGCCTGTGCCTCCACCTCCCTTGTATCCTCCACCACCCCATGCACTTCCTCTTCCTCCGGGGGTGCCACCACCACAGTTTCCTCCTCAGTTTCCACCTGGTCAGCCTCCATCTGCTGGGTACACTGTCCCCCCTCCAGGATATCCCCCAGCTCCTGCAAACATGTCATCAGCTTGGGTACCAACAGCAGTACCAACGGCTCATTCAAATACCATCCCAACGACACAAGCACCTCCTTTATCTAGGGAGGAGTTTTACAGAGAACAACGGAGACTTAAAGAGGAGTAAGTATTTGGCTCAATGAAGTTGCATTGTTTTTCATTTTTGTATTTCGATTGCGTATCGGACTGCAGTTACACTAAAGCGCATCTGACATAAGCAAAAATGATGTAGTGTTTTTTCCAATATACTTTTTCGTTGCAGATGGTAAACATGCAAAACTAAAACAAGACAAATGTAATTCTAAAACTTTCCCTAAAACTTGTAGGAATTCTAAACTGTTTTTGCTTAAATAGGATGTTCACCTTTTGCATTTGCATGCAGTATACATTTTCTCATATTGGCCATGTTTTGTTTCTTGATGTCTTTTTGTAATAAAGGTCAAACTATAATTGTAATAAAGGTCAAACTTATTTTAACAGGGAAAAGAAAAAGTCCAAACKTGATGAGTTTACAAATGATTTTGCTAAGGAATTGATGGAATATAAAAAGATTCAAAAGGAGCGTAGGYGTTCGTTTTCCAGGTAACTGCTTTACATGTCCGTAATGGAGAAGCAGATTGTCTAGAAGAATCAGGAGGAGTTCCACTCCACCTCTGTATCGTTAGATGGATTGGATGATTCAAGGGATTAGCAGCGATAGGAGTTTCATATGTAGGTTACTAGCTCAAATATGGCAGAGATTACAGTTGACTGATAGTTATAATTTGGCAGCAGTTGTTACGGAACAGGTGTCTCTTTTACTAAAGCTTCTCTGTAATGACATCCTTCACCTCCTGACGACCGTGAGAGGCTAGAAGCTGAATAGGTGTAGTTGGTGGATTTTCTGCGTCTCCCTATTCTGATTGTAACCATTACCTCAAAGCACTTCGGAGTGTGAGAGAAATTGTCTTCATTTCTTCTTTTGTTTATCTCATGTGGATACATGGAGAGATTTTAACCTGGACTGCAAACTGGTGGCTTTTGCTAGTATTTTGTTGACATTGTTAAATTTTTCTTAGGAATTGAAAGATCAGACTTGTTTTTAAGGAAATCTTAAATTGGTGAAGGACTTTGAGAGGAGGAATGATGCTAATGAACATATGCAGAATAACGTGAAATGGTTCTTTAAAAAATAATAAAAACTTGTGAAGAAAAAACTCAGGGTAGCTGATGTTTTCTGTCCCAAAAAATCACTTGGGCAGGAGTCTAAATAGCGCTCTATTAGTAATGCTGTTAGTATCTTTCCTAGAGTAATGGCATTGAGTCATATTGCTAGAGGCTGAGTTTAGAAGCTTTTAGATATGATTTTTCTCGAAATGTGGTCACTGTCCTTGGTTAGAGCTAGAGGTATGTGCAAAATTTTGCTAGGACATCTGGCTAGAAGTGTTGATTAAATAGTCCTGTAGGTAGGATTGCAGTACAAGTATTTTGCATCCTGTACAAATTGCCAAATAAGTAGTGAARTTAAATAGACTAAGCTGGCATTTTAAAATTGAGCTTTACTGTCTTCAGGCTAAATTGTGTTTTCTTGATGTTTGATACTGCACTGTAGCCATTAAGACTTACTCTTTTTGCATCTTACTGCAACAAAAATTATTTGCACTGCATGTAGTTGTTGAGTAGTGAAAAATGTGTGCGTTCACGTGCCAGTAGAGGCCAGTATACACCACCTTAAATCAATCAATAGCTATGGTAGTTCATGTGATAAAAGTGAGTGGAAATAGACTTACCCTTCCTGTATGTTTTTACACTAACAAAGCAGCAGCTGTTCTGTCTTGTAAGCAGAAACTTTTACATGTTATCAAGTTCTTCAATTTGCAGTAGCATTATGTCAGCAGCTGAAAGAAACTTTGACATAAGCATGTGGAGAGGAAAAAAAAAAAACACAAACCAAATTTGGAAGGAAAAAAACTGGGGAGAGTGACTGTTTTGAATTAACTTCTTTTTTTTTGTGTGTGTTGTATTTTTTTTCAGGTCCAAGTCTCCCTATAGTGCTTCATCTTACTCTAGAAGTTCGTATACGTACTCCAAGTCAAGATCAGGTTCTTCCTGCTGTCACTCCTACTCTCGATCATTTAGTCGTTCCCATTCTCGTTCCTACTCGCGATCGCCTCCATGTCCAAGAAGAGGCAAAGGGAAGAGTCGTAACTATCATTCTAGGTCAAGGTCTCATGGTTATCAGCGTTCAAGGTCAAGGTCACCCCCATACAGAAGATACCATTCACAGTCAAGGTCTCCAGTATTTAGAGGCCAGTCTCCCACTAAACGGACTATACCTCAAGGGGAAGGAAGAAGGGAGTATTTTAACAGGTACAGAGAAGTTCCACCATATGATATGAAAGCTTACTATAGTAGATCTGTTGACTTTAGAGATCCATTTGAAAAGGAAAGATACAGAGAATGGGAAAGGAACTACAGAGAATGGTATGAAAAATTTTACAAGGGCTATGCTGTTGGTGCTCAACCTCGACCTCCAGTAAACAGAGAGAACTTTTCTCCAGATAGGTTTGGTCCACCTGGGACCAGACGAGAGAATTCACCATACGCTCGGGGATGTAGGGAGGATTATCCTGGTGGGCAGAGCCACAGAAATCGTAATATAGCTGGAAATTACCCTGAAAAACCTTCTGGAAGAGAGAGCCATGGCATCAAAGATCCTACAAAATCAAAAGAGAAGGAGGTGGAAAATCCACTGGGAGATGGCAAAGGAAATAAACATAAAAAACACCGGAAGAGAAGAAAAGGGGATGAGAATGAAGGATTTCCCAATGCTGAGTTGTTAGAAGGTGCGAGAAAACCAAGAGAGCCAGTTACAGCAGAAGACGTTAAAACRGACWCYCTGTTCATGCTCCCAAGCAGAGATGATGCCACCCCTGTGAGAGAKGARCCTAYGGAAGCAGATTCTATTGCTTTCAAACCGGTGTCTGAAAAGGAGAAAAAAGAGAAGGATAAGCCAAAAGCAAAAATTGACAAGRCAAAGCGGAAAGTAGAAGTGGCTGTTCCTCCTAAGAAAGACAATATAATAAAACCAGCTAAAGCTTCTCAAGAGAAGGTGGACACCGATCGTGAAAAATCTCCTCGAACGGAACCTCCTGTGAAAAAAGTGAAGGAGGAGTTGCCAAAGACAGACAGCGTTAAAACATCTTCCTCTCAAAAGGATGAGAAGGCTCTTGGTACCCCACGGAAAGTTCACCCAAAAGTGACAAAAGATCACCCAGAAACCAGACCAGCCAAGGAGGAAAAGGCAAAGAAAGACCATGCGAAAGAAACCAAGTCAGAGAAGCCTTCCAACAAAGAGGACAAGTCAAAAAAACCTGCTGAGAAAAGCAAACCTTCTGATGCAAAACCTGAAAAAAGAAAAAGAAAAGCAGATGAAAAGGTTGATAAAGAACATGAAGGCACTTCCATAAAGGCCTCTAAACCAGAAACTGCTGAATCAAAAACATCGCCGAAGGGGAAGACTGAGCCTGATGGTGAAAAAGGAGAGCGAACTCCAGAAAAGGATAAATCTGCTTTTCTTAACAACCCTGCAAAAAAGATTAAACTTAACCGAGAAACTGGTAAAAAGATTGTGAGTGGAGAAAATGTACCACCTGCAAAAGAACCTGTTGAGAAACCTGAGCCAAGCAGCAGCAAAGTTAAACAAGAAAAAGCGAAGGGAAAAGTGAGAAGAAAAGTAACAGCAGCTGATGGATCTAGTTCAACTCTTGTAGATTAYACCAGGTACCTCATAATTTCTTTTCCTATTCTTTCTTTCCTCCTCAAACACCCCCCCCCCCCCAAATGTAAAATTCTTTACGGTGACTAATGAAAGGAACAGCTAAATCCGTGCTAAATGAGTGAATAATCTATGATCTTCCCTGTTAAACTGTACTTGGGTCAAAATCAATTTTTTTTAAAGAAAACAAGCAGTCTGTACTGCACAGAAAGCTAATAAGGTTAATTCATTGGTGACATGTTTGACCCTTACTTCTGGGACTTTTTTCCCTCTCTTCTTATTCATTACATGTTGGCTCTTTGAGGTGTCCCCTCTATGTCTTCCTTCAAATCCAGCTTACTAATAAAGGCAAGGATAACAGACATGCCTATACCATGCAATATTTTGCATTTTAAAAATTGCAAGGTACTGTAATGATCTACTTTTGTCAGTATGACATGAAATTATACCTGGCAGAAATAGCAGCTTGGTTGCCAATATATTGTGCTGATCTTAGCTTTGAGCACAGTGCCATGTTGACACAGCTACACTGTTTCCAGCTCAGTGCCAACTTTTTTTGGCACTTACCTTGGAGATCTCTTCTATATTCCATTGTGTGACATGGGGGGGGCAGGGGAAGTGATCTAGTGTGGAGCTGTTATTACTTACATTTCAGCATCTAAAGAAGCAGGACTAAGCAAACTCAAAACATTTAAGACATCGCTGGAGACTTAAGATAGTGTCTTGATACTCTAAAAAGTTTTTAAAACGTACATTTTTCTAAAGAACAACACTGGCACATGAGGATAAAACTTTGGTTGTGTATGCCTCTCCATAATTGCTTGCTTACATATTGAAATAAGAATGTATATGTAATTTGTCTGCCATTGGTAGAAATAGGACATGAAGGAATTACCAGATCAGACAGTCCCCAATCTGATAATCTTGTGTCTGTTAATTAAATGTGTAGTAGGAAGATACTAAATTAACTGATTGCTCATAATCTTAGCTAGTGGACTCATCCTTCTTCTTGTCTGTTCCCTTAATTGAACATCTTTTGAAAAAAATACTGAAGATTTAGAATTGAAACAAAAGCCATTTTATAAAATGTTACAAAAGATGGCAGTGCCTGTATCTCACCCCTTATTAATGTACGCTTTTTTCCTCTTAGCACTAGTTCTACTGGCGGAAGCCCCGTTAAAAAGACTGAGGAAAAGCCAGATACAAAACGAACTGTCATTAAGACCATGGAGGAGTACAATAATGATATAACAGCCCCTGCTGAAGACGTCATTATTATGATCCAGGTCCCTCAGTCAAAGTGGGATAAAGATGACTTTGAGTCTGAAGAGGAAGACATTAAATCTACCCAGGTGCCTGCAAATGTAGGAAAACCTGCTAGTGTTATAAAAAATGTGAGTGCTAAGCCACCAAACCCCATAAAACACAATGAAAAAGAGATAGAGCCTTTGGAGAAAACACAGAAAACTACAAAAGAGGCGAGTTATGAAAGCTCCCAGCACGATGCAAAAAGTTCAAAAAGTTCGGTGTCAAATGAAAAAGGAAAAACCAAAGACCGGGATCATTCTTTGTCAGACAAGGACACTTCTGAGAAGAGAAAGAGCAGTGTTCAGCCAGAAAAAGACCACTCGGAACGTGCAACTGAGCAAGGAAATGGAAAAAACATTTCTCAATCTTCCAAGGACAGCAGATCTTCAGAGAAACATGATACTGGCCGTGGATCCACTGCTAAAGACTTTACTCCTAACCGAGACAAAAAATCTGACCATGATGGCAACAGAGATCATTCTAGTTCCAAGCGTAGAGATGAAAAGAGTGAATTGGCAAGGAGAAAAGACTCCCCTTCTCGAAACAGAGAATCTACATCAGTACAGAAAAGTAAGCCGAGAGACGAGCGAGCAGAGCCATCCAAAAAGGGTGCTGGAGATGCCAAAAGGAGCAGCTACAGTCCTCCGCGTGAGCGGAAGCAGTCTGATCACAAARCTGCTCAYGATTCCAAGCGTACATTGGAGGAACACAAACCTCTAGATAAAAATTCAGGAAAAGAGAAAGAGAAGCACGTACCAGAAGTAAAGAGCAATAAAGAGAAAGAGCCAGGTGGTAATAAACCACCTTTGAGACAAGAATCACCAGATGTAAAAAATGAGAAAGAGAACGTGACTGGACAAAACGATAAAAGTGTTGTCAAGCCCAAGCCTCAGGTAAGCAGCTCCTCATGGCTCTCTTCTGATCTAACTCRAGAGACTGATGAGGCTGCATTTGTACCAGACTACAATGAAAGTGACAGTGAGCATAATGTATCTGCAAAAGATGAGGAAGCTGCAGGAAAAAATCCTAAAGAACTGAAAGAAAAGGCTGTTGATAAGGTGAAAGAGGATACAGCAGCACCTGCTGCAGCTGATCAGCCTGAAGCAAGCCGAAGTCAAAGTCAAAGCAGTCCCAGTGTTAGCCGCAGCCGTAGTCAAAGCCCTTCTGAGAGTCAGACTCGAAGCCACAGCAGCAGTGCCAGCTCAGGAGAGAGTCAAGACAGCAAGAAAAAGAAGAAGAAAAAAGAGAAAAAGAAGCACAAGAAGCATAAGAAACACAAGAAGCATAAGAAACACATTGGAAACGAAACGGAATTGGAAAAGAGCCAAAAACACAAACACAAGAAGAAAAAATCGAAGAAGAGCAAAGATAAAGAGAAAGATGACCAAAAAGTGAAATCTGTCACTACATAGAATGACAGATAATAAAAAAATGACTTAATTCCTAAGTCATCTGTATTAAATTTTGTTAAAATGTAAACGAATTCAAGCGTTGTAAATAATGACATGAAAGACCCTGTGCTGCACTTAAAATATTGCTGCTTGATTATTTGATTTTTACATCAGAGCTTTATAAAAGTGAACATTTTGTACAGAATTGTGAGTTGTGACCATGTAACATGAAAGGTTTTGCTGGGGCATCTTATTTTTAACCACCGTTAATTAGTTTGGGTGGAGTTTACTGTACTGTGAAAATTTTCACATTTGAATTTTTTTTTAATTGCCTGGCAGAAGAAGCTGGTATAAGTTATAAAATATCAGCAGAATGATTTGCAGAATACATTACAGCCCTGTTATGTCACTTTTTGATTACAATAAAAAGTTTTCAGTAAACTATCCAATGTGATGAGATTTCCAGTGATAGCTGAACATCAGCAGAGAAAAGACAAGTGACAGAAAAAAGCTACCCATAAAAGCTTGCTGGTAGCTAACATGTATGAAAAATAACGTATCAACAGGTTTAATTTTGAAAAGCCTGGTAGGACTTTAAATCTTCTGAACTGATGCAATGTGGGGAAGTACTGCCAAGAGGTGCACTTTTTTCATGTGCCAAGTGGACTTGGTTTTATATTGTAAAAGGTAGTATATGGCCCCAAAAATATAGCCACTCTTAACAGCTGGTACTGACTATTTAAAAATAACGTTATATATGAAGCTGTCACGTTTCAACATTGTTCCAGTTCATTTAGAAAGCTGTTGTCATTTGCCAGCAAACATTTACATGTATTTTAAGATGCCCTGTAATCTGTATTTCCTCTCATAACTATGCTGATCACCAAGATGTTTGTGTTTTCTAAATAGAAGCTTTATTATTAGTATTTTCGTATGGTGGTGCTACATGATACAGAACTAACCCTTCCATTAAATGTGGGGTTCAGCAGATGAGTTTGGCAGAAGAAGAAAGCCCAATAGAAAGGCAGGCTTCTGCTTTAAACTACTTGGAACAATGACAGGAGATCTAGAAAATGTAAATTTAATTAGCTTGATAATTTTAAGACAGATGTCATTTAAAAAAAAACAAAAAMAAAAAAAAACCCACACAAACAAACGAAAACCCAAAAAACCCACCCACACACAATAAAAGGTGGCAGTGGTGGGTGTTGCTCAACTGTCAGAAAGCCAGCATGGTAAGAAATACTTCTCGTTGTGCGTTAAGGGCATAACATCCCGGTAACAATTGAATTCAGTGGTGAAAGCCCTCGACTGTTTGGCTACGGGATTTGCCCCAGAAGAGTTCTGTTTGAAAGTACTAGAAATTAAAGCAGCATTTCAGGGCTTCCTGCTTGCAGAGACTATTTTGTTCAAAAAGTGTCATTGTTTATAGCTACTGTTACTGGGGTATTTCGCAGTACAGAAATAGTAAAATAATAATTCATCCTGCTTTTCAGTGGGGGTGACTGACATTTTAAATATTGGGTTAGAGACTGAGCATCCTGGACTTCGATGGTTAAAACAACAAACCAGAATTGGCGCTGGATTTCACTTCCAGTAGCTTGTACCTTTTCACATCAAGGCATTCTTGGTGGATTTCGTGTGTTTCTGCACAAGGTAAAGCAGGCTTTCTGATGAAGCCACTCAAATTTTTACTTCCCAGAATCAAAAAGCAYGTCCCTAACAGTCGTTAAATGTGCACCTCCAGCATTTCCTATGTACGGTCCAGGGAACTCCTATCACCAAAGTGAACACCAGATGTATGGGAATTCAGGGCAGCCTCAGACTCTCCCTTTGCATAGTCTGTGCTCGTGATGATGAGGCCTTTGAAAAGAGAAGATTTATTTTGCACCATTCTCTGTGCACATGCTTTGGCCTAATGAAATACAGAAAATTTAGGACTTGGTGAAACGGGATTCTTACTTGAGTTGGAATGTGTTAAGTATGCTTTATTATCAAGGTTCAGAATAATTAGTAAATTGGCATGGAAGTAAAATTTTGGATGTTTCTTTATGGAATAGCTCCATAAAAACAGGCAAAATTGTGTACTTTTATACAACCTTGTGCTGAAAAAGCTGTAGTCGATGCCTGTCTTAATGCTCAGTTAAACTCTCCTCTGGTTTCAGAGCACTATAGCAGCATTACTGATAATTTTTCAGTCTCCTATGAATTTAGTTTACTCTGCACATGGAGTTTCTTACGATTACTTTTTTCCAAGTTTTTTGAGCTGAAGACACATGGAATGCAGTTATGCTCAGGCTCAAATAGGTGATTTTTACTTACAGTCATGTTTAGAAGTCGTCTGACTGAATTTCTGAAGTGTCTGTGCAGTGCCTACAGTAGAGTGAAGGGCTGTATCCGAACAGGGCTCTCTGGGTGAGGGTGAAGGCTCCTGGAACGCATTTGGCTTCAGGTGGTGAAATACAGTGAAGGTGGTTGTAACCACCGTGAAGGAGAGCATGCTTACAGAGCAAGGTAAGTCTTGGCTGTTGTTCAGACGTAAGAAACAGATGTTGACTCGGTGGCTAACTTAGTACGTTCCTTCTGGAGCAATGCTGCTTGGTCATCTACTAAAGGTAAGGGTGGTCTGTTCCACAGAAGTGATGGCAGGTCCCTGTGTCTGTCTGCAGAGAACCCTTGGGCCAATGTGCCCCATCCCATCTTCAGCTCAGGCTGAACGTGTCTGCACAGTTTGAACGTACTGAGAGGCAGCGACTCTTCAGCTGGAAAAGCTCGGGCAGGAAAGAAGGTGGTTTGAGAATCTGAGTGTAAATGACCAAACAGAAACTACCCCAAAGTGGGCGACAGACTCGTAGGTTATCATCCTCAACTCTGAAATAAAGGAGCTGTGAAAAAGAAGATGAGGGCATAAGGTGCAGGATAATGTCATGCATGGGTAGAGATAAAATCAAGAAACCTAGGACACAAAATGAATTTTAGTTAGAACCCCTAATAATTGTTTTGCAATTTAAAAGTAAAGGCCAGGAAGCAAAAGCTTAGCTCCATTGTTTAATGAGAGAGAAGAAATAGTGGTTGAAACAGTAGTGGGAAATATGCTTTTCCTTAGCCCTCACCAGAGAAGGTTGGTTGTAACCAGCTTTAGGGAAATTTAGTTTAGTAAAATACAAGGATCACGAGCTAGAGAAGAGTATGTTAAACAGGGTTCAGATAAAACTTCAGCTTGAATAGTAAGGGTGCTGGCTGAAGCACTTCTTTTAAACCGAGGGATGGTGTTACGTCTCGGACGACTGAAGAGCAAACCTTGTACCTACCTTCAGAGGGGAAAAAAATTTGAATGTATTTACATATTTGTTGTAATATCAATCCAAATTTGGCTGAATATTTTACAGTGTATAAACACACAGGAGATAATAGGATGAAGAACAGTCATTCTCAAACTGAAGAAGAGGAGTTGGCCCTGGCCCTGTCTCCGCAAACCCCGGCTGTGAGAGCACGGGGTGGAAATGAGCTGTGCCGCAGGTGAGAACAGCTGGCTGCCGCGGCCGTGCCACGTGCCGACGCTCCTGCGCGCCTGCCTGCGCGCGGGCTCCTTGCAAAAGGGAGGTGAAGCTGCTTTATGTTGAAAGACAGCTGTGAAGGTGGTGATCGTGCCGTGGTTTATGTAGTGCCTCGTAACGGTTGGGCTTGCCCGGGCAGTTGGAGGTCTGGAGTTCGTGCCCTCAGCCTGAAGCTTCACAGCCGTAYCGCTCCCACGCCTCTAGGAACGAGAGGCTTGCGGAGCCGGGGGGGCACGCGAGGGACAGCCCCGCTGTGCCCGGGCGGCTGGGACGCTCCGTGGGGTGGGGATGAATCCTGGGCTTCGACGTGGAAGTATTAAACCGGAGGTGCAGGAAGGGAAACTTGGGGTAGACCTTAACACCGATGTTGAGTGAGGGTGGTAAAGGGCTGGGCCGGATTCTGCCGGCGGTTGCAGACCCTCCTGCGCTGAGCAGAAGGCGGGCGGACACCGGGAGGTCTGGGAGCCCGACCTGGCACTGGGAGAGGGGGCTTGTGTGAGCTGAATTCTTGACAGCTTCTGCCAACTGCTTTTTCTGATTCAAAATGGTTTCTGTAGGTGTGATTGCGACGAGGGGGGTGGTGGTTTTGTCAGTTGTTTGCATAGGTTGCGTTGTCTGATGGGAAGCAGCCAAAGAAGCAAGCAGTGGGTTAGGGGAGATGCTGTAGGAAGCGTGAGGGTTCCTTCCTTACAGGTGAAGAYGACAAACGTGCTGGGCATCTGATCTGCCCCAGAGCAAAGAATGAAACGGGTAATTTGAGTCTATGACTGATAGTATCACTGAAAAAGAAATGGTAACGTGCAAAACCCCAGATCACCGCCGTTAGCAAGGAGAGCTAACGAGAGGCCCCACGGCGCTAGTGCTGCAGTTTGAGTGACTGGAAGAGCAGAAGAATGCTGTTCTTTGCTGTTGGTCCTCAGTTCCGTGTAAGCTGCAGAGGCAAACCCTGACACTGAGAATAGGTTACAAAGAGGGTCCGGGTCTACAAAATCTTGACGTTTCCTCTGGGTGAGAAGCACCTGGCTGTCGGGGTTTGATGAACCTCGCGGTCCCCCGCGGCATGTCACCCCACAGGTCGGTCACCACAGCTAAAGGCACTATTGCGTATTCCTTAGTATCTTTTAGGTTTTCTTAAATAGCAAAAGCAGCACGTACCTGTCCTGTCTGTGTAATGATCTCCACCCTAAAGGGGTTAGACATGCAGCTAACCCCGCTCATCATCTTAGATCAAACATTGGTTTTTGTGGAAGGAGGGAAACAGAGATTAATTTCTGTATGCAGCCTGGTATCTTCCAAGACTGTAGTGTTTGTACTGAACTTTTTTTGAAGTTCCTGACTGAACCTAAATGCCAGGCAGAAAGCACAGCTTTTAAAGAAATGGTTGCCAAGTTGTTTCTTGTATTCTTGCCTGGCAAGCTGAGGGGCTCGTTTTTTAGAGGCTAGGTTTTATATTGAAATGGGATCAACTGAGATTTGCTTTTTGCATTGTTGCCCTTGAACTGGGTTCCATAGGAAGGTTTTTAATATAAAATAATCATATCGTGAGCTTAGCCATCCACTCGGTATGGATCCTGCGTGAATATAGCGGCCATTGAGCCATTCTGTCTGCAAACCTGGCTGGAGCAGGACCTGGGGCTGGCGATGGGGCAGCCCTGGGGTACGATGGCTCGTAGCAGGTTGGCTGGGCGCAGCCGGCCGGGGAGCGGGGCCAGGTCTGGGCAGCGATCGCACCCCGGGGCTGCTGTAGCGGGGGTGGCTGGTGAGGAGGGGGCTGGCGGGGAAGGTCACCTCCTCGTGGGCACCAGCCCGTCGCAGGGGGAGGCAGCTGCTGCCCCCCGGGTTCAGTTAACAGGTCAGGAAGAGAAAGCAAAGGCAGCCCAAGGTTGAAGGAGGCAACACCTCTGAATGAGACTAATTAAAAGGAAGAGATAATCAAGGCCTGGAGCTTTCAGGAGTCCCGCCGGGCTGGGGGATGCTGGGTGAGCTGGTGGGGGAGTGCACCTTTCGGGGGAAGGAGGCTCCCTAATTAAAAAGGGAGAGCAGCGCTCGGCAGCGGGGGCTGGTGGAAGCTATTAGGGCTCTGCTGGCTTTGGGAGCATCACTCACATGCACGAGGGCAGCGAGGGTCCCAACGCAGCACGGCTGGGGCAGGGGAGTGGAGCTGGACTCCTGCCCGGGGCTGATGAGTAATTAACTCATTCAAGAAACAGGCAGTGAAGCTCATGACCAGTTGGAGGACAGATTCACCTGCTCTCCAGCTCCAAGATGATTAATCCAGGGCTTGCACAGGGAAGCTGGGCTCCAGCTGGGAGGGTGGCCAGGGGTGCTGTGGGGTGCCAGGGTACCAGCCCTGAGGAGGTCCRGCTGGGCTGGCAGCAAGGGATGGAGCTGGCATATGGAGGCAGGGAGAAGGGTGGTCCTGGGGCAAAGCCCTTGTCCCAGCCCCGTAGGGAGGGCGGGTGGGGACGTGGCAGCCCTGACCCCCCACCCTGGCTTGTTTCTGGGGCCCCACAGCCCCTGGGGATGAGGCTGGGGGGGAAAAGTCAYGGGGCTGCCTCGTCACACTGCTCAGCTCCTAATTATGGCCCGTGGCGACCCACCCAGGCACGGTCCCCRTTTCTGGCCAGGGAAGCAGCCCCCCTGCCATGGCCAGCGGGGGGGCGGGGGGTCCCTCTGCTCCCTCCACGCGTCCGGGTGCACGCCCTGGCCCCGAGCCCCTCTGCTCCCGGTGCGAGCGGTTCCTACCCGAATGAAAGCCAACTTGTGATGGTGCGACGTGGCGGGTTTTGCAAACAGAAGGTGTTGGTTTTGCCAGCTTGAACGCTGATCTCACCCATCCAGCCAGAGGACAGACACAGCCTTCTCCCACCCTGCCAGGCAGCCGCTCTGCCCACGCTCACAAATGAAATACTCTGCCGAAATTACCTGCGATCGGTCTCTGGAGCTGGGAAAATTCACTGGAACAAGTTAGTGATTTTGAACCGAAGTTAAAAATTGCAAACAGTTTTGTGTTTGGGGAACTTTAGGGCTTTTTCCATTTGCTGCTTAATTTCTAAGCTATTTAGCCCCATTTACAGCTGTGCAATTGCATCGTGTGAGCGATTCATGGGTTTGCAGAATTCTTCTGTGGAGATAACAACAGAAATCTCCAGCTTTGTGAACGCTGCACTAATCTGCCTGGGCAGAGCCAGCCTCTGAAATGCTTACGCTTATAGAGAGAGTGTGTAAGATCCTTATTTTTTTCTAAGTCTTGCTTTGCAAATGGTTAAGTTAAGATTTTTGTTGCAATTTACATTTCGATTGGAATCTAAGCCAGTAATTTAAATTGTTTTTACGGACCTGGACAAAATATTGCTGAGCTAGGTTTTAATTTTTTTTTTTGTAATACAATTTTCAGCAACAATATTGATTAACTCCTTTGTGATAATGTCAGAGACTCAAATACATGAAAAACAGGAGAAACACCTCAGACTTTCCCATTCCCACACTGCCCTGAGAGGGGCAGGTATTTAATGCGTGTTAGCCTGTAACTTCAGAAAGGACGCGGTCTTTACTGCATTATGAATTTCACGTCTTATTTTCTATTTCCCATATCTATTTCTATTGTCCAGACCATCCTCCCTCCCCAATCCCCATCGGTGTGCTCAAATTATTTGTAAATATAATCTGATAGGAAATATTTTATGAAGATAACACCTCTTCCTTATCTCTGTTTATTTTCTACTGCAGCTGTGGCCCTTGCAGACGGGCTGCAGTCTGTACGATGTGCTCTTACACCTGAAACGTGCGTTTATCTTTATCTGTTCCTCTCTAGATGAAAAATACGTTACACGTGAGGGCAGAACAAAATAATACAGCAGCCGTCGTCTCTTCCGAAATACATTTAATGTTTTAAATGTCTGCAGATGGATTTCTCTCTCTGGATGCCAAACGGGAAGCCGTGGGCTCCTCGTTATCTGTCACTTCTTAGTTTTTGACACAGCTCGCGTTGAATACATTAATTACAGTTATTTAAAGCGCTGGGAGGTTTCTGCTTTAAACATTCAAACCTCTGCTTTTTGCTGAACTAAAGCTGTTCATGAGGTTTTGCCGGCGTCGGTCGAGCGCTCTGCCCACAGCTGCCGCGATCCCCGCGCAGTCGGGGCCGCGCGGCGAGCTGACACGCTGGTGTTTTCTTACAGACGGCAGGTAGAGTAGTTTGCTTGGGTGCAATGTCTTTCATTTAGCCTCCCTAATGTATCATCGTGGAGTCAATTTCAATTAAAAGTGAAATGTTTTGATGAATCYCAGCCTTGTTTAATTCCCCTCTGTGTAGAATATGCTGTAAATTGATAAAGCATAAAATCAGGCACTGCAAAGCCAGCACGGGCGCTTCTCACTGCCTTGGCCGGGGGGCACCAGCTTATAAAATAACGAGCTTGCTTCTGTCCAAAATCTACCTTGTTGGGCTTTTTTTGCTAAATATTTGGTGGTTCTCCAAGCATTTACCTGCAGCCCATCCCCGGCGTTACACCGCTTCTCCGGCAATGTTCAATCCCGTTGGCTGTTGGCTCCTCTCTGGCACAAAACCAAACCCAGACAAATGAGCAAACGAGGCAATGGCACCAACCCGGCCACTGCCTTGCCTGGACACCGGCACCCGCTTCCCACCGGCCGGCCCTGGAAAGGCAAACTGGAACGCCGGGGGGGTGGAGGTGCCGAGCCCCCTCCCGTGGGTCCCGGGGTCGGCCTGTTCATCTCGGGGAAATTCTCCCCCAGCGCTGCTCCGGGGCACCTTCTTTGTTTCCCATCAGCGCGGTGTTTCTTTGCAGGAAATGTATTTTCCCGTTCCTGGTCTGACTTTGCATCTTCTTTTTACCCAGATGCTGTGTGCCGACACCTTCAATGCGCCTCGACAGCTCCCTTCCACCAGCGAGCATCTCCCTGCCGGGCGTGCCGTGAGGACGCAGGGTGTTGGTGCCTCCGCTCGCTCTGCCGCCCGCCCGCTCCCGGGTAAGAGCTCATGGGCTCAGGGCACCGGCTCGGGGCCGGCGTTTTGCACGTGGGCTCACGCAGCTTTCTCCCTCCCAGGCTCAGTGCGTGCAACAGCTGGGTTGGCAGTGCCTGCCCCGGGGCGGGTGTGCGGGGCACACGGTGCCGGCGTACAGGTGCCAGGTGAACCGCGGTGCCCTCGTAGACGGTCCCGGCTCTGCGGCGTGTGGGGGATGACACCTTTCCAGACCCATCACGGCTGCATTCATCATCTGTGCAACAGCAAAATAATGCCCCATTGAGTTGTGCCAGGCTCGTCTGGGCAGGGGAGATGGTGGGAGGATTTTGGAGGAGGAGGAGGACGATGGTGATGAGAAGGAAGATGCTGCGTGGAGGACGGGGTGCCCGGCAGGACTCGGGGGCTTCGGCTGCGTTTGCTGAACCGCGGGGGACGCCTGGCACAGGTGCTGCCCTGGCTTGGCGGGGCTGACGTCACCGCCGGGCACGAGGGGCTGAACGCGCTCGCTGCCGAGCCCGCGACCCCGTTTCCCTCCCCGCGCAGCGAGGGCTTCGCTCACAAATTCAAAGCCCTAATCCGGCGCCGGCAGCGCCCGCCCCGGCGGGTCCCTCCAAACGTCCTCTCCTCCTCCTCGAGTGGAAATGCCTCCGCGAGGTCCGTCAACGCCCGCTCCTTCGAGAGGTAAACGAGGGTTGAATAATTAGCAACGATGCATTCAGCRGTGAAATTCCTCGGCTTTAATTTGTATCAGCTCTGCTATGGCGCGTCCCATCCGGGCCGGGCTGGCGGCGGGGGGAGGCAGGACGGGGCAGCTCTGGCCGGGCGCCCTCCCGCCCCATCACCCCTCCGCGGGGCCGGGGCAGGGCGAGGCTCTTGCAGGCGGTTTTCCCATCCACGTTTCGTGTATGTGTGCGTGAGTGCGCACGCCTGGGCTTTTGTCGCCCTTTTGTGAGTGAAATGCTTGTTTGGTAGCGACGAGCAAGGGCTCCTTGCCAAGTCTGCCTAATTAAGATTAAGCATATGCAGATTTGCCTTGTTTTCAGCTAATGACAGCTGCAAACAATTATTTGTCATGCTTGCTGACTGTTGATTGGTACAGGCGAGGCCAGGCGAGGATTGAACACGATCTGCCTCTGCACGGCGGCGCTGCCGGCCGCGGCTGCGAGCAGCGTCTGCCCTCCCGGCATCTGGCTGCGGCTCAGGGCTCAGCCCGTGCCCTCGGTGGTCYCCGGCTGCGCGGGTCAGCCCTGCCCGAGGGCTGCGGGGCGGCCGGCGCTGGCATCGCCCTCGCAGCTCGTCGGGTTGGGATCTGCTGGAGGTGGGATTTTTCTGTTGTTGTTGTTTTCAGCGTTGCCATCAGCATAGACACACCGTGATGTTTTCACAGGAAAATAAATAAAGATGTCTGCAAAGGTATCTGATGTCTGTAGTTGCCAAGCCAGCAGCCTTCATCAATTTTCTGCAAGCTGAGAACCAAAGCAGAGACTAAATGAGGCGGGAGGCTTCCTGCCCGCAGCCCTGCTCTGAGCGCAGCTCAGGGAGCACCTTGGCATCTCTCCAAAACGCCTGGGCTTTTTAAGGACATTCCCAAAAAGACCTTGATTTCGGGGTTTTTTTTGTTATTATGCTAATGAAAGGAGAGAGCCTTTTTGACAAAAGGATGCCTGAGCAAATGAAATATTGTGTCGCAGATGAAAACACTCTGCATTGTTTTAAGGACAGCATGGAAATGAGGACGCGGTGAAAAAATAGTCACTGCAGAGATATAATTACGTTCTGTTTGACATACATCCTGCTCGGTGATATGTGCCTCGTGGACGTGCACGCTCTCGCGGTGTCCCCTGCCCTGGTCCACAGCCCCGAGCCCAGCGGAGGTGGGCGCACACGGGTCCGTCTTCAGATGCATTGGGGATTCCTCCCTGGGTGTGTTGGCCGATTCCTGTGAATCTCTCCCAGCTGTTTCTAATCCAGGGCACGGGGCAGGGGTTGGGGACCCCTCGGGCCCTGGGACRATGGCCCGGGCAGCTCCTGCTCTGCCCTGCGGACGTGGGGTAGCCTGAAAGCTGGGTGCCGGGGTGGGCTGCGCCCCCAGAGCTGCTCATCTGCCCGYGTTGAGAGTTTGTGTCCTCGACCCTGAGGGCCAGGAGCAAACCACGCTCGGAAGCTGAGACGGGCTGACAAGCGGCAGCCCCGAGGCGGGGAGGAGGCAGAGCACCCCCGCCGCGTCCCGCCCGCAGCCCCGGCCCTCCGGCCGCGCGCGCGAGGGCACCGCGTGCCCAGCCCCGCTGCTTGGCGGTCGCTGGCCACGTCCCCTGCCCACCGAGTCCTCCAGCTCTGAAACGAGCCTGTGCTCTTCCCGTGAGGAGCCGAGTCAAACGCTCAGACGCTTCTGAGAATATTTTGAGGCGCTCCTGATTTTAATTGGGTTTACTTAATTATTATTTACTTTGACTGAAGAAACTGTTGTATTTAAATAACACTGTTTTTGCCAAAACGCTGTCACGGAGAAGCTGCTTTCCCTTTAGGAGCCCTCAAACATGGGCTTCCTTCCAAGCCCCTCGGCTCAGCGGCGCGTGGAGCATCGTCGCTTGTGCTCCTGCTCCTTCCCCGGCTGGGAGCGCAGCTCTGCGCTAAGGGACGGCTCTCCCGGCCGCACACCGGGCAGGCAGCGGAGGTGGCGAAATGGGAGCTTTGTGCTGTTTCCAAATAGACCTTTAGCATTTCTTGCTGGAGCCCGGCAGGGCTGAAGGTCTCCCCTGTGAACGTCCTGCAGCCAGGAAGCCGCCGGTGTGCCCTGCGGAGTTTGTGAGGCGAAGGGAGAACAGATCCAAAGAGCATCTGCAAACAGGGGAAGGATAAGTGACAGAGCTCAGAAGACTGGTGGGAAGAAAGCTGAACCTCAAGGGATGAAAAGCTGTCCGTAATAGCAACAATAACCAGCAGTTGCACTGAATTATAAGCAGACACATTCTCATTTCAAATGATAGCGTGGGGTTGGTTTGTTCCTTTTTTTTTCTTGTTTCTCTCTTTTTTTT
>JAYKAV010002833.1:2788966-2878966 GCA_035582835.1 Phoebastria nigripes
GGTCATGCACTGGGGCTTGCGTGGGCTCGCCGGCGCGTGTCGGCGTCTCCGTCCTCCCGCCCGGCGCGTCCCGCCGCCTGCCTGCGTGCGGACATTGCGATGCTCCACAAAGGGCTCCTTGCGGGCGGGGGTCGCCTGCGGCCGCCGGCTTTTACTGCCTCCACGCTAGGATTTAAACAATGATGTGTCCTGAGTGGGGTGGGTTTGGGGGGGCCGTTTCCCTTTCCCTCCGCATCCGAGGGGCGGTTGGTGCCGGGTGCTCGCAGCGCCGGTGATCCACGCCCGCCGCTGATGCTGTTCAGCCCCACCGGCGCTGGGCTGCCGGTCCCGAAGTGGCGGCTCTCAGACAACGTGGGTTTTATTTCGGCGCTCGGCCGGTGCCTCGGCGCTCCCCGGCGATGTCCCCGCCAGGGGTGGGGCCGCTCGATCTCCCCCGCGAGCCGCTGTGTGGGAGCGGGGGCTGAATCCGTAATGCCGGGAGCACCGGTGCCGGCACCACGCAGCCCCAGCCTGGAAGGGGCCGGAGGGAGCCGGCTGCCGGTCAGCGGGCGCGGGCGATGCCGGCCGCCCGTCATTAGGATGCAGGTCCATCGCCATCTCCCTGGAGACCATGGGAAAGGAGGGCTGGGTGAATCGGTGTCTGGTACGGCTGGCAGCCGTGCTGGGAAGAGGGCAGCTGTGTGCAGGCGCTGAAGGGCGCGGATGAATTACTGCCCCTGTTCAGGCACAAGCCTTTGTTCCCCGCGCATTGTCAGCAGAGAAACGGGAGAGAAAAGTAAAATGGCTCAGGCGCAGCCCGCGATGCCGGGCAGACAATGGGCCGAGCCCGGCTCGCAGATCGGGCCGCGCCGCAGCAGCCGTCGTAGTTTTAAGCATCGGTAACAATTTTTTTTTTTTTTTTTGTCCTTGAACTAATTATCCACAAAAGCTCTTTTGAGCTGACACCGAATATGAATTGCCGTTCTGGTGTGGTATTGTAACTGCAGTGATCCCATATTTAATACTCGGGGCATTCCCGGGCCATCGTTAGTCCCTTTGTGCCGCTGAAGGAAGCCATATGTTTCAGAGACATCTTTAAAGATGCTTGCAGAAACAACAAAAAAAGGGATTTCTGTGTGTTGCTGAATGCGGCTGCCAATCACCCGGCGTCCCGCGCCGGCTCTCTTGTGCTCGCCTGGAATGCGAGGCGGCGGCGGCGGCTTCGGTAAATACGGGCTCATGTTTGTAGTCGGGATTTGCCGTCTGGGGGAATGAGCTATGCAAGCTTTTAATTGGCACAGATGTCCGCCCTGCCCCTTTCTCACATTTGCTGGCTCTCCCAAGTCTAACTCTTTTTTAATTCGATCGCGAGGAAGCGGCATCCGCGGCGTCGCTGCTTGAGAATGATTTTTCTCCGCTGCTCGTACAGATTTTTTTTGACTTGCAGCCAGCTGTTCCTGTGAACGAGCACTTAAACAAACAAACAAGTGACCCGGGCCCTGCCGCGCCGCGCCGTCCCCCGGCTCATTTCTCCAGCTCTCCCCGCAACAGTTTGCTCAGACCCTGTATTTTTATTCGGTTTAATTGGCTCCGTAATAGTTTTGTGGCAAGCAATTCTGCTCCCGTCAAAACCTGCTCATGTGAACGTTCCCCTGTGGTACGAAGGAGATAAGTAATGAGGAAAATTGATCCCCGCCGGCTGCACGGGCCCCGGCGCAGGCGTGCGCGGCACGGCCGGGGCGGCAGGGCTGGCTGTGCCCGGTGCTGTCCGCCGGCACGAGGGGTGCGACCGGCTGCCGAGATGGATGGTTTCAGGGGAATAACCCGGGTCGCGCAAGGCTGCGGCTGCCACCAGCCCTGCAGAGAAGGAGGACGTGTGAAGTCGTGTTCAGCCGGTTTATAATTTACAAGGGCTTTTTGAGTGCCGGGGTCCCAGGGGCTCCGGCTCGGGCAGCAGCAAGCCGTGCCGCGGGGAGCCCTGTGCCGGGGTGGGGGCGGCTGCAGACCCTGTGCTCAGGTCACAGCCTGCGCGTCTCCCCRCGGGGCACCTCGGGCTCGCCCGCGCCCGGAGAGCAGGCTCTGGTTCCTGGGGTCCCTTACACGGCGCGACTGAGGGGAGGCGGTGGGAGCCCCAGGCCAGCTCGGCGTCCCTCCACGTGCCCTGCGAAGCGCAGAGCCCACCGCGTTGCACAGCCACGCCCTGGTGCGCACATGGAGCCCGCGTCCTGCGCGGTCCCGCTGCCGGTCTCACCGCGCCTGTAGCTGCAGGCACGGCTCCCGGCGGGTGCCAGGACGTCGGCATCGCCTCTCGGCCGGGCGCCTCGCGGGGCAGGACCACTCCTGGGTGCAAACCTCCAGCTGTGCCCCGCTTGTGCTGGCTGGCAAGCGGGGCGGCCGAATGCCACTGCAGCAACGCCCCAAAGCGCAGTCAGACAGGGGCTGGCCCAGAGCCGCGGGGCGGTGGGTCCTCCCCAGCCCCCCCGAGCAGGGAGGCTTCCTCCCCTCTCCTCCTCCTCGCCCCCATCGCCCCCCTCCCAGCTCTGGGGCTGCCGGGGGGGCTGACAGCAAAGGCCCATCTCGTCGGGACCAGCTCTCGCACTCCGTGCTCTGCTCCTGTTCCCGGCGGGGCCGTGCCCAGCTCCCCGGGGGGGGGGACGGGCTCCCAGGGCTGCCCCCGGGCGCTTTTCTTTCAGGCTTTATGGCTGCCTTCCAGAGCGGTTCTCATGCAGATCGCTCTCTAAGGAGCTCAGAGAGCCGCAGATCAGCAGAGATACCCCATGCAAAGAGGGGACACGGCCACCCTCCAGGAGCCAGCTGGGTGCCAGTGCCAGGGACCTTCCCCCGGGACCTTCCCGACTGTTACACTCGGATTCGCCCAGGCGCTCCGTCCACATGGACCTTGTGCAGTGCGGGTCCCGCAGCTGGCTCTGCTTCTCAGTTTCCTTCATTACTGTGGGTGCCATCGACATTAAACGTTCAAACACGAGAGCTGAAACCCTGTAGGAAGCCAGAACTCTGCCCAGAGCCCCAGGACCTGTTCGGGCCCCGGAGTTTCCCAGCCCTTGCAAAGCCCGGGCRATGCTGCGCAGCCCGGGTGGCTCCGGGCGGGCACTGCCCAGAGCCGAGAGCGGCAGAACCACCAGAGAGCAGCCCTCCACCATTAGCACGAGGAATTAAGAATTAATTCATCAAAGGCTGTTAACAAACGGTTGGTAATTAAGAAGGCCGCTAGCAAATGGGGAGTTTGCTGTGTACGGCCCCCC
Organism: Phoebastria nigripes; assembly: GCA_035582835.1. Lineage (NCBI taxonomy): Eukaryota > Metazoa > Chordata > Aves > Procellariiformes > Diomedeidae > Phoebastria > Phoebastria nigripes. The sequence continues at coordinate 2,792,209 of JAYKAV010002833.1, forward strand.
GGGAGGCTGGCAGGGGGTCGGGGTCGGGGTGAGCGGGTGGCATCCCTGCGACGCGCGATGTGCTGTGGCAGGCGTGCAGGCATGCTTTCAGGGATGCCAACGTGGCAGGGGGGAGTCCACAGGGCAGACAGCCTCCCCACTGCTCATGCCTCGGGAAGAAGGGCTGCGACGGAGGTCCCGGGCTTGGCACAGTTCGTTCAGCTAAAGCTGTTTTCCTGCAGAGATCCACGCCTGCTGCTTCCCATCCTATCGACAGGGGACACGGAGCAGCTTTTTCCTTTCCCCTTTGCAGCAGCTCCTTGTCTGTTGCAGAGGGATGAGCAGCCCTTGGGATAGCAGCCGGTTCTGGGGATGGTTCGTACGGCCTTTGCCCCCCGCACGGGACAGGGATGGATGGGACCCCAAGCTGGAGCAAGGAGGACCCCAGCTGCAGGAGGAGCTGTGGTGAGAGGAGCAGGCTGTGCTGCTGGGGAGACGAGCCGCAAGCAGGAGGCGGTTTCACAGCTAAGGGTCTGGCTGGCGCTTCCTGGACTATGCTTTTATTTCTCCTCCTGCTCCTCTTCTCTCAGCTGAACGAGCCCAGTTCCTGTGGTTGTTCCTCGCACCCTGTTCCCCGTCTTCCGACCGCCCTCGGCTCCCCTCTGGCCCCTCTCCGCTGCCCACATCCTGGACATGCATCCTCCAAAGCTGGTCGCGGTGCGGCGCTGAGCCGAGCAGGAAGGCAGAGCTGTGCGGCAGCGCATCCCGCTGTGCCTGCCCTTTTCATACCCGAGCCCCAGGCGTTCGTTTGTGACTGCCTGAGCCCTCCGATGGGCTCTTGCTCCATTTCTGAGTCCAGCAGCCGGCTTTGCTCTTTGAAGGGGCCCCCCGGGCCGGAGGGCTGCCTCCCATTGAGTGCAGCGGTGGGGTGGAGGGCGAGGACCACGCCGGGGTCGCTGGTCGAGGCTCTCGGTGGGCAGCTCAGCCCCGGTTGGGTTGTGGTGATGCCGCAGGGCGGCTGTGTGGGGCACCCGCGTGTGTCTGTGTGCTCTGCATGCTGGGGTGAGGCATGATTCATAATGCCAGCAGCTGCCTGGAGCCACATCTGTACCGAGCTCCAGCACTGCCACCCCCATGTCCTCGTGGGGACAGCCGAGGCTCAGAAGAGGCCGGTGTGGTAAAACCTCAAGCATTTGGGAAATGCGTGTGACAAGCAGCGGAGCCCACCCGAGAGCAGCTCCTGGGGTGGGGGGGGCAGCCGGCCCCCTCGCAGACTTTGTGCTGAGCCTCCGTGCTGCTGGGTGGGAAGCAGCTGCCGGGAGCCCGGGGCTGGGCTCATGGCAGCACCGCTGGCAGGTCCGGGGGGTCTGCGGGGTGCGGGGGGAGCCAGGGCAGGGAGAGCTCTGCAGGCACCTTGTGCCCGGCTCCCTGGGTAGTGCCGGTGCCAGGCACAGGTAGGGCTCGGCCAGGGCATCCGCTCCAGCCACCAGCCATGAAAGGCCCCAATTTCTAAAGCTCAGCCTGGGCACGCTGAGTAGGATCGTCTCTGTGGGCTTTCTGTTTGCTTCTGCTTGCACAGATTTACATCCAGCCTTCTCTTGTGCCAGAGTAAAACCCAGGGATCCATTTCTTCCTGGGATGCAGTGCCAGGAATGGATTTAAACCCAGGTGAGCAAAGCCTGTCCGTGGCCCTGTTAGAGGAGGGTCCCCATCCCCRTCCCCCCAGCGCTGGGCTCTGCCACTGCCCAACTGCACAACAGGCAGCGTCTCCCCCTGCAGTGCCCCAACCCCTCCAAGCACTTTCTGTCTTGTTTTAAGCAACAACCTGCCCCACAGCCCCTGCCCCAGCCCCTGCCCCAGCCCCTGCCAGGCCCCTCAATGCCCCTCCGGAGCCGCAGGCCAGCCCCACGTCCTCTGCCCCCGGCCTCCCCCCGCTCCCCCCCACGGCTCCCCACCAGCCGGGGGGATGGCTGGATCCGGACCCTCAGCTCCCGCTTCCCCATCCGCTCCGCCTGGTCTCCGGCTTCCCCATCAAACAGCCAGCACACAAAGCAGAGCTCTCCATCTTGATTTAATAAGTATCTGGAAATGTCATAAAAGACGTGATAATAAAATATCAGATGCAGGAAAATGACTAGCCAAAAGGCATTTAAAAAAGGGAAGAGTGTAAATGCAGTAGATTAAGACACTAATTCCCCTCCCTTGTATGTTCTCCATCTTTCCTGTGTCTTGACAGACAGAAATAAATGCCCCTCTTCCTGCGAAGCACTATCTGCCTCTCTTTGCTGTATTGTGTCCACGGGGTGCCCACAGCTGTAACAGCCCATTTATTCTCAAGATTTGATGCTTTATCACTTTCAAAGGAGCGGCTCGGCTAGTTCATCATGCATTCCCACTGCAAGCACTTGCACTTAAAGGGCAGATAGAATTCTGATGGTAATAGCTAAATTTGATTTTTGATGCTCTGAAGTATCTCTGCAAATTAAAGACCTGCAATTTGTGCCTTTGTTTAGACCATGCAACAAGGCAACAGGAACAAAGACAAAAACCAAAATGAAGAAGAGTTCACATGAGTTTGGAGGAGCCAGAGGGTCGCTCTGTGACTTGGGCTCTGTGAAAGTAAGAGCTGTGGGGTTTGTTTGTTTTCTTGTAAATGTAGCTTTGAACCAAATAAAATGCCAGTAAATTCCCAAGCCCAACACCAGTGCAATAAAGACAGGAGCCAGATCAGCAGCTAAGTGATGGATGTGTTAATGTTTTAATAGGCYGACCACCTCATAAATAATTTGCTCAGTTCTGGAGTAATTGACCTGGTCACAGTGGTAATAAAGGGCTGTCCCCTGGGCTCTTGTTCAAAGGTTCAGCAAACCCTTCCAGAGAAAGTCTTAAGTGGCTTTTAACAATATATATTTTATATTGTTACAGTCTAGTACCCTGCTAATTCCGCAGTCAGTGCAAACACCATCAGTTCAGCTCCGTGGATATTTCAATTAAAAAAACCAGAAATTATAACCGAGAGCAACTTTTGCCGGGTGAGCTCTTTGTTTGCTCTCCGGTGAGCGGGGACCTGCGTGCGGAGCATCCCTCTGCCCAGCGCAGCTCGGTGAGGAGGGACGGAGCCTGCGGCGGTGCCCGGCACGGGGGGGGGGGGCGGCCAGGCTGGGGGCTACTTCACGGGAACCCCCCCGCTGCAGCCAGGCCACCAGGGACGGGTCCGTGGCTGCCGGCTATCCCGGGCAGCAGGAGCAGCCAGAGCCCAGCCTGCAGTGGGGCTCTCCTGGGGTGTTCCTCTTGTGTACTGGGTATGCTGCTTGTGTACTGGGTACTCTTGTGGCATACAGGGTATTCCTGTCATTTACCGGTTATTCCTCTTGTGTACTGGGTATTCCTCTTCTGTGCTGGATATTCCCATTGCATGCTGCGTATCACTTTCCAGTGCTGGCACGGGGAGCAGCTTTGCTCGGCCYGGGGCAGGGCTGCTGCTTTATTATTAGGGTTTCTAACCTTTGCCATCGTGGGGTCAGGGAGTTCATGGCATCTGCAACTCTACCCATAGCCATAGTGTGTTTCTTTTAAATTTTTCCACGCTGTTAATTCGAGCTTAACAAAACTCCGCTGCGTCCCAGCAGGCCGATGTTGTTTTAGCCACGTGGTGCTGCGGGATTTGTCCCACCAACTGCTTTGCTGTGTCTGTGGGATGGGCCAACGTGGTCATGTTTCTGTAGCTGCAAAATAAGGAAGACACCAAACACCAGAGTTATTTGTCAAATAAAATCAATGATGGCAAACATCTCCAGCATTGCACCTCCAGTATGAGGATGTAATTAGGTTTGAGACAATGAGGAAACTCCCCTGTTTATGGAGGGCCGATCAGCAGCCCCCCCGGCTGCACGGGCAGGTCTGTTCCCTGCTCCGGCAGCGCAGGGCGGGCAGCGCAGGCTGGAGTGCCCATCCTCATCGCTGACTCCCAGCTGTCTCCTTACTCTGGCGGGCAGACGCAGCTGAGGGGGAGCAGGACCGCCCRGCCGTAGCTGCTCTCAGCGCCGGCAGCCCTCCCCACAGCACCACAGCGCTTCATGTGCCTTATCTGGGATGACTTTTTAATACCACGTAAAACACCGCTGGCTTCAGCTCTGGCTTTTCTGTCTACCTGGGATCACTGCTGCAGGCACCCAAATGGAGGCGGGCAGCTGACAGGCAGCAGATTCACCCTCCCTGCGCACGCCGGCATAAATCACTGTGTCTTGGGAAGGCTCACGCCGCAGCTGGGTGCAATAACTAAACTGAACTGTGCCTGTAAAACATCGTCATGGTCAAACATCCCACTGCTCCGCAGCAGCTCCACACGGCAGGGCCCGGTGCCGAGTCATTTTGTGCAATTAAAGCTGCAGTCGTTAGTGCTGGAGGTGCTGCGTTAGGGGTGCAGGGGCCACTGGTGTTCCCCGGTAGACCCCGGCCCTCAGGAGGCTCCCGTGCCCCCGGCTGGCTCCGAGCCCGCCCCGGGCCTCCCCATGCAGTGGGGAGCCGGCTGGGAAGCCTCGCTGGGATGAAGGCTTCGGTGCGGGGCTGGGTGACTACAGCTGCTGCAGCCGGGGAAGCAGCAGGAGGAGTTTTGGGGTGCCCCCGAGCATGGTCAGTGGACAGCTCTGAGCGCAGGAGGCTGGCGGGCCCCGGTTTCTGCGGCGGGCACAGCAGGCACCACGGCAGCAGGACCTCCGCAGGGACGGGGCGTCAATGGAAAGAGGCATTTTACCTGCCCAGCACTGCCTCTGCGGGTGATGCTCCTGGGGGCCGATATCCGAATTAACCAGGAGAGGAAGGGCCCACAGCCGGGGGTCCATGGGGATACCGGCAAGGGGCAGCAGGCTGGCAGGTTTGTTCATGGAATCGCAGTGTTTGGGGGAAATGAAAGCCCCCGTGAGTGCCCGCTGGCAGGTGGGGTGCTGCCGCCATCGATCCAGCAGTGCCCGTCTTGGAGAAGGGACCAGTGGCCAAAAGGGGCCAAGCGGGAGAAGGGCGTTGACCGTGGCTTTGCATATTTAGTTTGCTATGTGCTGGCATGCTGGCTGTGCTCTGTGCCCGCTGTCGTGACGTTGGTGGTGGCAAAGCACCCCCCTCCCTGGCAGCCGGGAGCGTGGGCACRAGCAGCGCCGCTTCGCCGAGTAGGCAGAAATCCCGCCTGGGAGCCCACCAGCCGTGGTGCGGTGATTGGCACCGTGCTTTGCCCTCTGCTTCTCTGCAGGGACTGCTGAGCCTGGCCCGCTGGCGCCGGGGCTCCCCGGGGCTGTTCAGCACCCGCACGCCGGCGGCAGAGCCCGGGAGCCCCCGGCCGCGGCATCCCCTCGCCAGAAGCATCTTTCCTTCTGAACGTCCCTTCTCCTCCCCGCCTGCCCTCCTGCTCACGCAGCCTCATCCCAATAATCAGAGGCAAATGTGGCTGTAATGAAAAGTAAATTTAATATCCTTGCCCCTATTTTTGAAAATTAGTATAACCRTCAGCTACAGAATAAATGACACCTAATTACTGTTCGGGGAAGTTCACACAGAAGTGCTTTGCTGTGAGGTGATCATAGGGAAGCACCATCAATGACGGAAAATGAACAAGATGCCGGCTGTAGGAAACTGTAATTACAGAGGACTGACATACTGTGAGCTGTTTATGATAATGAAGTGGTGCATCAAATCAAATTAACCTTAGTTATTTAACACAGAATGCACCGAGGACTTGTCTCACTAGATGCTAAAACCAAAACCAGAGCGGTCGCTGAAGTCAGAAAAGCGGCTGAAATGCAGGCACGGCCGGTCGCTTTTATTTAAGCTATGTTTAGCGAGCAGCCGCTGCGGCACGCCGGGGCGGCCGGGCTGCGCGATGGCGAGGGCTAGCGCAGGCAGAGAGCCGGCAGAGCTGCTGCTGGCAGCCTGGGATGCCACGGCACTGCCGGGGAGCCCCACTGCCGCTGCCGGCTGTGCGCTCGCGGGGAAGAGCCCACGGCAGCATCGCTGAGCGAGCCGCCCCGGCCGCCGCGGCCTCCGTGCCCCCCACCATGCGCCCCTTGCTCTGCGCTACGCCGACGGCCCCGTGCTCGCTTGCCGCTGGAGCGGAGCCAAGGCAAGGTCAGTATCCCGCCCCAGGAGGAGGTAACAAAGCCAGGGGTGTTTTCCCTTAGTCCGGCGGGGTCTGGCTGCAGGGCAGCAGGATGCTCCCCTGCCCGGTGTGCCGGGCATGCCGCCGGCCGCTCCCGATTTTAGGGCAAAGGATGCAAGTGCCACTGTACTCGCGTAAGAGGGTTTCATTTGCCCATCTCTCTTCCCCACGAAGGCTGCGGTGCTCGCTGCTGGAGGAGCGTTCCCGTCGGGACCCCTTCACACTGACGGGTGAGTAACCTTTCAAATTAACCCAAACGCTCTGTTAAAGATTAATGAGCTTTCTAAACAAGGGTCCCTTCTGTGCACCGGGCTGTTTGCAGCGCTGCACATTCCTCTCTGCCGGAGGAAGGCATTGCCGCGCCGCAGCCGGGGCTCTGCCGTGCCGGAGATGCCGGCACAAGCTCAGATGGGGCCAGGGGGCTCCCGAGAGCACCGTGGCGAGGGGAAAAGGGGTGAATACACATCGTGGCAGTGGTTCTGTAAATAATGTTAAAAGGCTGTTTGTGTCAGCAGTGTTTCTTTGGTTAAAAGGAGGAGGTAGGAGAGCCCTGGCCCCGGCAGCAGGGACGCCGGCCGGGCTCGGGTCGCTCCGGTGCAGGCAGAGCTGCAGGAGTGGTTGATGCGGGCAGCGAGGAGAGCTGCCGAGCGGGGCACGGGGCTGCAGCGGGCAGCTGCCTGCCGGCACGGCTCAACCACGCACACGCTGCCGGGGCAGAACCGAAGGGCGAGGAAAGGAACCAGCCTGATTAAAATGCCTCTCGCCCTGGCTCCTAGTGCCCATGTCCTGACGGCCTGCTGGCTTTCTGAGTAYCTGATTTGCTTCTGAACATTTTGTTATGGGTTGTTTTGAATTGGTTTGTATCAGAAAATATTTGCTCGGTGCCCTGCGTGCCTGCGGGGGCCTCTGGGGAGCYGAGTCCCTCCTCAGGGAAAGGATTCCTCTGCAGAACTTCCCACTTGTTGGAAAAACACAAATTGCATCTCCAGTGAAAGGCTTTCCTCTGTGTAATTCAAAGTGTTTGATGGATTTTGGAGTACCTGCAGTCAGATTCATCCTGAGTTATACTTTTGCATATCTTTCTGTTTATCAGATTTTTTAAAAAACATTTACTGTCTTTTCTACTTGCCAGCAAGAACAGTTTTCATCCACACACACGCATGCATGTGCACCCCCGCACAAGCCCAGGTGCTCAAACAGGCAGCAAAGGGCCGAGCAGGCAGTTAATGGAGGCGGGTGATGCCGTGGTGGCCCTTTCGGGGGACAGCCAGGCATTTCCCCAAACACTCCCCCCAGTGCGAGTCGGGGCCGGGCGCAGGGGCTGGGCAGGCACCAGCTGGCCGGGGAACCGACTGCCTGGCACGGCTCCCTGCCAGAGCGGGGGTCTTGCCCGGCATCGTTCACAGTTGCACCGAACTGCACTGGCACTTCTCCGAGCCCTCTAATCTTCACCCTGAACTGGCGGCTCCCCTGGGTATAAATGAGCACCCCAGGTGTCATCCCAATAACCTCTCCTCTAATGCTGGCTTCGAGTCCTGGTTCATGGTGGAGGATGCCGGCTTTTGTGGTTATGAGTTCATTTTGCTTCTTTCCATCAATATGAAAATGCTTTGTGAGTCCTGAAAGTTAATCACTATTGTAAGGGAATAAAGAGAGGCGATTTTCTCTAATCCCCTTTAAATGGCCTCCAGACAAGGGCTCGAACAAAGATGACTAATGACAGACATGATTAAACTAATTTAGTAGGTGAAGCTTTGATGGGAGCCCTCCCAAGCCCAGGTATAGCCTTGGGGGACCACGCACTCACTCTCCATGCTGCAAATGCAGACCTCCTTGCTGTCATACTTGAATTAAGCAAACTCATTAGGTTTTGTTTTGTTTTGACCAGAAGATTTCCTTTTCTTATTGAAAATATTTTTGTCTATTTTCTGCAAACCTTTTACTTACCACTGCCAAATATAATCTCACTAATGGGATACTAAGTCCAGATTCACTTAATAGCCAGCTACATCCCTCATACCTTATCCAATACCTCTCATCAAAGGGTTCCCTCTGAACATGCATTTGTCTTTCGAGAACTGATAACAGTAATGAAATATAAAGTCAATGAAATGTGTCTGAGGACCTCTCCGAAGAAGATGCATTCAGCTCTGGAAACCTGTTGTCATAAGTGATGGTACCAGGCGCAGCATGGCTGAAGTCCGGTTCCTTTTGGATAAAGCACGACCGCCGTGCCGTGCAGGGAGCCGGCATCGCGTGGACGCAGCCCTACGGTCCCTGAGCGGGCAGAGCCCTGCAGTCCCTCTGCAGAGCCCTGCGGTCCCCCAGCTGCCGTGCAGCGGGCTGCGGGTGCGAGCTCAGGGCAGCATCGGGTCTGTTCTGCAGCGCTTACCGCTGCGATGCAGCTTTGGGGTGCAAACTCTCCCCCCTAGGAAATGTCCTGGCAGAGCGAAAGTCTTGCAAGGCYGATGTGAGGCCAGGGAAGACACATGTGAGAGACCAAGACGATGACGGGGTTTGAATTCAGGCTCCACTTGAACGACTCTTGAGACGACCTCCTTTTGTGGCCTTGGGCAGCTGCGGAGCTTTCCCATGCTCCGGTCCTCCGGCAGGCCATGCTGATTTCTCTGGGTCTAGAGAGCATAAATTAGCTGCAGTTTATGAGATACTTGTAAAAAGTTGAATCTAGCTGTTCAAGACTGTTGTTGTTATTAACACATGCTACTTTCAAAACATCATTGTTATGTCAGGGCATGAGGATTCCCAGCAGCACTTTTCCCGTACAAAAGGCATGTATATCCTGGCTGCTGTGCTGCTGTCGAACCGAAGCCATCAGTGAAAGTCAGTACGAGGTGGTCAAACAGATTGGCCCGACAAACAACCCCCGTGGCTCGGCCGGGACTCGCATCCCTCCGTGCGTTACTCTCTTGTAATTACGAACTGCTGTTTCCAGCCAGTGAAGCAGGACTCTGCTCAGCCCTGCTCCTCTTCTGGTACCAGGGGTAGCTTTGTTTCGGTGTTCACCCTCCTTGGTCCACACGCGGGCACAGGGCAGGGGTCGGCTCGGGCTGGCAGGAGGCATCGCCGCAGCTGGGATCGCCTCGTTGGGGACAGCTCGTTTGCAGCAGGACAGAGGGATTACATTAATAGGGGATGTGTGTGTCAGTAGCGAGGACTTCAGGTGGCACTTGCAGCACCGGTGGTGGAGTCCAGTTGTGTAAGCACGTTTGACGTGGGGAATGAGGTGCAGGGGGTGAGCTGTGTGCTGGGAGCAGCCTCCTGCCCTCGGTGGGATTAGCAAACCCTGCGTCCCCTCTGCCAGGAGAGGGTCAACGGGCGAGCTCCTCTGGCCGCCTCTGCTGTGCTTTACTGTGTGCCGCTGCCCTGGCCTCTCCCCGTCACCGCCCCGTCAGGCGCACRCCAGCCTCCAGCCCCGGCCCGGGCGCCTTCCCCGGCCTCGCATCGCTCCTGCTGCCCCTCCTGCCCCGGCAGCACCCTCCTGCGCAGGACGCGGTCCCTCCGCCCTGCTGCTCCCAGGGGTGCTCGCTGGCCTTCCCGCAGCGTCGCTGATGCCCTCTTCTTTTCTTTCTTTTCTTTCCCTTTGACCACYGTTCTGCCTTTTGTGAAGCTGCGACGGCTGGATTTTCCCTCTGCCGTCGCAGCGAACGCCGGCCGGGCTGAGCTCACGAGCAGCACGACGGCGTCCAGGAGCAGTGCTGCGTGGGCATGCTGCTGCCACGCTGGGTTTAACTAGTCCCGCGTGTTACCTTGCATTACCTGCAATTTTGGGTGGCACGCGGTCACTCCTCTCCTGGCTCACCCCTGGTGACTTCGGGAATACCTCGGGCTCTGGCACAGACCCTCGGACACACGTCTGTCCRCCTCCGTCCTCCCTTAACCCAGCGCTTTGCTTTCCCTTCTCTCCCTGCGCTGGTCCCTCTTCCCTTTGCTTTAAGGGTTGCCCTCGCCAGTGACCAYGTCACCCATTCCCTGAATCCTTGCGGGAAGCTGCAGCCTCTCCTCCCCACTGCTCCTAGATAACGACGCTGCAATATGCCTTCACTCACCAAACCGTAATCTGTTCCTCCATATAATGAGCAGCAATACATCCCCTTCTAGGCCTATTAAAATAGCAAAACCTGCACAGAGGAAAGTGTAAGAATACGCAGAACAACATCAGGGTGTCCCATCCCTTCCCTGCAATATTGGGAGTGATTAATGTGACACTATTGCTGTCCATCTTGCTTTTGTTTAATTATCATTTTTGTATTGTTCGTTTCTCTGGAGACCCGATCTGGCGGGAATGGCTTGATGGATTATGTATGAAATCCAGGTCAACACGTCCAAGTATTACTGCCTCATAATTTGCTGCGCCACAGAGGCCAATATAGATGCCTTGTGTTATTAATTATACCAATATATTTTCATGAGTAATGTGATTAATTAGGCTGTATATATTACAGTTGCAGGCCTGTTCTGTTGCTGTGTTTGTTCTTGRATGGAGGTGGCTGGCTCAGAGAGCAGGCAGCAAAATCTGTAGCTTGGACTCGGTCTCGTTCCTTCTCTTCCAGAGCGTTCAGGGGAAAAATAAAATCCCATACGCTGCACTTCGCGTGCCAGGGAGCCACGAGGCAGCGGGGGAGAGGAAAGCGGGGCTGCCTCCGGCCACGGTCGCAGGGCGGTTGGTCCCGGGACAGGACGGGCGCTGCCGGGGCTCTCCTGGCTGCGGCTGCCACCCGAGCTGCTGCCCAGAGCTGGCTGCCAGGCTGCAGCGTCAGCTCCCGGGGACCGGGCGCACCCTTGGCGGTGGCGGGATGAGCAGGGAGATGCTGAACCAGGAGGCCGGAGGGGCCCTGGTGGGAACCCTGCCCCGGGGCTGCCTGGATCCTGGTGTCAGGATCACACCGCCCGGGCTGGCTCCCGCCAGCGTCTCAGCGCCCAGCACCGCGCTGGCCTCACTTTTAGCACTGCAAGGGTGAACTACACTTGAAATAGATCACAGAGACTCGTCTGCTCTCACTGAACTTCTTAAAAAGTGCATCAACGAAGTCATTCCTGTAACTCATTTTTATTTTCCTTTCACAAGCTCAAAGTACAGGATCTAAACCATGCTGAGTGTGGTCCCGTGCCGCTGGCTTATGACGCCTGCGGGGTACGGGTTCACAAAGTGGTTTTAACCTGTCACAGGCGATTTCCTGACAAGCTGTTGTCAGTCTGCACGGCGCGAAGACAGGACGAAGAGTTTGCAGCTTTGCTGCGGTGTGAAAATATTCACAGAACACCAGATTTTTGACAAAAGCAGCAGCCTCCCCAGCTTGCTGGGCGCGTTTGCTCGGCGTCGGGGCTTCAGCCTCCCTGGCAGCCCATGACCCGTGTCCCTCGCCATGTCACAGCTGGCACTGGGACCTGGGAAGTCTGTGGTCCCCCAGCTCAGCATCACCAAACCTCTGCAAAGCGCAGTGCTGGCTGGCCGGAGCCGGGCTCTGCCGGGCTTCCCGTGGGGCGAGGGGAACCTGTGCCTTGTTTTCTGCCTCTCACTCTCAGAGCTCTGCTCCCAGCATCACAGCAGAGCTGAAACCTCTTCTGTCTTTTGTTTCCATAAAGGTCAAAGAAGAGTCATCGTCCTTTAAGTGCCAAGAAGAGGCCTTCCACCCTCTGGTGCAAGAAGACTTTGAACAGTAAGGCAGATGCTTTTTCTTCCCGAATGGTTGCTGCTTGATTGCATGTACATTGATTTTACTCCAGACATTTTTTTCCTTCTTGTCACAAGTTTGATTGCAAGGGTTTGTTTCTTTGCTTTTTCATGTAATTTAGCCCTGGCAGTCACACAAACAATCATGTTGGTGATGGGGTATTGTCCTGTCCTCCCAGTGATGCTTTGAGATCTCAGGTTGCAATTTTCCCATCAAGTTATTCCTTCAGTGAGAGTGGCAGGAACTGGGGGGAAGGTAGTCCTGGCTTCCCTGGAGCCTCACTATCCCCTCCGAGAGCACCTGGGAGCCCTTCTTGCAGAGGCAAGGGCTGAGTTGCAGCTCCATTGACCAGTGGTCCTGCAAGCACCCAGCCTGGGGATCAGGGCAGTTGTCGGCCAGCAGGCTGGGGGACCCCATTTCTGTGTGGTTTTACTGTCTCACTGGGAGGGGGTGGCTTGTGCGCCTTGGGGGACTGAGGACAGCGAGCTGGCGGGGTGCAGGATCTGTAATTAAGGCGGGCAGAAGCTGCTCCAGGCAGTCCCCTTGCATCCCTGCCTGCAGAGGGAAGCAGGTACCTGATCCCGTTAAAGTTTCTGACATTTCCAGAGTGCTCTTCTTGCACCTTAGGGTGAAACCCAAAGCTTTTGCAGTGCTTTGGTGGAGCCGGGGGAGGCAGAGCCCCCGGTCGCTGTGTCACCGCCCGGCTGCCCTGTGCGGGAGGGCGGCAGAGCCCCGTCGCAGGCTGGCTCACAGCCGAAGCGGCAGCAAGGGGATGTTTTGCTGCACGGTTTCATACAAAGGCGGAGAGCGGCACAGACACGCAACGGGTCAGCTGCGGCTGTTTGGCTGTGCAGGACCTTGATTTAATTATGCCAAAGGTTGCAATTGGCACGCAGCCTGACGTGTGCAAGCGCTGCCAGATTGCTGTTACGGATCTCCAGAAGCGCTGTCTGTCTGTGGCTCCCTGCAGCCGTTGTTCAGACCGTGCCGTCAGGCTCGGGCTCCCCGCACTTCCCAGCCCAGCATGGCCACGCGGTGCCGAGGAGGTTCATCGCCCCCGCCTTGGCACGGCCAGCAAAGCCCCCGGTGCAGAGGCTGTTGTACTGGCAAAACTGCATTAGCTGGGATTGCTGATCCCGCGTGGGAGATGGGAAGAGACCCTGCCAGCAGCTCTGGGGATGGTGCGCGCACTTTTTGCACGCTAGGAAAGGTTGCTATCTTGTGCGCTGGCCTGCAGAAATGTACCTAAGTGTGGCTGTAATGAAATGGCAGAAAAGTCACAGCAGGCGTGGGATGGTGGGATCGCATGGCACCATGAAAAGCTGCCCACACCGGTCCTGTGCTGCGGCCACCACACCCGCACCCTGTACCGGGGCAGGGGGTGCGGGAAGCCCAGGAGAAGCGCGGTGGCACTGTGCCACAGCTACCAGCAGCTGCCCCGGCGGCAAGGTGACAGCCYGCCGGGGAAATGGAGCAGAGTCAGCCATAAATTAGGCACAATGAGGGCAGGCTGGGACACAGTAGGCATTCTCATTACCGACGAGCCCTCTCTTCAGGTCCTGCTGCATATTTATTTGTTTGTCCTGAGCTATGGGGAGTGTGAATCCCCCCTCTCCAGCAGCCAAGGGCAGGCACAGGCGCTGGCGGGGCCTTGGTGCCCGCAGCTGCGCGGGGCTGCGCCGCTCCAGGGGTTTCCATCAGCAGCTTGGCCCTGTGGCTTCCCTCTTCCTTCTGGCTGGGGTGGCCGGTTCAAGTGGGACTGAGCCCCAAGGTGACAGCCCTGTCCCACATGTGGGGAGCAGGGCTGTGCCAGCCCACGTGGAAGCAGCYGTGGGGTGCAGAGGACACCCCGAAGGGCACCGTCCACAGCCGCAAGAGCCTTTCCCAATTACGGCACAGCGTCATCCATGGAGAAAAGCAGCATTTGTGTTTCTCAACAGGTCTCTGAAGTAGCTTGCGCTGTGTTTCTGGGTCCTACACCTCTTCCCTGACACTGGGACACACCGGGAGGGAAATAATGCAACTGGGAGCCCTTCCCTGGCCGGGGGACCTGTGCTGAGTTTGGATGGACGTGTGCACCCTGCCCTGTGTCAGAGCACAGCGCTCAGGTCGTGGTGAAGATGATCTCCCCATCCTCCTCCCCAGCCCTGCCTGGAAGGCACCGGGGAGCTCAGCATGAAGTGAAACCTTCCTGAGATGGACCCAAATGGTCCTGCCCGGGGATTCAGCCATAAGCCAGGGAGGAGCCTCCTTTATTCTACATTTAGTTCTTGGGACTGACCCCCCTCCCCCTGGGACAAGCCCATCACTGAAAATGTCTTTTAGAAGCTCCGGTCACAGTCAAAATTAAATCAGAAAATGAACTATTACTCAAAGTGACTCGGAGTTGCTCAAGATTTATATGCTTTGGGCAGCTGGAGCTCCATTTGCCAGGATACCTGGGGAAGCCTCCGCCACTAGCACACCGTGACCGTTTGCAATTTCACACCACTTTAAACTCGCTCTCATTGAGATTGGGGAGATGAAAAATGTCTTTATTAAGGGAAGTCACAGGTCCCTGATTGGTTGCTAAGTGTGTTTTAATGTGAGTGGGGAGGGCAGGAAGGGGTGGGGGGGGGGGGGGCCACATTGGTCACTCAGCTCCCATGGGACCCTGGCAGGGCACAGCAACTCCAAACAAGGGATTTCTCTTTGGCTTTCCTACCACTTTGACCATCTCAAGATCATAGAATCACAGAATCATAGAATGGTTTGGGTTGGAAGGGACCTTAAAGACCATCTAGTTCCAACCCCCCTGCCATGGGCAGGGACACCTCCCACTAGACCAGGTTGCTCAAAGCTTCATCCAACCTGGCCTTGAACGCTTCCAGGGATGGGGCATCCACAACTTCTCTGGGCAACCTGTTCCAGTGCCTCACCACCCTCATCGTGAAGAATTTCTTCCTTATATCTAATCTAAATCTACCTCTTTCAGTTTAAAGCCATTACCCCTTGTCCTATCACTACATGCCCTTGTAAGAAGTCCCTCTCCAGCTTTCTTGTAGGCCCTCTTCACATACTGGAAGGCTGCTACAAGGTGTCCCCAGAGCCTTCTCTTCTCCAGGCTGAGCAACCCCAACTCTCTCAGCCTGTCTTCATAGGAGAGGTGCTCCAGCCCTCTAATCATCTTCGTGGCCCTCCTCTGGACTCTGTCCAACAGGTCCATGTCCTTCTTATGTTGGGGGCCCCAGAGCTGGATGCAGTGCTCCAGGGGGGGTCTCACCAGAGCAGAGTAGAGGGGGAGAATCCCCTCCCTCGACCTGCTGGCCACGCTGCTTTTGATGCAGCCCAGGATACGGTTGGCTTTCTGGGCTGCGAGCGCACATGGCCGGGTCATGTTGAGCTTCTCATCAACCAACACCCCCAAGTCCTTCTCCTCAGGGCTGCTCTCAATCCATTCTCCGCCCAGCCTGTATTTGTGCTTGGGTTGTGGCRTTTACTTCGAGCCAGCAAGGTGGCCTGATGAACTCCCATCACCCCACGGTTCAGCAGGTGTGGGAGGAGGTGACCTCCGCCCCGCAGCTGATGCGCTGGGTCCAACGCAGAGCTGTAAAACATGGGGATGTTGGGAAGAGCGCAGGGCTCCGGTGTCCCCGCAGGCCAGGACTCAGGTGTGCATCCCATCACCCATGCAATATTGCAGGTACTCGTGTTCCCTTCTTTTGCGGCTCTGTTTGTTCCTTGTCCATAAATCCGTGGTAGTCCCGTTATATCGCTTCCTCCTGTTCCCCTGCCCCAGTACTTGTCCGGCTACTCTGCAGGGAGGTCTCCCAGACCAGCGAGCACCCTTTTCTGCAGAGACAGCAGACGCGGAGCTGCACGGCGGGTGTTTGTGCTTCCCGCTGCTCTTGTTTCTCCAGCAGACCTTTGTGGGTATTCACTCCCTAATGATCTTTTATTCTTGCATTTGTATCTTTACTCCAGGAATCATGCACTGAACCTGGAGTGAAGTCAAGCACAGACCCTCCTCTCAGCTCATCCAGCCACAGTTTACAAAAGGCTCTGTTATTATCCCCGCATCCACACTCTCTAACCCTGTAATTAGATGCTTAGGCTATGATTGCCCCATTGTCCGCTGGATGGGTTTAATCATTCTTTTCTCCTACAGTGGCAATTTTGTTCCAATTAATTATTTCAGTTTGAATAGCAATAGCTGGTTGAGTTTAGAGAGAAATTAAAAGGGTAGAGAAGGATAATGAAGAGTGAGCTAACTAGGGAGAGACTGCAAACAGGGCTGTGCGTATCCCTGCTTCTCTTCCAGGCTCTCGCTTGCTCCCCAGAGAGCTTTCTGGGGCTGGAAAATGTTCTCCCTGGGAACGAGGATCCTGCGTGCCACAGAAGCGCTGCCTGGCTTCATCCCTGCCTGGCTTAATCGCTCCCTGGGAGGTGTGTTACTGGGTGTGATGGAAACAACAGTCCCTCACGGTCCAGCCTGGGAGGGAAAGTGTTTCTCATTCAGGCTTTAATCAACGTGTCTTAAACCCTGGCAGAGGCAGGGCAGGTTTTGGCTGGTTGTGCCATATACCTTGTGTTTTCCTGGCCAGCGAGCACGCGTCCCAGTTCAGTCCCAGCTGAACAGGACCTGTAGCTGCTTCCCATGAGACTCTCCCGGGAAGCAGCTGCACAGCGACGCGATGCACCAGGTGGGACCCATGAAAGCAGAACAAGGTGCAAAAGAAAAGTGACGTCTGGTCCAGCATTTGTGTGTCAGCACCTCCTGGGAAAGAGGAAAAGCTCTCTGAAGTCCTAGTTCTCGCCAGACCCTGGATGGTTTTCAGAGCAGCATTGCTGCCTCCACGTGAGTGGATCCAGCTCTGGGCTGGAGGAGAAGCAGCAGGCTGGGACCCGGCTGCTGGTGGGACCCCGGAGCTCTCCCAGCCCCGCATCCCTCCCTGCCTGTTGAAGGCAACGGGCTGCCTGTCAGCGGCACTCATGGCTCTGCCRTGCCTGTGCTGTCAGCCGTGCAGCATGTTCACAGCAATCTGCAGAGCAACATCTGGTGGTGTTCCTTCCCGCCCCGAAACATCTGGACGCTTGGCTAGCTAACAGATACAAGCTGCCATTTGAGGGCCAGATGCACGCAGCATGTCCTGCGCTCCTGGTTTGAAGTGCCGTGGAAAATGGGACTGGGGAAGAGGGACGGTGTGTGCAGGGAGGAGCGAGGGAGGCTCAGTCGCTCCATTGTCCCGGAGTCTCTCCTTTCCCCGAGCTTGGGACAGCAGGGCTGCGCTTTCACCCTCCTGCCCAGCAAAAGCTGCTGCTGCAGCTGTGATGGAGGAGGCAGCGGCTGGCAGGGCAGGAGCAGTAGGCGCAGGGCAGGCGCTGGCTGGGCAGGGCAGCGGCATAATTTTGGATCTGTTCATGGCTCTCGGTGCAGCCTGAAGAACCGACCAGAGCCACAGCACCCCTGTGAGTCCATCTTAAATGCTTCTGGCCTCGATTACTTTTAGGCAGCCATGTTTTCCCTATTGGTACGGGCAGAAATTAATCCACACCCAGCCCTGGGATTAGTTTACCCAGCCCTGGCTCTGGCTCTGGCTCCCGGAACGGGAGGGGTTTTGCTTTCGGGGTCGCTGGCTGGGAGAGAACCTCCTGTGGTTTGGGGTCTGCTCTCTGGCCTCACCGGCCAGGGCAGGGGCTCAGCACCACCTTGGATACCCAGCCCTGGTGCTCAGCCTCTTGCATGACCAGTGCTCCACGAGCTTTGTGTGCCAAAACAAACCCAAAGGCAGGGGGTCAGAGAGCCAGGGCACGCTCGGGGGTGCAGCCCCGCCRCTGAGGGGGATCCGCAGCGGCTGCTGGTCTGGCTGATGCCGGGGCACCCCGACAGGGAGGTAAGGCTCGGAGGAGCTTTCTCACCCTGCTAGACTGACCCTAAACACTGCTATAAGATACATTAAATTACAGCCAACGGCAAACTGTGATCACCAAATCATTCATTAATTCGGTGGAATTACTGGCCGGCACGGGAGCCGTTCTCAAGGTGATTTGGGATGCGACTTGATTTGGATTTTAAAAAATTAAAAAAATTTTTTTAAGGTTAGACAAGGTTTTGAAAGGAGAGAAAAAAAATTAATGCCTTTCAGGAGTTACAAAAATGCTGCCTGTGCAATTCATGTATAATTCAATGAATTCCAGAGTAGTTTGAATATTTAAATTATGTATGATCAAAGCAATAAAGAAATCTGCATTTCCTCACTCCGAGCCCCCCAGACATAATGCTCCCAAGTGTCCCCTCCCCAAAAGGCAGCGCCTCGCTTCCACACTCCCAGGTCTATTGAGCCTCACTGCTCCAAAGAAATTGAGTTTGACTGGAAAAATAGGGCCGTCAAGTGCAACCGCTGTTCTTTAATAAATCTGTGATGCATTGCATCTCCAGCCAGCGCCGTTGCCAGGGCRATGGTCATTGCCGCCGCCGCAGGGCAGGCCTGGGGAGGGGTGATGGGCACGGCGCGGGGGCGAAGGAGCCCCCGGCGCAGGCAGCCCCGCGCTGCCTGCAGCAGTGGCTGGGGAAGCAAAGCTCCCGCAGGGGAGGATGGTGGCAGGCAGCCGAGCTCCGACCGCCGGCACAAGAGGGTGGAGGGATCTCGTCCCCCACCGCCGCCTTTCTTAGGGTCTGCAGAACGGCAGCTCCGGCTTCACTGCGCGTCCACCTGCGTTTCTCCTTGGGCCCGGGGGTTGTTGGTCCCGTCCTCCAAGCCCCCGTGGATGTGTCCATCTCCTCTCCTGGCTCCTGTGCTCCTGGACTGGGATGTGGCAGCTCCCCTCCTGTGGCTGCGGCCGTGGCCAGCAGGGCCAGGAAAAAAAGGAAGAAAAAATCCAAAATGCTCCCTCTGCCCCTCCCTCTGCCCCCTCTCCAGATGCTGTAAATTTTCATTAGTATTCTGTAATTTAATGATCTATTCCCAAGAGAAAATTAGTCTTCAATTTACAAAAAAATCCCTGTTAATTTAAGCATAATAGTAGGAGAGTGATGCAAGTGTTGGAGCCCCGTCCTGCACCTCCCGCTCCTCCCTCTCCGCAGCCTTGCAAAGGGTAATTAGGAGGGAGAATTCTAATAATACACTAAAGTCCATTTGAAATCTCCCGACGAAGACTGCAAAGAGGTTCCTGGGGGCAAGAAAAGCAATTTCCTCCTGAAACAAGAGGTTATTTTGAACCAGGCAAACACACCGATTCAGCTGAAGGTTGATGCTGAAAGCCTGGGAGAGGCAGGAATGCACCGGGCTTGCCGGGCGAGCCGTCAGCGCCCACCCGGCTGGCGGCTGCCACTGAACCGCTTTTAAAATGGTAGCCGGTCCCAGGGCCCTCTGGCATCCTTCGCAGAGCTGCGCCGGCAGCACGCCCCTCCGCCAGCCGAAACGCGGTCCCTGGGTTGGAGAGGCACCGTGCCGGCTCTCATCTGGAGATGCTGCGGGTCCCTCCGTGCAGACCCAAGGCTGCGGGCTCTGTGCCTGCCTGCCCTGCCAGCGCTGCCCGCCGTGGGACGGGGCGAGGGCGTCTCTGCCCCGCGCACTCGCCCTGCTCCTGCCGAGGGTGACGTGGAAATCCTGAGCGTCGGCCGGAAGGCATCTCCTCTGCAAATATTGAGATAGATGATGGTGGCTTTGCTCATTAGAGGCTGTGGCAAAGGGTAGGTGCTGGGAGTCTCCGTTCCGGGGAAAAGCTGCAGGGGGAGTTCATTAACTTGGAAAATTGGGTCCAGAGGGCTCATTTGTCTGATATCAGCTCACTGTTTTTTCTAGTAATGTGGAAAATGAGGGAGGGGGATCTGAGCCTCTTCTCAGTGACCAACTCTTTGATTTACCCCTTTCTCATTCCTGTCCTCTCTTTCCAATTGCCTTTAATACTGTTTATTTTCCATAGGTCTTAAGCCTATCCATGTGGAACATAACCCTTTGCTCCCATGATACCRCACTTAGGGGACAGATCAGATAGTGCTGCACATTGTTTTATCCTAGCACCACAGGGATGCTTTCTAAGGGGCCCATGACTCTGTCCTGGTCAGGGCAGGGTGGTCTGAGAGCAAAGCCTGGGGAGGATGGAGAAGGGGGCTTTTGGCTCTTCATCCATCTCAGCAGCCAAAGGCTGCTGTCGGTGAGCCAGGGAGTCGTGGGGTTCAGGGCTTAACGCCCTGTCCCTGCCAAAGCCTCGACTCTTACCATGGTGGATGCCACCGTCCACCGTGGTCTCGGCACGGCACCCACTGCAGGGAGCTGCCGTACAGGCTTGCTCCCTGGTTTTCTGCAGGAGCCGGGTTTGTGTCCCCCCCAGTTGCCCCCCCTCGTTCCCTGGGGTCGTGGCGGGCGGCTGGCGGGCAGAGCCTGCTCCAAAACATCAGACACGGCTGATCCCAGAGCTCCGGCACGACCGCTCACACGGGGAGGTGCCAGGCGCTCTCCGGATGGAGAGGCTGTAACGTCAGCCGAACCCTTACTTGGTGATTTCCCTTGGTTTTCTGAGCGAATTTACGGCAGAGATGGCTGAAGGACACCCCCCATTGCAAGGCGGCCACCCCCGAGCTGTGCAGATGCAGAATTCCCCGCAGACGCACAGCTGCCTTCCCGAGGCTTGCCCCACGCAGGGGCTTGCTGCCAGACTCATCCATCTTGAGCACCACCCCTGTGGCAAGCCGGGCTTCCAGCAATCCCGCTGGCTCCATGCCATCTCCGCATCACCCCTGGGTCTGCTGGTGCACAAACCCGTGCCAGGTCTGGCTGAACTCCCTCGAAGGTCAGGCTGAGCTCTCACTGCCTTCCCCCAGGGAGTGCAGAGGCAGGAGCCACCGGCGTGAGCCCTCCCAGGGCCCCCCGAGGCTGCAGCCGGGGCCGGATCAGCACCCGTACGAGGGCTTCTACGGCTCACGGGGTGCAGACGCTCTTGCTGCAGCCGGTGTTGCAGGGCAGGCTCCTGGCGTGCCTCCCTCCGCCCCGCCTGCAACCACACATGCAGCAAAACTGACAACTAATAAAAAGTGTTAACAGCAATCATGTTAATTGCATCGAGCTATTAATAAAGGCAGAGTCGTCAAACCACAGCAAATATCCGAGTGGAAGCCTGGAGCAATCCCCTGCCAATGCGCTCCCCTGGCCCCAGCCCGTGGCAGGTAACGAGGTCGTTTTCTCTTGGTGCACGTGGAGAGGAGGACAGGCTTTTAGCCGAGCTCCCGTGGAGAAGGCGAAGGCATGCGCTCGGCCACGGGAGGCTGCCGAGCCCCGGCCAGCGTTTCTGCCGCCCATCAAACGAGCGTTTAGCATCTCTGCTAACTGACACAAATGTAAATAATGTTCTCCTCGCAGCCAGCCCTTCCCAGAGATGTTAAATTAGAAGGGAAACCTGTTTCCTGTTTAAAAAAAAAAAAGCAAGCGAACTCAGTGTTAAATATAGATATATGATATGTAAATGAATCTGACAACTGAGTGAATAAAAAATGAAGGTTTAAATTATTGAAGGGTAGGAGGAGATGGCGCATGCAAATAGCATTAATGTGGAGAGAGGCAGCTCTCTGAACAGGGAAAGGAGGTTTTGAAACATAATTATTTCTTTTAAGAAAAGGGCTACATATTAAATAAAAGCCAACAGAACCGGCACACGTTTATTTCAAAGGCCTTTCTTTCCATCCTGTCGCTTTATTCTCCCGGCTTTTTCCCCCCCCCCTGCAAAGCAATGAGAGAAATTGAAGGCTACTGAATATTTTAGCTTTAATTAAATAAGATAAATTAAGTTTTGATTGCTACACGAGAACAAATGAGTCCCAGAGATGGCCAATCACAGGCTGCTATTGCGAGGGCTGGGAGAAGGTGTTTGCTAATTGATTTGGTGGGGACGGGGCCCTTTGGTCTTCAGAGCCGTTGCAATCACATCCTGGTTTATCGCAACCCCCTGGCAACGATGGTGACTTTCAGCATGTTTGCAGAGATAGCGTGGACTTAATTTAAATGGAAAAATACCTGCCTCGAGATTTCAGCCTGCCAGAAGGAGTTAATTACACTTAAACTGTGAAGGCACTCTGGTTGCTTTTGCTCTTGTTTCACCGCATGCTGCAGAGACCGCAGGGGCAGGAATAAGAGGGAGCATGGGGCCGGGCTGTGCTGGCTCCTCTGCCCGCGGCGGCCACAGGGCCAGGCTGCAGGAGCATTAGCAGTTCAATATCGAAAATAGAAAACCAGCTGGTTATTTTTATCAGCGGTAAAGCTGACAAGGAATTCTGGCGGAATGGGCACTCTGCGAGCGCAGTAAATGTCTTCATTACCTTCCACGCAGCTGTATTTATGCCTCTCTGACCCTCTTCAGGACTGACAGGGCAGGTTACGGGCTTCCTTTTCCTAATTCAGTACATGATGGCTTGGGACGAGTTGTTAAAGCTATAGATCAAAATGTCATTTATTAGAAAAGTGCCTCCCTGGGGATTCTTATCCTTCATTTATTATTTGTCGTGTGCTGACAGTGTGCTCTGTTCTGTCTAATCTGTCTTTCTAGCTATTTATACAGCCCTCATCACGGCAGCACCTGAGTGCCTCCCATTGCTTAAAAAATGAGGTTTTGTTTCCCGCTCCCTTCCCTGCTCTGCGAAGCTGGCGAGGGCTTCAGGATTTATGACAAGTGTACGGGATTTATTTTCCCATCCACTTCCGAGTTATCAGTGGTGAAGGGTCCACCCCGTCCCCCACACCGGAGGGGGGGTCTGGCCCCAGGGGCTCGGCGGGGTGATGTGCAGGAGTTCTCCCCACTGCCCGGGACGCTGCTGTCACAGGCGCTTTGGTGGTGGGTGCTGCTGCGGAGCAGAGACCTCTGGGTGGCCCTGGTTTCCCCCGCATCACGTCGGTCTTTGCTGGCTTTAGCCCCTGCCTGATGCGGGCCTCGGGCAGGCAGAGGTGAGGGCAGGGGGTGCTTCCAGCCCGCAGCGGGGGAGCCCCACATGTTCCCCACCCGGCCGGTGCCTCAGCCCACATCCCGGCAGGACGCAGGAGCCGTTCGCATGGACTTGCAGGCTATTCAGACAGGACACAGGAGCAGTTCCTGTGCTTTAAATGATAAATCACCCTGCACCAATATCAGACACGCAAACCGTGTTCATCACCACAAACCATTTATGAGCCAAAATTTGTTGAAATAATTCTGCATAGCGACTGTTAGATCTTTTTGCAGATAATCTGAGAGCTCTGCAGGGGCTGGATGTGCTGAATGGGTTGCTCAGTCTGTATCGCCGCCCAGGCCAGTCCAGCGGGGTTTGTGCCTGCTGCATTAACCGATTAAAGCAATTCCTCCCCCCCACAGACAGCTTTTGCACTGATGAAATGAGGAGGGAAGAGAATTCCTCCTCGGCCCCCCCACCTCATTTTCACTGTCAGCTTGAAGGATGTCATTCCTTCTGCTTGTCCTCTCCTTAGACTAGCAAATACCCGCAGTAGCTGTGGAAGCTGTAGGTGCACACATATCTGTCTGCCATAGGCTGGCTCTAATTTGCTTAGGCAGCATTAAGCTCTCCTTAGTAGATGAAGACAGCACTGACAATGCACTGACAAATTCTGCCGTGTTTGAGAGAGACTGCGATTTTGCCACTGAGAGTTATTTGCGGGACTCCACAGCCAACCCCACCAGTCCAGGCACCTTCCAGGCAGTGCCTGTCCCACCCCTGCGCTGTAGCATCGACCTCCCTCCCACCTGAGTCAGACCTGCCCCAGGGGCCTTGGTGAGCTCCGTGAAGTTTTTAGAAAAGCTCCCTTCTCCACTCTAGGAAGTCCTCTGTAGGATTTCTATCTCACCTTTAGTAGCACTTTCTGCTACTTGAACCTTTACCCTTGGGAAGCTCTCCCTCGACCAGTCAGTAAGGATGCTGCCCTCTTTACTTCTCCCCGTGGTACCCGAGTACCCAGTCGAAGGGTGTGTTTATACAGCTGTGGGCAGTGGGGGAAAGCTAATAACCACCTAACCCACGGCTACAAGAGAGACGAAACCCTGCCTTTCTAATGACCTGAGTGTATAAAACTCAGAGTTCATCACAATCCTCAGGGGGTTCAGGGCTCACCTTCTGTTTCCCATAGCTTTTCCACCCACAGTCTGACACTTAGAGGTCAGGCTTCCCTGGAGGATGGCCCCTCTCCTGCCTGACCTGCCCTCGCTCTGCCCCATCCTAAGGYGCCCGTCTTCGGAGAGCCACCGCTGCGGCTCTCCTGTGGGCATGCGGCAACCTTGCTTCTCTGCTTTACACTGGAGAGCTGCACAGAGTTTGGAGAAAGCGCTGTTCCTCCGAGCTGAGACTCTGCTTTGTCTGCCCAGGTGAGAGCTGCTGCTGATCTTTTATGACCGACCTATTCATAGACGAGCCGCCCTGTTCTCCTGCCTGGTCCCTTGGTCCAGGGAGCACAGACGAGGACCGTGATGGGGCACCTCATGGGGCCAGCCCGGTGCTCTGCAGCCATACAAGAACACCCAAGTTTCCACCTTTCCGTTTAAAGCACATGTGCTTTCCGAGAGCCCCCTTCTCTGTCCTCGCCCACCAGGACAGCCCAGGTCCCAGGCACCGGCGTGACGAAGAGCCAGCATCTGGTCCTGCCTCCCGGGTGCAACCCCCTCTCTGGAGGGACCAGTGCCCCTGCCTCTCGGCTCCCGTGGCTCCCGTGGCTCCGGTGGCTCCCAGTCCATCCCAGTGCCGGTCCTGTCTTCCCCCAGTTTGGCCGCCGTGTCTCCATGGCAACATGCTCTCCCTGCAGCAGAGGCATCCTTGGCTCGCCACTTCCAGCGCCGCATTTGTATTCCCAGCCTTTGTCTCCTGCTCAGCGCTGGCAGCTGGCCAGGCCAGGCATCCATTTCAAAGCAGCCTTTGTTTTATTGGTGAAATAGCTGGTCAGAAATATATGTGATTTAATCAGGGCGAGAACACTTTGTTTCTTTGCTTTTCTTCTTCCCCCCAGCCAAAGTGCAGTTGCTCGGTGGAGCTGGCTGTTACCTGCATTCGGGGAAAAGCCCCGCCGACAGCAGATCGCCCTGCTAAGAGCCTGCGAAAATGGGTCTGCACCAGCTGCAGTGTGTCTGACGGGCAGGAGCAAGCAGGGGGGAGACATTTTCTTTCTCTCTCCCATTACCTAGGCATATCTGAAATTTTCTTTCACAGTCAGACGTGTCATTTTCAGAGCAACCCTGTCCTCGAGGTTCAGGTACAGCTGGATTTGCTGAACTGCTGAGCCCAGTAGCTGAGATCCCAGTCCCTGGGCAGGGGAAAAAGCTGCGTGGAGTGAAAAGGAGCCCAAAGCCAGGATCCTGCCACCAGCTTACTGCTTCTTCCCTCCTGCGGCTGCCTGCTCCCGCCRAGGGAGGCAGGGTTGAAGCCAACTTGCTGGAGGGTGTGATCCGTTAATTGCAGTATCCATCCTTGTTTCTAGGGGAGTTCAAGGCTTAGAAAATGTGATGATATTACACATCTGCTTAAGCGTGCAAAGATATATGCAAAAGTATGCACGTGCATACGTAGATATATTGATGCAGGTTTAGTGGAGACCTTGGTTTCCAGGCACTGTGGTCCTTGGCTCTGGTCGACCTGTTCCATGGAGGTCCTTCCCCAGGGTGCAGGGAGGCAGCCAGGAGGGGACACAAAAGGGGGCCCCAAAAGAGGGCAATGGTGTGTCATTGCTGAGGTCCTGGCGCTCCGCAGGGCCCCCGTACGCTCTGAGAGCATGAAGTGAGGCAGGAGGAAAAAGGAGAGGACGACTGGAGAACAGTGAAGACTTTGTTAAGGGCAGAAGCAGAAGCTGCGTATCTTAGCCTTGTCCAGAAGTAAAATGTCTCCAGCAGCAGCCTGTCCTCTGATAAAGGTGTCCTTGGAAGGCAGCAGGAGCTGGGCAGCCAGTCCCGTGACGGCGGCTGCGGGGAGTTGATCCAGCAGCAGGAGGAGGAGGAGGAGGAAGGTTTCCAGCCCTGGGAGGACCCGGAGGAGTGTCCAGGAGCGCCGGGCCAGCTATGGGCACGGCGGCTGGAGCACTGTGGGTGGGCTGCCAGGGAAAAACATGAGCAGCTTATTTAAAAAAAGCCCAAGTGAAAAAAAGTAAGCCTTTTATAAGAGACGTGAATGAAAATAGACAAAAATGAATGAAATACTTGAGATACAGTCTGCAATTTTTGTCAAGTCAACACAGATTTGGAATGAATTAGATTCATGCACAGCACATCTGGTAACAGGGAAGGTAGAGATGTCAGTGTCATTCCAGAGCAGCAGACCTCAAGTCTCTCCTCTATTATCAGAATAACTCTGGAGTCTGTCTCATACTGTGAATCTCTGCTGTCCTGCAGTGATATGTGGACATACCAAATAACTATATTTTCAGGTGTGTTTAGGAGCAATTTAAATAATCAAGACTTTAAAATTAGTGTTCTTTGAAAACTAATCTCCAGACAACTTGTCTCCTCAGCTGATGTGCACAAAATCAGTAGCACGATGC
This sequence comes from Phoebastria nigripes, assembly GCA_035582835.1. NCBI lineage: Eukaryota > Metazoa > Chordata > Aves > Procellariiformes > Diomedeidae > Phoebastria > Phoebastria nigripes. The sequence continues at coordinate 2,818,500 of JAYKAV010002833.1, forward strand.
AGCTTTTTAATATGTTGGATGCCTGGAGCAAAACATCTCTCCTGCCCAGGAGGAAGTGGGGAGATTTGCATATGCCTGATCTATAAAGTATACTGTTCAGACCCACTGAGCGTTTGGGCTTGATTTCTTGACTACAAATCAAAATACCAGACCTACTGCAGGGGAACTGCTAGCTGTCTGTCCAAAGCTCATGCCGTCATGCTGAGTCCTCTGCCCTGCTGCTCCTGCGAGCAGGTGGGACAGGGACTTCTTCAGCCTTGGGCCACATCACCCACAGCCTGGCTGCTGCCGAGCCGTGTGGCAGCTGGAAGTGGGCATGAAGCTATTGGCCTCAAAGGTCTCGCAGGAAAGACCTTTCATCTTGCTAAACCTCAGACAGTCTTCTAAGTAATTTACTGCATCATTATGGTGAGATATAAACCACTCTAGCATTGCAGTTCCTGTGACACATTTCACTGGAGTCACGGTGTCAGCCTAGATGTGTTTCCTATGTCCCAGCTTCGGAAATTGCACGCTATCCAGCCCTGCATATGAATAATTGAAGGGAATGCTGTGTGCTCCTCCTCCCCCGCCGGCCCCGTGCCTCCGCTCCCAGGCATGTGGAGGGCACTGGGGAGCAGGTCCCTCTCCCTGCAGGATCAGGGCAGAGAGGCACCTGCAGGGACAGCTCAGCCCTTCGGTAGCCCAAACTGCCCCCGAGTGACCGTCAGAGAGGCTGCGTGGCTACTGCCCAGAGCACACGTGCAAAGCAGGCTTGGTTTGGCTTCCAGCCGAAGTCTCGCCCAGGACTGCCCATCTTTTTAAAAGCAAAAGGAGAAGAGCCTGTCTCTGACAGAGGAGAAGTCGTGCTGCTGCTGGCTGGACCGCTCTGACAGGGCAGTGGATCTGAAAATGAGAAGTCAGGAAGGAGGCAGAGGCAGTGGTGAGCCCCCGAGTAACACGTGCAGGCGTGGCCCATTTCTTAATGATGGCCGAGACAAATCCAGGGTTTGAAGGTCTCCTTTAAGGGGAAGCCTGAGAAAATTCATAGTTCTTAATAAATTAGTGTTGTACGAACAAAGGTCTATGCTGGCCAGTTGGTGGTTATCACCTATTTTAAAAAAGCAGCCAGCCAGCCACATTTCACGTCTCTGGTCTATCAGCCTGCCAGGTACCAAAGTCTGGGGCGCGGGCTCTGGGTATCTCAGCTTTCTTTCCCTTGCTGATATGGAGACGCGTGCTGGGCTGGGACCGAGGCTCGCGGCTCCGTGCCAGAGTGATGCTGCCCATCACCGGGTCCTGCCACGGAGGCGGTGGCTGCGCACGGGCTGCCGGAGGGGAGCCCTGCCCACGCCGTGGCAGGCGGCACACCGCAAACAGGGCTGCGGGCAGCGGGGACAAACCTGCAAAAGCCAATTGGAACAGGTAGTTAAAATGTGAGATTTTTCTTCCCCAGATTCCCAGATACAGACTTATAAATGTTTTTAAGTGAAAGAAAAGCATAGCAAAGCAACTACACCTCAGCAGAGCCACTGTTACGTATACGTATGTCTGGAACAGGGAGCCATTTTACAGAGCCAGCAGTGAGCCAGTTCTTACGTATAAATAACTGTACAGTGCTACTTCTGAGTGCATTTGTTTATCATTCCAGATACTGTAAGTGATTGCATTTATTCATTGCAGCCTGTTGTACAGTGCCTCCTCTCACACCCCAAAGCTTCACAGCTGATCCTACCTGCTGTGGAAGATGCACGATATCAGATCATTGCTGGACTGATTAATAAATAATAATTAGGATAAATTAAAGCAGCTTCCTCAGGCTAACATGCTGCCCTTAAAGAATTGTCTCAGTCTCTGACTAGGTAAGGAATGAGCTGGCTGGCATTCAGAGGCACAATGCAAAATCTTGCCTTTCATTTGATGAATGAAATCAACTGCTGCATTTAAGCCTCACACCTCAGCCACTGGCACCAAGAGGTGGGAAGAGCCCCTCTGGATTTGTACAGCTGGAGAGAAGCAAACCCAGGTCAGTAGGACCAGAGCCTAGATTTTGCATAGACCTGCAGATTAAAGTCACTTTTCCTAAAGCTTAAACTTGTTTGTATGTCTCCTGCTTGGAAAGCTGACTAGAGAAAGTTATTTTAATTATATAGCAGAGGAAATAAGCTATATAGTAAAACTTTATTTAAGTCACATTTTAGGATTTTTTGCTCTTCAGTACATGCTGTGACCTTTGCAAACATTAACAAATTAAGGTGCATCATGTGTTTATGAATTGCTGTTGACTAGGCCCACGTACAGCTGGGACAAACGGGAGCACAGGAGTCCAGAGTAGCACAGAAAGATCATGGCAGACGCCAGCCATGGCCCAGGCACGACGACTGCTGGAAGTGCCTCCCCAGCAGCACCGACATGACTTTGCATGAGGACACTTCCCCACCTGGAGACAGTCCCAGGAGGTAACAAGTGCCAGAGCTCACGCGGTGGTCTATGGTGCTGCTCAATGAAGTGTGGCCTGGCCCCATTTTATTCTCTGTAATTAGGAAATTCAGCAGATGAATCGCTTTCTGAAGCCTAAACCAGAGAATATTGCTGGCACAAAAAGAAACAGTCTGTGGCAGAGTAGAAATCATTTGTGCTATTGTCAGAGAGAAGTGCAAAAGAAATAGGTGAAATCTTCTGTTAATCTGGTACTGTGTTGAGAAAGGGCAGTTGTTGAGTTAGACAATCAATAAGCATTGATTACAAAGAGGCTTACTCCTGTTAAACATGACGGAGGACAGAATAAATATACACAAACCACAGCACGTGCGCGGTCTTTGCCCCAGGGCAGCGCAGCCCCCCACATCAGCCCTCGAGGGTCTTTCCATGTTGGTGACCGCTCCGGTACTCCGGTCGCTCCCGTCCCTCTCCTGTGGCTCCAATGGTTTCTCTGGAGAACTGGCTCACGTCCCTCTCACCAATTCACCACCCGGGATTAATCCTGGCGGAAGGGCCTGAGCTCTGCCGTGGGTGTAGCTGGTGGGCTGAAGGCAGGGGAAGCCGTTTCCTCCATGAACATCAGTGTTTGCAGGAGTCCATGGCAAATTATTGGGACTGGAGGGCGAGAAGAAGGGGGGGGAGCACTTTTCCCTGCACGTGTCGTCCACATCTTCTTGCTGGTGGTGAAGGACAGAGGTTTGTAGCTCTGTGGGCTCTCCGAATAGTACCCTGCTACTTTCTGAAATTGTCTTTTTATTTAGCAAAAACCTAGAAACAAGCTAGAAAGAGCCTTGCCTGTGAAAGAGATGCCAGCACACAGTGACCCGGCAGACTCCGCATGGGCAAAATCGACTGAGCCGGCCGCAGCGGCAGGTGATGCCCAGGGGGCACGGTGCCGGACCCCGCCGCTGCGGCAGCGTCTCAAGTCGGAGTTGGGGGAACTCTCCTACCAGCCTCCATGAGCAATTTGGACCGAGCCATATTCGCTAACACCTGAGCAGTGCGGAGCGCAGGAACTGGCAAAAAGGGAAAGACGCCATGAGCCCATCGGTGAGGTTTTCTTTTGAAGTGCAATGCAGCCCCGTTAAATAAATAAAGATTGGAAACGTCTATTGCGCTGCACCACTTAAGAGACTGGGGATGTGAGGACGGCGTAATTGGCTGGATGCAGAGTGAAATCCAGGCTCAGCGATTCCATTTTGCAGTTGGCAGCCTTCCCAAACGCAGATCAGGGAAAGCAAGTTGGACTAGCTTTAAAACACAGGGAAACTCTTTATCTTTTGTAATTTTTTGCTGATTTAAAGGGTAGGATTAAATTCTCATTTAATAACCCCAAGTGCCTGCTCTCCCCTGCTCTGATCACTCTGTGTAATGGTGATAATGCTGGAAAGGCGCTGGGAGCCTGGAGGCAAGGCAGTGAATTTCCTTCTCCTGAGCACAGATCTAATGATTGTTTGCTGCTGCAGCCTGCGAAGTAGGCACCGACTGTTTAATCATAAGCCTTAGCATAAGATTTTGGTAGCTGTTTTCCAGGTCTGTTCGGAAGGCAAGCTGAACGCTTTCTGTTAGCAACTTCCAACTTTGTCATTTGCGTTTTTTCCTCCTAATTACAGATGCTACAGAGACTCAAACGTTCCTCGCTAAAATAAATAGTCCGGTTGACTTAACTGAGCGACTCCTGGGCAGGCATTGTTTTTATGAGTAAGTACTGCCTGTTCAGTACCTTTATATCACCACCTCTTACCATCGGCTGAGCTATTTTTAAATAGCTCTGAAAACGCATCCTGTAAATAAAGCCTCTACACTGAACAAAGAAAGGAGCCTCCTAGCAGAGTAACACACAGAGCCTCTCTGTTAATGAGAAGACTGTTTTCCCTTGTCTGTCAGATCAGCTCATTTAGATTATTTAAGTCAAGTGCAATTTTGAAAACAATCTGTTTTGCTCGTGACAGCGTCTTCATTCTGTATAATGATGCTGAATGTAACAAGCGGCAAAGGGTTATTGACGGCAAATTCTCCACGTTCCCAGGCCTGCACTTCTCATGTCGCCTCATAAAAGCAGCCCCTTGCTTTATTTTCCCCAGACATTAAGCAGAAAGTATTTTCTAACATGTCGGCTTTCCAACTCCACGCTGAAGCCTTCATTTTGCATGAAGCCTTGACAGCAAACTGCAGATAAAGGGGAAGGGTGGAGGGGATGGGAAACGTTGAAATGGCGCCAGCTCGTTTTTAACTATTTTTAGTCAGTCCATTTCTCTGTCTCCTGCAGTTTATTCTCTCGCTCCAATTATATGAAAATCCTAATTAAAAAGTTAATGGGGATCTGAAGACAGGAGGACCTGCGTGCGTGCCAGGCTGGCAGGGTGCAGATGGTGGCTGCTGTTGCTGGGAAAAGGTATTTGGGGATCACTGCCCAGAAGGGCATGTTTACCGAGTGGTGAAAATGTAACGGCAAAGATCCATCTTTGGCAGCTGCCTGAATGCAGGGCAGGTTGTCTGCCCTTGAATAGTTGTTTCCATTATTTCTAATGTCATGTATGACCATAGTGCTGGGAAGCCATTCAAATGCACAACAGAAAAGTGGCTGACACTCTAACCGCAGTGCCAACAACACAAAATACGCTTCCCAAATCCCAAACCTCCGCTGTTTTGCTTAGACCACAGCAGTCAGACCGGGGAAGCAGCGGAGCCTGCGTCTGTGCTGGGAGACACGCCGGCCGGAGCGGGAAGGGTCTCCCCTGCACAGGGAGCCTTCGCCTCCATCCCTTTCCAGCAGCAGAGTCAATCCCTTGCTCATTGCAAGCAGTGGGGTTCTTCCCTGTGATCCCTACACACCACAGCTCCTCCGCTCCTCCTCCCGCTCCCGCCAGCGGGAAGAGGTGCAGACAGGCCAGGATGGCAGCTGCTGCACCATCCAGAGCCCGGCTTCTGCCACCAGACATGGGAGAGACCAGGAGCCACAGCCACAGCTTCCAAACACCTCCCATCTCTCCGGGGAAAGGGAGGGGGGATGGATGGAAGTCTCCAGCAGGCCCAGCTGGCAAACGTCTCCCAACCGAGTAATCTACCACAGCAAAATGTGCACGGGGCGTTAGCCTGGGTGGACGTTAGGTGCCTATCAACGTGCCKTAATGCATGTGAACACTTTGCCGTTCTAAGGACAGCAGCGACAGGGTGTGGAGGAAGGGTCACTGGCGGCATTAATTGGATTCCCCCCTGCGTACGGTACCCGGAGCACTCCTTCCCCACTTGAGAAGATGGTGGCTTCTTAGAGACAGTGAGCCCATGAGGAATAGAAGCACTGACATTCATAGATGGGTGTTAAGGATTTATCTACCCTTCAGCTGAAACCTGCTCCCCACCCAGACTGTTACATATGTCTTTTTAAGTGCAGAGGTGCTGTTTTCCTGTCCCTTTGCTGGCAGAATCAGAAACTAGGACCTTCGCAAAGAAGTCCAGAGGTCCAAGCTCCAATGAACACAAGAGTAAAAGAACAAAGAATGAACTAAAAAAATGTAGAAAGCAGGAGAGAAGGTAACCCAGACCTTGGCTCCCAAATAACCTTACGCTCAACATGTATTAAAGCGAAAGCCAAGAGTGGGTGATTACCATTGGACATATTCTGGAGGTGACCTAATGGGATTGCCTTGCTCTTAGGAGCAGTGTGGAGATCAGAAGGGACAACAGGAGCTCAGAAGATGTAGCTAGAGCATGGGCCTCAGAACAGTTCTTTGGTGGACAACTCCTCCTGGAGCTGCTCATCACCACACTCCCTTGCTTCTGTCAGAAGTGGGGACAGCCAGCACAGTTCAGGTGTGTACCGTACTACACTGTTGTGCATGTTCCACAACAGCTTCTGCGGGGTGACAAGTCAACTGGTGAAATCTGAATTCAGAGCAGAAGGCCTATCAGTGTGCAGCTGTGCAGCTCTGGCAGGGTTTAAAACAAGGAGAGGCTATCTAGTGCTGCTTCCACCCAGCTGCCACGACCCACTGCTTTGACCAACAGTCTTTTGCATGGGTGAAGTTCAACCTTCTGCTTCTTCATGAAGAAAATGTTCTTCCTACTTGAGGGTGCCTGAATTTGTCTGGTGTATCCAGTAGTTCACCAGCCAGTTCCATATGTGTAAAACTTAGCTGAAACAAAGTGTTACCTGTGAGGGTAAAAGAGGTAGGATCATGATGTTGATGCGAGAAGGAGATGACAGGATAAGTAATAGGGGGTTAGTTAATGCAGCAGATTTGCTGACAATGTATAACCAGCTGTAGTATTTACAAGGCAGAATGGAAGCAATCACTGCAGTGGTCTAGTCRCTGGGAGCATGTGCATAAATAAAATTAGAGAACAATCTAAAATAATAAAGAAAGCTACGGACCTTGACTATGAATTTTATTGACAGTGGCATAATACAGTTAACAAAATGACATAACAGGAGTACATAATGCATTTATTAGCCTTTGTAACTGAGGACAGACTTAACAGCAGTCCTCCTACATCAAATGTAGTCCCTTTAAAGACAGATAAAACAGGACTGCTGTGAATGAAACAGCAACAGGAAGCTGAATCAGACATCAGGAAATAATGGCTTTCAGTTACACRCTATTACATGACAATCCAAACTTTTTCATATGAAGACAAATAAACAAGACCAAAATTAACTTACAAGTTATTAATAGAAGCTGAGAAATCGACTGCAAATTGTCAGTGCCCTTTTAAGTACATGGAAAATAATACAATCACTTTATGCATGTGCATGTCAGCTCACAGCAATGCAAGATGTATTATTAAGCCTCTAAGAAGAGGACAAAAATACCCTTACTGACTATGCTGCATTGTCATAAATGCTCATCTTTAATAATGTAGGATCTTCTTCAGCTGAAGATCTTCTTCAGCTGAAAAATACTTTACTCCATTCATGCTGGCATAAAGACAATTGATATTGCAGCAGATTTCCAGAGACAATTGCTCATTTGTCCAGGGCATCCATTTATTTTACAGGTGAATAAAATAGCATTCATTTTTTCACTAGCATTAATAAGAATGGTAAAGGCCAACTGAAACTGGGCTGGTAAATGTTTATGATAATGTGCAAGCTGGATGCAAAAAGAGAGCAAGAACTTCCCTATGCCAACAAAACCACTTTTCTTGGTAGCTCTTATAATAGAGCAGACAGGGTGATGCTTATTTCCATGTGATCAGTGGGAGTTGAGAAGAAAATTAAATTCCTGAACAATACTGTAGGCACATACAATAACAATTATTCCCTTCAACAGTAGCTGTGCAGACTGYGGGGGTATTTTCAACCAGTGCTTTAGAACTCAATGCCAGGAATGCCAGTAAGCAGCCATCTCACTGACAGTTTTACTGTGCGCCAAAGTAACCCAGCCCTGCGACCAGACAGCATATATCAACGGCTAATGTAGCTCAATAATTTTTTTCAAGATTGTTTTGCAGAGATGTAGCTACAAGGATGATACATACCGGTGTACCTGGTATGGCACTAATTCCACCCCAGTTCAAATTTTCTAACCAGAAACCTATTCTCTGTATTCACTCTTTTATTATACAGTTTGCTAAGAGGGGTGCACCTGCATCTTTCTAAGAATTTTATCCTGTAGGCATTGGAACTTGGAAGTAGAAATTAGCCATAAAGTTTTCAAATGCAGGCATGTTAAAGGGACTCAAGAGTTTAAAAGTAGTATTGTAAGCAAGCTTCTTATTCTAGATGTTTCTTATTTATGCCAGTAATAACACTTTAAATTGCTCTACCTAAACTTAAAATATTAAAAAATACCTCCTTGCCATTATTTATTCTGTGGACTTGGACGATGCAAATGAAATTGTTTCACTTTCACTTTGAGGAATTTCCCAGTTCTCACTTTTGCAGTGTTTGGGCTATGAAGACCTCATCGCAATGCTAGCTCCACCTTCTCCACAGGGAAGTGCCTGTAAGAATGCAGATCTGTTTACTGTGAATTTTTGTCTGCTCTCAGCTTCGCTCTTTCTTGGCATTACTGTTCTTAATTCTCTTCCATCTTCCCTGTCAGTCCTTTGACTGGTTTGTTTTTTCTGAATTAATTTCTGGGATATTTTTACTGAAGTACAGTAACACAGAGTGTGGCTCATATATTCTTCCCTCTTCATTTTATGTATTTGCAGTTAGAATATCTCTGTGTACTTTTTGGATTAAGCTTTGTGTTCACATAAATCAATTTCTAGCTAGGTTTGTAAGTGCTAGATACTTTTCAGTTCCCTCTGTCAACCTAATAAAGTCAGTGGAAGGATAAAAGAAAGGCCTATCTTACTCTATGGTGGTTATTTAGACATTAACACTTCTTTTCCATCAGTCTTGGTAGAGTTTTTGACGCCCCGAAGTTCGGAACAGAGCTGAGCATGCCAGCAGTGCCTAGGAGCTGAAAGAGCTGCACCACATAGGGGAAAATATGTGTGGAAACGAATGTTATGTTCCTGTCTGTGCCTCGTCCTGCGTTGCTCGGGGAAACAACTGTCCTTTTCCGCAGGATTTTTCATGAGATAGCGCTTGGAATTATGTGTATATTTTCAGGATAAGAACTACAGTGCTACACTAAATCCAGAAGCGATCACCTGGCCAGAGGTCACAGTGCGCTACGACGGGCCACCCCGTCCCCACGCACTGCCACGGCAGCCCTTGCCGGGGTGACGGGGCTGCGGCACTGCAGGCCGGCGGAGGCTGGACGCACAGAAGCCCCTGAATTTGGGATTAGCTCCGGCAGCGCAGGCAGCACACGCTCCCGGCCCCTCTGCTGCGGGCAGGGCAGGCCTCACACCCCGCGCGTGCGGGTTCGTTCAGGCCCCTCGCTGCAGACTCCCCTGAGGGAAGGTCGGTGCCTGTCACTGCCCGGTGCCACCCGCCTGGGGAGGGGGCTCGGGCCGGGGGACTGCCCCGCGGGGCTGGCGGGGCGGCCGCCGGCCTTGCGAGCGGGCTCGGCCTTCCTCGGGGTCGGCCTCAATGTCAGGGCGACGGCGCTTCGCCTCCCCCACCCCGTTGCTAGGGCGGTTGCTGCGGCGCCATGTTGGGGGAGGCGGCGACCCGGAAGTGCTGCCCGAGGCGGGGTTTCCCTTCCTGTGCGGCGGGGCCGGACCCGGCCGGGTTAGGAGGCAGGAAATGGCGGCGGTGCTGCAGCAGCAGCTGCCGGGCCCTCCCGCTCCGCAGTGCCGGGCCCAGGCCGCCTAGAGCCGCCGCGCCAGCGCCGGGCCCGGGCCGCAGCCACGCCGGGCCGGACTCCGAGCACTTTACATACATGAGGTAGCGGGTGGGGCCGAGCCGAGGCGCCAGCGGGGGCCCGGCCGCCGCGGGCGGGGGAGGGGCCGGGCCGGGCGGCGGGGGAGCCCCTCCGCGCCCCGGGGCGGCCCTGCCGCGGCGCGGGGAGCGGCGGCCCGGGCTAGCGGTGCCTCCGGCGGAGGGGGACGGGAGCGCGGGCTGCGGCGCGGCGGCGGGCGGGCGGGCTGGCTCGCCCGCCGCGGGAGCGGTGCCCGCTCGGGCGGGAGCCGGCGGGACGGCGGGAGGGGCTCACCCCCGAAGGGGCCGCRGCGTTTGCCCAAAAGCAGTGTTTTCCCTGCGGAGCTGAGCTTTGACCTCCTGTGCTCGTTACTGTTTGCTCCTGCGGAGCTGGCAGCCCTTTGCAGCCGCCGGTCTTTACAGGCTGATAGGGCAAGGAGGGCTTGCTCGCTGCTGTATTTTAACCAAATTCTCAGGCTAAAGCGATGTAGCAGAATTGTTTTCCTTAAAGTACTTGGAACGATTAAGTAGAGGTTGTGTAGTAGCGAAGGATAGCTGGTGTTGGTTATGCTCCGCTTGCCTCACTGTCCCTGGGTAAACATATCATTTGATTACTTGGCAATCTGTGGTCTCCCTGTTTCCTCCTGACAAATCAACATATGGAGCTCAGTGTGTATCTTAACCCTGCTCCAGTTTTATTTTTTGCTTTGTGCTGCATTACTGTTGACATGGAAACCAACACCACTTTCTGTTCCAGAGAATTGGAAGCTAAAGCTACCAAAGAAGTCGAAAGAAAACTAAGCAGGTAAGATACTCATTTAAATTCACTCCTACAGTTTAGAACAAGAGTTGGCCTTGGGCTAGAAATCATTGTGGGCTTTATCTGGAGCTTTAATCTCATGTTAATTGTAAGGATAAAAAAMCCCTGAATTTGAAAACATCCTCTATTGCATAGAGAAATCTCTGCAATTTTAGTTAATTCTATAGACTAAGCACCTTTTTAGCATGGTTTCTTTTGCATGAGAACAGCATCAGGTTCTGTAATAGAATTTCTTTAATAGGGAAGGTTTTTTAAGAGAAAAATAACTTTTCTCTCCTAAGTTGTAGTACCTAACAATAACTAAAAATGAATGAAGGGTTTGTTTGGATTTTTTTCCTATGCGGTTCAGGCAAATATTGTTGGGAGACAAGAAACAGTTGGTTTTGGCAAGAAACTTGCTTTGAAGTCAAATAAACTGTATATTGCCATATAACTATTAGTTTTTGCCTCTTTTTCCATGAAGAGTTAAAGGCAGTGAATTTCCCATTAGCATGTGGTTTTTATTTGAGAATTTTGTAGAATAGGCAGTTCCTTTTTTACATCACTTAGCTCAAGAGTAAAGAGTTAACAGTTATGTTGAATTAAGAATTCTGTGCCAGTAATATACATTACTTTTGTATTTAAGAAGTTATTTCTTCTGCACCATTTATTTTCAGTATGGTGACGTTCTTGCAAATATCTACCTCTTTCTGTTGTTTACATTCTTTGTTTTTGACTTTTGTCCTACTTTCTTTTTGTGTTCTTTTTCAGTTAGACTTTAAAGGGACTTTTGCTAGCAGACTTTTAAGGGGACTTCTACTAGGGCCATTTGAAATATGCTGAAACCCTGAATATAACTGATAGAATATTAGTTTCTGGTACCTTGCTTTTTTTCTTATTTACTGTGCCTAATCAGTCTCCAACTTCCAGACTGATTTATGATTACACTGTGAAAACTGATTGGCTTTCTCCTGCTGTCAGTGTGTGTCTTCCTTTTTTTTGGTAATATGCTTAAGCATGAATAATTTTTCCCATTTTGTTGCTGAAATATATGGGCTCTTTAAGATACACTTAGCATATTGCTTTTAAATGCAATGTCAGTGATCCGCCAAGATGGACTTTAAATGAAGCGTATAATTTAAAATATCAATTATTCAAATAATATGTCCACAAAAGCTACCAAAAAGCAGTGTAAAAAAAAAAAAAAAAAAAAAAAAAATTAAATCATTGGCATTCTGTGGAAAGCACTTGGTGCATACTTGATGCCAGAAGCAATTTCAGAACTGTATTATATAGATGGACAGAGTGCTAAGTTCAAAATAATATTCTGGTGCAAGTCTTAGTAAGTCAGTAGATCTTCACATTTTTATGACCCTAAGAGAGATCTCTTGTCCTGCTGACAGGAGCGGCAGATAGTGATGAGAAGTGAAAATAAACTATAGAACTGCCTAAACTCAGTGCTTCATGGGGGTTGGGGACAGAACAAGGTTCATTGAGTAAATTCTGATGTGGAGTGGGTCTCTGTGTTTTCTGACACAGAGTTATACACTTTATTCATTTAAAAGATTCAGAACTGTTTTTGAGTTAACATTAATATACCAGTTGTTTTCAGAAACCTGTATTCTTAACTGGTTTATGTTTAGTGAGGGAGTTTTCATCATGTGAGCACGTAACCTGATAGAACTGGCATGCCTACTCTGCATAGGCCTAATTAATTGTTTTACTGTTGTAGAACTCAACAGATAGCCCTCATTCTTTCTCTGATGTCATTATTTACAATCTTAGTAAATTTGCAGTGACCTAGTCAAATTGTAAAAGAGCAAATATCTTTTCCCGGGAAAGGTAAATAGACCTATGCTACAGTTTTTTTCAATCTAAGATGGCATAGTGTATATATAGACTGTAAAGTCCATGGGACATTGGCATTGCTTCATGTATGTTCTGAAGTCACCTTTGGAGTTGATGCTTATAAATTAATGGGTAGCAAATAGTCTTTTTTATCTTACTAGGAATATTGGCCTAGACTGTGGGTTTGCGATAGGATAAGTATTATAGCTTTTACTACAGCTTGCTTATGCAGTTGGAGTGATTACTGTTTTAAACTCAGGATTAGCAATTTGGCTTGTTTGGCCTTTTGGAAAAGAATGTTCATTTGGTCTGCGTTCTCTTTAAAATGCATGCGTGCCTAGTCCTATGCAAATATTCCTGGTCTCAAAAATAAGCATAGTGCGTGATTTGCGACAGTAATTCAAATAAATCTATTGCACACTGTATTGTTGCATAATGTTACAAGTTAAATGTCACCTGTTCAGTCTACCGCTAAGCAAGAACTGTCCATTATTAACTGGAGAAATGTAACAGTTAAATTTGGTTAAAATCGGGAGCAGTAAAAATCACCATTTAGTTCTTCTGATTTAAGAAATAACTTTTTAATTCTGTTTGGTAAACAGGGCTTTCCTGCCTCATTTATGTGGAACTGAGAGAAGGTAAATATCTGAAATATGTTTACAATTTTTTTTTTTTTCCAAACACAGGAGTTTGACTCTTGCTTCACAAGCACACAAATTATAGGGCAGATTCACACACTGCTTTCATTCACCTGTGTTTCTGCTCCAGAGTTTCCATCTGCATTGTTTGCAGACTGTCCATGTTTTGGGAGAGCAAAATTTTTACCTAAAATCATGTATACGTCTAGATTTCATCCATGTATTCTACTAAGTTACTACTGTACTTTTTTTTTTTTTTTTTAACTCTTCCATGTTAGAATAACCACCATATTTCCATGAGGCTTTCCTTATTTGCTGTAGAAAAAAAATGAGATGGCTCAATGATAGGGGCATAGAGAAACAGTGAGTAGTGTAGTCATTTCTGTTGATATTTAAGCACTTGATTTTCTGTTAGGTTTTTGGGAAGACTTCAAGACTTCTGCTGTCAAATGGGAAGAGTTTATTGCAAAGAGACAGCATTCTGTTCATACTTTTCAAGACCTTTAGAGATACTTAGGCAAAATTATGCATTCCGTTCTCCTCTACACACACTTTTTCAGGTCATGTGTAATTGTTAGGTTGTCCCCATAAGGTAACTTGCATTTACCTTTTCTTTTTCTAGTCTTATAGCAAACCCATTGTGCAGTATGACTCTGCGTTAATAAAACTGAAGCAATCTAGAGTATGGGCGGTTTTATGGTTAAGATGCTGGACTTTGCAGTTTTTTGGGTTTGTGCATCTGTTACACATATCCTATAGGACCAGTGTGATTATGGAGAAGCAGTTTATCTTCTTCGGTTCCCCATTTGTTAAATGAAGATAGGGATTGTTTATTGCTGCTACTGAAGTCTTGTGTATTTAGGTGATAAACTTCTTGGGAAAGAGATTTGTCTTCTGTATGCTTGTGTAGCAGTGAACATCTCAGATGAAACTTCAGGGCAAAACTGTAACACAAACATTATTCCAGAACTATGGTGTATTTATAGTGCTCGTAGTTTGGAACATAGTTCTGTTGAGCCAGCTTCTGTATTAGGAAAATGGGAAAGATGAGTGTATTCCAAGTAATTGGTAGTGGTAGACATGGTAGTTAGAATTCTATCACTTCACTTTTAGGGTGATAATTTAAAGACTGAGGTATTTAAAAGTAAAAAAGTAAGTAGCTGACACACATCTACTAATTAATTATTCATTGAAGTAATTGTTTCAGTTTTTAGCTTGGCAGCACCTCTTGTATACGTTAATAGCTGGAAAGAATTAACACACACACACACATCTGTAAATAAGTGGTTTTGTTTTGTTATCGGTGCCTGAGGCTTTCTTTGTTCCTGTATAATATGCTGGGTGGTTTTAGTTGCCAGAGTGTTTCATTTAAGGCACTGGTGGGTTTTGTTGGGGTTTTTTTTGTTAACTTCAAAGTACTGGTTTCTAGTCCATAAACTTGAAGAGCGCTCTTTTTGGTGTAGTATGCTATTTTGTGGGAAGCATTGATAAAGGAATTGGAGGATCCATTTTTAATCAAAATACACATTTTATAATTGATTCTTGTATAATGATGGTTTAGTAGAAAAGCTAGCTATTGTATTTTTGTAGAAACTGAGAAGTAATTTTTATTGGCAGTTATATGTAATTGCATAATTTCAAAAAATTTTAAGCTTAGGGAACTTGTAGGTCAGAATACAGAAAAATTATCAAAACTTAGTCTCAGCAATATGTTTGAAAGTCGGTGTAGAATATCAGACATAGGTTGAGTATGTAGTGCGTGCATGCATACATGTGTACTGTGTTGCAGAATTGTAAAAGATCTTTCAATTCCAGATACTTAAATGTAGTTATCTGGCAGTGTTCCACCTGTAGCATTGCAAGTTAATTTATAACTAGAAGAAAAGCAAATGGTGGAAAGGATTTATTTATATATTTCCCCAAAAATTTATTTTATATACTTGTCACTGGAAATTTTAGAGTGGTTTCAAAAGCCACTGTGTAACTGCCTCTAATTCTTACTTTTATGTTTACTCCATGTAGTAAATGGGTAAAAGGTAGAAATCCATAAATAGTTAATGCAGGAGTTGATGGTTGGGGATTCAGAAGCAGGCATGCTATCGGTGTCTCCTGCATCCTGCTGTCAATAAATAGGCTGAATGATGTGCGTCCTTTTGAGAAATGGACTGATAAATATCTTCTTACCTTCAGTTAGTAACACAGGGCCACTAAGAGGTTGGCTACTTGTTTAACTGGTCTCTTTTGTCCAGCGGCAAAGTGCTTCCCCTGCGTGACCCCCCTGCCCGCTGTTGGCTGGGACCAGTGCAGTGCTTGGTCACTCGATGCGTTCAGCACGGAGGGCCATCGCAGTGACGCAAAAACCCCAGTGCAGTCTGCAGCGTTTGAAGTGTTTCAAAGGACACCTAACATGCAACACCTTTGGGAGGATCCCTTCACAGCCTCAAGGCTGCTAAAAGCATTTGTTGGCAATGGTACCAGCGTCTTTAAAAATGTGCTAGCACCATCTTGTGGGGCAGCGTGACTTTAATGTGGTTTGAAAGTGTTTTTTGAAGGTGCCTGCTTGACTAGCCAACACTGTACCTGAGCGTCTGAAATAGTGCTGGCATCTTTAGCAGCATTTGTGGAGAGGCATTTCTAACTGTTAGTGCTAGCTTGAAAAATCTGGAAACCCAGCGAATGCAATTCTGTTGTGTAGGTAGTTCAGTTTTGGTGAATGCTAGGTAACTGGCATTAATGGTGAATGGCAACCTGTTTTATTTTGGTGTTGAAATTTGCTGTGTGCAAGTAATATATGCTTTCACTCAGAGATAAATATTGAGTTCAATTCATAATAATGCAGTGCTATGTCTTAGATCTTAAGTTGTGTCAGAATTCTTCTTGTAACCATAATTTCCTCAGTCAGGTGACTAGAATTGTAATTTTATTGTGGCATAACATGTTTCCCTTTTGTATATTATAACAGCAAAGATAGCATGCTGCACAAACAGTAATTACTGCATCCTCAGTATGTCTTGCAGGGAAAATATGGGTATACTTGATTCTTCTCTTCTGTAATGTAAGAGTAGAGGTTAAATATGTCTATTTCAGCCCAGATATTTTTACAATGCCAAGCTGGAGCTTTTGAAATTAAAGATTAATAGAATGTTTTTCAAGAATTAAAGTAATAAATAAAATATGGTTTGATGTAAATATTACCTGAAATGTTTACATTTTGAGCATTACTGCTTTTTTCGAGTTCGCAAGCCAAATAACAAATTGAGCCATACAAAAATAAAATTGGCACTGTCAAAACTTAAGACAAAGAAGTAGTCATGAACGCTGACTGTAGAAGTAAGAATGTAGCTGCTCTGCATTTAATGGCATGTGATTGTGATAGTAATGAAGTGAAAGACTTCGTATCAAAAATCACCCAGAATTGCAAGGCACTTTGTCTTGCCAAAGTGATACCTATCCTATAAGATTAAAAAGTACTTTTTTTTTTTTTTTTTAAATGGCTTAGTTGAGTAAAGCATTTTGGTAGGGTTGTTTTTTTTTTTTCTCCCCTTATACAAACAAGAATTGTGCTGAGTGAGGTACACAAAATTGGAGAAAAAATTATTTTGATATAAATAATGGTAAATATTTATCTGACACTCAGTCTATTTAAAATTATGCAGATAATAGCAACTTCTACTTGTATGTTCTCAGAGCCATCAAATGTGCAGTCTCTCCTGAGATCAAGATCCATTTTCATTTGGTCTCACTTGAAAATAAAGCACCATTCAAGTTAAGCTATTTAAACCGAAGGCCTTTGCTCCAGTCTCAAATGTGAATTTCTTATGGTGTAGGTATTTTATTTTYAGTTGATCTAAATTGAAAAATAAGGTTTGCATTTCTGCTAAGACCATTTAACCTTGAGCAAGCTAATCCAATTATATAGGAGGAAAAGGAAATTCCTTGAACATGTGTTTTAGTGAAAGTTGGATGGCTGATAGGGGAAATAATAGAAGTCTGTTTATATATTCATGTTATGAATCAGAATTCTCAGTCATTGCTTTTCGTTTGGCCAGCTGATGGACCAAGCATGCTGCTACAAGCACTTTTGCCATATGAGGTCAATGGAGTAAATCTACCCAGATGTAGGGAAAAGCCCAGCAAAAGAACTTGTTCATTTTCTGTCTTTGTCTCGTTACTATGAGACTGGGTTCCTGCGGTGTTTGTTAGGTGCTGTGAAGTAACATGAAGCTGCTGATAGCTTGTACACAAAGGGTAATATAAAGTGTTGAGTACTTAGCAGGAATAGGTAGCTATTAAAGTCTAAGATGATAAATGGAAAATACTACGTAACACTTCTGTTTCTCAAGGAGTAGCATTAAAAATGTAGGTTGTTTGATATATGTTCTAATGGGTGTTGGAATCTGATGCATAAATACTATCATTTGCTATCTGTTGAGAAGGGTCGTGTATTAATGTGTTAGAAAGAATAAAGGAAACTTGCGCTTTCAGCTGTCAGAGATGGAAATTCAGGAGTTCTGCTTTAGACTGTGATGACTTACTAGGCAAATCTGAATTGTATTTCAGGTTTGTGTTTATGTAAGAGGGTAGTGGTAATAGGACTACCTTCCTTGAAAGGTTCAGTTTTCACTGAAGAACATAGGCAGTAAGGGCTTTACTGTTGTTATTTAATTGTACAATGGGTTAGTTTTGCTTTCCAATCACTGAGATTTAACGTTATAATAGTAATCTAATACTCTTTTGAAAACATGTTATGCACTATAGGTGGGTAATTTTTTTTCAGGGTCATCTAGGGTCCTGATACTAATCATAGGGTGTTTTTTTGTGTTCTAAGCTGGCTTTGTAATCTAAAAGCTGTTGTTCTTAAATACATGAAAACAGAATGATCACAGTGTCATAATTTAGGAGTTTTATTGTTCCTGTGTGGAAACAGGAAAATGATGCTGTGGAAGAATATTCCAGAGGTATTGGTATGTTAGTTAGCATCTGTATTCTAAAAATAAAATGTAATCTTGTTGATTTAGTTGTAGCAGGATTGATGAGTTACTTTTTTTTTTTCTTCTGTGAAAATACTATTTTGCATTCTACTTGCTCTTTAAAGTGCTATAGCTTTCTTCTAAAAGCGGAATGATTTTTCAGTTAATGTAGTTTTTGCATGTGACACACTGAAATGTGTTATACAAAAGAAAGCACTAGTGGCTTTCTTAACTCTTAGAATTCTTCTCAGGTTATTAGAAATCCTGTAAATAACCTTTTGTTCCAGTAGACAATCCTAGGTAATGTACCATCCTGCAGTGTTGATACACTTACTGCATCAGAGATGTTTAACCTGTGCCCGTAGACCTTGTTCGGCTTGCTAGAACAATTAATTCAGGTGGCGGTCGAGAGGGAGCTGGACTGTCTCCCTGGGGCTCCACAGCCTAGCAGGGGCAAGTTTCAGACTGGTTGACTGCATCTGACAGCAACAGCCTGTTCCCCACCTCTTGCTAAGGGCTTGCAGCTCATGCCATCTCACATTAAGATGCGCACACCCAGTGCTGGATAGTCCTGGGGACACAGGACCCCAGGAAGGATAGTGACCAGAATAGGCTGCTGCTTCAGAACAGTTTCTCTGGATCACAGCCTGCTCCCTCCTCGGATCTAAGCAGCCTTTGGGAAAGAGGATGTCATGGGAAGGTGACAGGAATTCCTGTTGTGCAGCCTGCTTGTGATGGTGCTTTTTCCTGGGGTGATCCTGGGACAAGGTGGGCAGAGGACTGCTCACAGAACATGTGTGTTGAACTCATGCTTCTGGGAGGTGTCAGCCCAGCAGCACTTGTGCAGGGTAGTTGTGCATTATGCGCACAGGCAATGAGGTTGTGAGAGGAGAAGGGCTGTGGATGCGGTTTTTCCTGTCCATGGGAGGAGGATACAGTACTTGGCCTTTTCTGTTGGATTAGATGTCTCTTATTCTCGACGGTACTTCAGGAAGTACTATCTTCCTGAACAGCAAATCACTGACTCTTCTTTGTATGGAAGTCAACTGTAAATGAATTGTGTATTCTATAAAAAATGAACTGTGATCTATAGAAGCTATTTTTTTCTAGACTGATTTCAGACCTACATGCCTCTTGTATTGTTTACCAATTAAAAATTGGACTATTCCAAATTAACTCAAACTGAGGATCAGCGTTACCAACTTCAGTTTGGTTACAAATGCTCAGGATGCCAGACAGTGGTGGACAAAACTGACTTATGTATCACCTTTATAGTGCACAAACGTCACTGCGGGTTAATCATTACCTCAGATTTGCAAAGCGTCCAAGAGTTTGCTTTAAATGAAACTGGCCAAGTGTAATTGTTTTCTGTAGTTACGTGACTAACCTCTTAGTTGTCCATGAAATAATTTTTGATACCTAATTGCAAATGCAAGATTGTTTTTTGCCGTAAGACAGTCCTCAATGAATCTTGCAGCCAGATGGTAAAACTATGATAAAATGCAAAATAGCCATGTTGTGTTTCATAGTTTGTGATTTGTCTTGCAGTGCAACTGAAATAGAGGGGTGTCAGAAATAACATTTTTAGATTTTTTTTTTTTTTTTTTTGCATATCTTAACACATCAGAAGCAGTTCTTTTAAAAAAGAAATAACTAATGCTTGCTCTGTGTTACTAGAAAATCTTAAAAGACAGAATTTGGCCTGTGGAAACCTTTTAGAGCGGTGGTCTCTCTGTAGTATGTTACTGTATATGTAGGGTGGAAAGAATACTGGTATTGTTTGGCTGCTCATTGTCAAAGCATGCTGCAACTCTACCTCTGGTAAATACCTGCAGTGTCAGACTGCTTTTGTTAACACATGCAGCATGAGTTGATGGGTACTTACTTGTAACAGTCACCCTAAAAGTGGTAGAGGAGAAAAGGGATGCTGGATATACAATAAATCAGTGTTATTCCAACAGAAGGGAGCATTGGGAAAAGAAACAAGTAGAGGATGAAATCGGATTTGCAGCGAGAACAAAGATCTTGGCAAGTAGGGATGAAAACTGATTTCTGTTTGTATTAGTTGCCGTACAGATAGATGTGGCCATGCTCCAAAGGTTTTCTGTTTACAAAGAGAAATCAGAAAAGATATTTGTAATTAAGTAAAGAAATACTCATTAATTTTGTGAATGTAAAACTTTCCTCCCTCCAGACAAATTGATTTTTACCATCTAGATAACATATAGCTGTTGTCTGGCGGTATTAATAGTAATAAAAATAGATTTGAGAAAAATGCTTGAGTTACTCAAAATGCAGTCATACRATTTTTTTTGTCTTGTGTGCTAATGTTAATAGTCTCAGAAGTTTCTGTGCCCTATAAATACTTGAAGTATTGCACGCTTTTTTCTTCCACAATGAATGTCATGTGAAAGTACTACCATATCTCTTTTTGTTTGAAACTAATATTAATAATAGCCAAGTGGCCACAAGCTTTGAAATTTAAATATAAGTATCGTTATTACGGCATTGTCCCTACTGGGAGGAGAACCACTTTCAACATCTTGCTGAACAGTCTCACAATGGGACAGAAGAGCAGTTTTAAAGGTAGAACTCAAATGAGCAGCAATAATGTGGTACTTGCCTCTTTCAAAAGAATGGCAGTATTATGCAGAATGCAAAATAGAATAAGCTGCTGGCTACYGTAAAGAGAAGACCTGATGAGCTGCTGTTTAGTATTACTTACATTGGCACCACCTACAGTGAGAGGCGGGTGCCGTAAGAGTGCTGTTTTGTCTAATTAAAAAGTGAGGAAGTTATATGAATTTGCCACAGTGGAACTGGGCAACTGGGAACTGGAAGTCACATGTGGATTTAAAAAAAAATTAAAAAACCCCCCAAACTGATGCCTGCACTCATTTGGAAGGGGCCTTGAGCTGTGTCAAAAGTAGAATTAACCGATTATTTATATATCTAAATAGGTAATGATAGTTTTAATACTTGTGGAGTATCTTGTGTTTTACTGTATTCGATTGGTATTACTTCTGACATATATATATATAATTATCTTATTTGAAACTGGAGGTTTGTAGTTGTAGGTAGTTTGGGTTTAAAAAGGAACCCAGTGTTTCTAGGCAGAAGTAAACCACTTATGGACTGCCCCTTATTGACGTTGTTAGTTCATTTTCCCCCCAAAGTTTTGTATAACAAGGTTGTCTTTTGTTTGATAATGTGAGTATGTGCAGCCATGTGTCATTGAATGAGGGTAACTTTTTTTAAAGGAGATTTTAATACATTCAAAGTAATTGTGTAATAAAATCTCTTCTGTTCTGCCTTGCTTAGTATGTGAAAAGCATGGCAAAGATAAAAACAGTGCTTTTTATGTTCAAAGCTGAATTTTGGAGATAGATATCGGACAAGACCACTTGTCACAAACAGGGGTGTAAATTCCCTTCCATCAGTTGTTTCTCGGCTTTTTCTTTTGCAACAGTAAATAACCTACATGACTAATCAGTTTTACTGTCCAGAGCTCTCCACAGCAGCTTTGAATCTGAGCACCTCTTGTTACTTTAGCTGCAGCTGATGAGATAGAAAGTGTGTACAGATTTGGGAGAACACCAGTCACATATGAAACGTTAATTTAAAAGAGAGGACTTATACTAATCTCTGAAGGTTATTCAAAGAGTAAATTTGGTGTCGTCTTCCTTTACTTACTCAACATGTGTGGAGTTTGTTCCCACATCCCATTCAAAGTATCACAGAAATTAGGACTTCTCTGAAGAACATGGTTTGCCCAGCAAGGGGGTAGATGTGCGGTGGAGCTAGTGTTAAGATTCAGGACATCAGAGGGATGTGTGTTGTAACCTAGATATTTGCTTCAGAAAGAGGTCTGGAAAAACATTTCAACCTTTTTTTTTAATCTTGTCCACCTGACTATATGGTCAGGGCTTGTGGGCCAAAAGCTTCCGAGGTTTTGAACTTAGAAACATTCCTGACCCTGAAATGGCAAAGAATAGTCTTGCAAGTAGGCTTTCTAGTACACACAAATGCTTTATTCTCCGAATCTCAAACTTTGAAGTAACTGAATATTAGTAGGCTCCCTCTCCCTCTGTCTTACAGCAAACTGCTGCCACTGTTTTATTTTTGTATTTGGCTTTATTGTTGCTTTCTAAACTTCAGAATCCTTCTTTCTGTGAGCAATTGTTTTTATTCTCATGTATGAAACTCCTCACTGATCTTCACTTGCACGTTCCATGTTGTCACGAGCTTTTTGCACCATTAGCCCAAATGCTTTTTTGTCTGCCTGTTACCACAGTCTTTTCTGTCAGTTGTGTTTGTGTGGAGTTCGTTCTCATTCTCGTCTTTCCAAGCACGGCCTTAAAGAAAAGTTTATTTTTGTTATCATTAAATTTGTATCAGATATTAGTTCCTACTGACCCTGATAGCTTGCAAGTGTGCTTGCATGTCTTTAGTTCTTTCTGCTTTTTATACTCTCCATGTTCTCCCTTTTGTCTTGCCTTTGCTGAAGTCTGTTTTTAAAAGAGAATGTAGTGTAATCTGGAAAGTGGTGTTGCTGCTAAGCCTTCTGTTTAGCATGTAAAACTTTGTATTAAGTGAATTTGAGTTAACAGGTTTTGTTTTCCTGTTTGCCAAGTTACGGTTCTATCACTCGTTTAATGTGAGCTCTAAAATTGCTCTGCTATTGAAAGCTCTGACCGTGCTCTTCAGTTCATGTTCCCGCTAGTTCATGTGTCCTTTATGTCACACAGAAACACAGCCAGTTGAATTAGCTCACTGCTCAGGCAGGAAAATGTGTATATATTGTTTGTTTCTTGGCAGAGGTAGTGTTTAAGATCAGTGAGCTGATGCAAATTCCTGCATGGCTGTCTAGGCACTGGTGTTGGCGCAAAAGAGTGTGTGTGGCTGGGAAGGAACCCGTTGCTTGGCTTATGCTGAGTGTAGTCAGACTCCATGCTAGGTCAGAGCTGATCGCATGTGACAGTGGGGAAATGTGATGTGTGGGAGCTCAGTCATATGAATTCACAAYAGCAGGTAGAGATTAAGTAACATCTGAATTTGCTCTGGCTTTTGAATCAAATTAATGTCTAAGCCTTCATCATGAGTTTTGGAAAAAAGAAAATCTTCCATGTAGCTTGATACTGCATCTGCTCTTAAAGTTTTGTCACTTGTGATTTGCAGTGAAAGTACATAGTCCCTATAGAAATATTATCCAATTAGAAGTAAAATTCCCCAGGTCCTTTTGGGTCACTGTGAAATAATTGTTCTAAAATGAATCTAAGTGTGTACAGATTGTATTTTGGGAGAGTTAATTACAAATTGTGTGGTTCAGGGATTTAGTGCAAGAAGAGGAAGAACAGTTGATGGAAGAAAGGAAAAAGAGAAAAGAAGACAAGAAGAAGAAGGAAGCTGCTCAAAAAAAGGTATGTTGAACATTAAAAAATAAAAACCCATGCTTGTGGGTTACTTATGTTTCATCACTGGTAAATACTGTTTAGCTGTTGTTATTCAGAAGTGTTTTCTTTTTAATTTAATGTTTTAAGCTTTAAATGTACTGTCAGTTACTTAGTGGTAACTGACATATTGAACATCTTAATTGGCTTTGTGTACAGTTTTTTCAGAGACTAAATATTCTTCTGAAATGACCATTCTTTTTCCTGATTGTCAGTTGAAGCGGTTTCAAGTTTGAAAACTTCCTCAGTGTTAGTTCATTTATTAGTAGAANTTTTTTTTTTTTTTTTTTTTTTTTTTTTTTTTTAAAGATAGTGGCTTCCAGCTGTGTCCTTACTTTAATATATCTTCTTATCCTTCAGTATGGAAACATACATGTCATAACACAATTTGCATTAAGGAAGGTGGATAAAAATGAAAATATTGGCAGCAAAGGTGTTTTGGGATGGAGACATCACAGAAATGCTTGTAAACGTTTCAGAATTCCTGTTTCCTGTCAAGATATTAATCATGGCCATTGATTCTAAATATTGACCTTAAGCTTGAGAGGAGCTTGTAAATCTGTTTTTAAAAACATGTCCATTTCAGGCTTGTATTTGCTAACTGGTGGTAGTGAAGTGAACCTGCTTAACAGTTTTTCTTTGATTCCATTGACTAATGCTAGATATTTATTATATAGTCAAAAAATCAGTAGTCAGCTCTTCCTGTTTGGCCTAAATAAAGGTGTTTGTTGTGCACCTGGACAAAATTAGGTATGTCTAATCTTAATTAGGTACTAATGAAATAGTACTGGAGGGATACTCCTAGAAGAGGTATTTGCTCATATTTCGGAATGAGAGGTTCTTTTCAGTAGCTGACAGCAAAACTGCATAATAATTTTTGGACCTCAATTGTAAATTTATAACTCATTTTCCTCTTGGAATTCTTTTTTAATCAGAAGTTGTAATGGGAAAGGAGCTGGTTTACTTGTAGAATTTGAATCTTTTAAATAAGTGGTTCTTCGTAGCTGACTTTCTCCTCCAAAATTTAGTATTTTTGTGAGTTTGAAAGGCATGTTTGAGAGTGAAATTTGTAGAAGAAATAAAAGCATAAATATTTTTTGAAAGTGAAGAGACTAGACCCTTGCCTAAAATTGAAAGTTTTGCTTACACTTTCTCCTGCTCTGGAGCACCTGCTAGACAGTTCTTCAGAAGCCACAGGTGTGGCTTCATCACAAAATGTTGAGTGCATGGACTTCATGTATCAGGAATTTAAGCAGCTTCTATGGACAAAGAAGTAGGATGCCACAAGGATGCTCATGTGCATTCCTGGAGAAGCTTAAACTTGATCTAGATTAAAGAGAATATACCTCTGAAAAACCATGGTAACAAATAACTGCCAGTTAACTTAGCTGTTAAAAAAAAAAAAAAAAAAAGTCCTAGTACAGACGTGGCTTGATTCTAGACTAAAATGAAGAGTTGTTGATGTAGGTCACATGGAAGGCAGAATCCCTTTTCTGTTCTGTTAGTCTTCGTGAGTAGTTTCAGATTGACCAAAATTGCTCTTTTTGTTTTGTAAGCTAATTTTTTCTGTTTGATCTCTTAAGAATATGCTGTTTTGTATTATCAACCATAGGCTCTCTAGCAAAAACTTCAAAGCATTTAACCATGCATCAACTAGTGATATATTTTGGAAGTTCCTAGCTGAAATATGTTCAAGTATTTTTTCTTTTAGAGAATAGCACCTTAGTATAAAAAGCAGTCAGTAGCCTTATCCTATGGCCCTTTCTCTTTGCTGATCTCTTTGGGTGCTGTGGATAGTCAGAAACAGCAAAAAAATTTTGAAAAATTGTAAGCTGTCTCATTTTCCTCTTCATGGGTCAAGTGCCAAGCCAATAAATTGATTTTTAACTCGAGTCACAACTGGGGAGGGGGAGTGAGATTACAAGCTCTCCAGAGTAAGCTCTAAACACGTGCGTAGGCGTGGCAAGAATTGAAGAGGCATCCTGTAATCATACTGTGGAAGGAAAAGCTAATGCTTGGGTTTTATATATAATGTAGTTTTTTAATAATTGGAACTAAAAGGAGTAGTAGGAGAACAGCAGCAATCACAGAGGTGTGACACTCAGCAGAACATACGCTCTCTAAGTTGAGTAGTGCTTGCATTCTGAGCAAGCACTACTGAGCAAGCTGAGCAGCTTTCGTGGGACATCAACTGTTGTGTTCCATTTACCTTTTCATGATCATATGAAAATGTGTTTTGAACACTTGGTTCCAAGCCAGCTGCTGTGCATACAGTACCCTGGAGTTTGACGTGCATACAAAGCTTCCCAAGTCTTCAAAATAATTTTTTTAACCAGATTTGTTGAACAAAGAGCATAATGAAAAGTTGTGGCGTTATGTAGTGGCCCTAAGTACAGCAATTGCCTTTTGGAAGGTGAGGAGGAGGGGCAGTGGTATTGGAGGAGTCAGGGTAATAAGGGTAAGATAGGCAAAACTGAAAATGAACGTGGTGCGGGTCTTTTGATACACTTATGTAAGCAGCCGTTGGCTTTATTTTTGCTTTCTTAATTCCAGGGGCTGATGCATTACTGTTAGTAGAGTGGATTTTCTTCAGAAGAGATTTTGCAGTCTTTAGCTATTTTTAGCAATCTCTAAGAGCATAAATAAAAAAAAAAAAAAGAAAAGCTTATGCTCAAGGTTTCTTGGGAGCAAGAGGCTACATCTTGAACTATTGGACAATATAACAAATTTTTGTATGTATCCTTGCCTTTGTCAGGTTAAGAAGTTGAAAAAGAGGGTTTTTCTGTTAACGTACTCCTGATTTCTTTAAGAGAAGTGAGGATATGGCACTGAAGAGTCATTAATAAAGTTTCAGTAGTCAGCCCTAACAGTGCTAATGTCTGAATCCAGCCAAGTCTTACATCAAATCAATGAATCAATAAATTTTTCTTGTGTTCACATGTGCTCTCTTTTTTCTCTCTCCTCAAGGTTTTAATTATAGACAATCATAGCTTAAGTATTATCACAGATTTATTGCGTACTATGAATATATGCAGGATCAAAATTAAAATGGGTTTGTATACAGCTACCAAAGTGACTATATCAAATTAAATCTCATTTTGCTTTGGCGATAGTGCATTTTAAAAGTGATAATTAATTAGTTTCAGATAAAGAACTATGATTTGTGCTTTTGAGAGGTCCTTTATGAAGGCAGTTTCACTATGTTTTATAGTTAAAACCTCACAATTAAGGTGCACTTCCATACAAGAAATGTTTCTTTCCCCATTTTTATCCTATGATAAAATTTTATTCAAATAGATCTCTCATCTTGGCCATACCACAGGTGTAACCAGTTGAATCTTCGAAATGAAAGACTTAAAGCTTTTACATTTACTTTCTTACTTCCTTTAAATTTCTAGGTCCCTCCCTCTTCTTCCCCTGCTGTATTCTGCAAAAAAAGTGGTGGAGGTTCCGTGCTTCCAGGCACAGTTTTTAACTCGCTTCAAACATCTTAATTTGCAAGTTTAATTCAGTCTGTTTCATGTAGTTATCTTTCAAATTAATTTTGTCTTCTATAACATTTAAACAGCTTTCTAGGCATAAGGAGTAATAGGCATGGGTTGGTTAGAGACACACTTCTGAAGTAGATAATTAAATAACTTTAAAACATTTTAAAAGAGGAAAGTCAAAAGCTAATGTTGCTTTATGAAGTGGCACGTGCACATGTGGTTTTTCTCTTATCTGCACAAATCACTGACACTTCTTTTTTCTTGTTCTAGGCCATTGAACAAAAAATCAAAGGTAAGTTACTTTAGAGTTATTTCTATTCTGTATATTATTTCTGCATTTTTAAATATGTTGAATCAAATGGGTTACCTGGAAGCTCTTCTCAAACTAAAAGGTGGGATCCTTGAAACTTCAGTTGCACTTTTTCAAACAGTGACCACAAAAGCCTAGAAGAGTAATGGCTAAGGGTTTATTCCAGGGATTGGAGTCTTCTGTTCTTCCTATTTTCCATTCTTAATTACCTATACAGCACCAGGCATATACATAATACCTTGAGTTCTTTTCCTTATTTGCTTTTTTCCTTCCCCTTTTTGCTTTGTTTGAAAAGTGCAGAAACACTCTTAACACTTCAAGTATGACCATGTGTATATATAGATCCATGTAATGGATCTGTTTGAAACTTAATTTCCAAATATTCTAAGTGCAACTGGGGTTGGGAATGCTTGATAGATGAGTAATTGATACGTCTAGTTTTAACTAACTATTGCATGTGGAGAGTTCATCCTGGCCAAATGATCAAGATGACAGTATCTGAAAGCTGTAATTTCGATGTTCAGTGGCAGGCTGGGAACACTGCAGTTATTCTGAATGTTTGTGGTTTTTATACAGATCTCCATTCCAACCGGCTTCTGTAAAGGGGAAAAAAAGATTCTTTTCACTTTCTTTTTAGTTCTAGCTCATAACCTGTTAGTTGGGAAGTGGATAATAATTGCATAAGTGATCATGTGGAGTGCTTGCTGAATCCCTGTTTTCTGGGAACATTGGGTTTAATTTAATACTTACTTGAGCAGTGGTAGAAACAGGAGCTCAGAAGCCCTGCTTAGGGGAGATGCAATTACTGTTGGAAAAATCAAAAAGTGTTTGAAGTGCTGTTCTGGCATGAAGGTAGTAAAATGGTAAAGGACATACTGTGCTTGAGAAGAGGCAAAGAAACAAATGAAAGTGTCCATTACTGAGGCGTGCGTTTGAAGAAGCATCCTAATTCGCATGTGGTTGAAATGGAGGAGGCAGGTTCCCCACATAAAAAATGTGCCACTTCTCCTGCCAAGGACTGCAGTACCAATTACCAGGTATCAGGAGACACATTTATGTCTAGTTTATTTAAGTGCAATGTGTACTTTAGTGTGTGTGTGTTTAAAAGAAAGAAAAAAAAAAAAAAAGATTGAGTAGGTTTTCAGTGTGTGACGATGCTCTGTGGAGGGAAGGAGGGCAGCCTGGGTTCTGTGTCTTGGGGAGCTCTGCTACGTGCTGCTTTGAGGAAGCTGATGTTTTGGTTATGGAGTATTGATTGCTTGAGGCAGAGGGAGCTGCCAGAGCATGGTGGCTGCAGGAGTGTTAGTGCACCGTTCCTACAGCCGATGTCAGTAATGGAAGCTTACGTTCTGTATGTGGAACTGTCCTGTGGGTTTCATTGAACTGGCTATAGGTCCTGGCCCCTCCAGTCTGACTCTGGTCATTGGAATCAGTTGGGAATGCTATGTTTGTCTTCAGGTGCAGGACTGGATACTTAATAAAAGTGCTGGAAGAGTATTATAATTAATAAATACTCTTCACTTGTTTTTTACAGCACCCTTTTTCAAGCAGTGCATGGAATTGCATTTGAAATACAGGCTACGTGTTTGTTTTCTTCTGTATATTTCTGCCATAAGGCTTCTAAGATAATAGACCAGATTTAAAGAATTGTGAAAGTGTTTGGTTTTATTCTGAGTAAATGGATTGATTTAAAGTAATAAAATATATCTGAAAAGATAGTGAAGAAGGAAAATGATAAAATACTTTGCTGTAAATAATAACGTCCATTTTGAATGAACGTTTGACCTATGTACTTATGCTGCGCTGGCATCCATGCGTCACATCAGGGACAAGGCTGCAAAAGCAAATGGCTAAAAATAGCATGAGGACAGGAGGGGAGTAATTCTGCTCAGTAGGCTACCTGATGGTAATCTTCGAATTGAAAAAAAAAAAAAAAAAAAAAAACCAAAAAACAAAAAAACCTTTCTTTTGAAGGACAGAGTAAATTTTTTTTTTTTTTTCCATTCATTTTCTCCTTGGAGGCCTAATGTTTACTGATGGAAGTATTAAGTTCCAACTTTAATGTTACATTATTATTAAAAGGGTATTTCAGGAAGTTTAGCAGGAATTTAGAGTTGTCAAAGAAACGCAAGCTGGCAGTCCTGAAGAAGAAGTACAGATATTATGGGATTCGGATATGCAACTTTTTGCAACAGTTTCTATAGGAACAAAATTCGTTGCTTATGTTGCACATAGCTCTTTCATTGTTTCAACAGTTTTGCCTACTTGTATTCAGGATGCAAATTAATGTTTCATTAGTTTCCAAGTTTCCATCGCGTTAATGTCTTAAATAATTTATTCTGTGCATGAGCTGAAGATAAAATACAAGAGTATAGGATCTCTAAATAATGCAGAATTATGTTCCTTCTTTCAGAAAAGTAGCTGGTTAAGTGGTAGGGGTGGGTAGGGAGGTTATTTCTTGTTTTTAAGCGTAGTTTGGATGGCTCCAAAATGTTGTTTTAGCTAAGGTAGAAATTATTGCTGTACCAGCTGAAGTAGCTACCAGTGTTCACGTAAGATTATAAGACTACCTTCCGAGGAAGTTAACAGTGCTGATTTTTTTTTTTTTTTTTTTTTTTTTTTCTCCTGTTCAGGATTGGGAGTGGAAGTAAGGAGGTGATGCTAATATAAATGTTTCTGGTACAAGTAGCATTTTAATACTGTAGTATTGTCATTAAAAATGCATGTATGTCATTCCTGTGGATTTCAAATATTCTAACCTGTCTAGTTTTATACATCTGGTTTTATTAAAAGAGGGAAGAGGCAGTTCACAGGGGTTAGAGATGAATGTATTATTTAGTTGCTAAGCGGAAGGTTTCTCTATTTGGGCAGCAGCTAGCATAACAAATTCGTACATCGACAAGTGCCCTCCAAGTGCTTTTGTACCAGGTATTTTAGGAAAAAATAAGTATCATTGAAAGTCCTTATTTGTTGAGAATACTGTAGAATTCTCAGTTGTTGTGATATTCCTTCTAGCTTGGCAAAATATGTATTTTTGCAGTGTTTAATGTGTGTACTATTAAAGACAGACAAATCAATCCATTTACCCTGAATTTCTCCTAAAACAGGACTCTGCAAACCGCACTGTGGCCATGAGTAGCTAATGATAAGCCAAGCACTAAAGTGAATGCTATTGCAGAAGAATGTTTGAGTTTTGTTGTATATGCTCACTTCTGTAATCATGGTGTACTTCTGCAGAATGAGATTTCATTATGAGATGAAATATCTTTTTGCGCACACTTTAATGTATGTACATAATACCCTAGTGAAGTAATTTATAAACTTTGAACAGTAATGTTTATGTTAATGCCGGTGTTGTGGTTAGTTGTTCTGAATGCTTTTGTGCTTTGTGAAACAGTACAAGCTAGAGCTGAAAACATCTGTCAATCTTCAGTTCTGAATTCCCCTGCTTTGTAGAAGGCAGAGGCATAAAGTACTACTTTTATTGCAGAACAGAATAAACTTTGAATCAACCACTGAAACGGAAAGTGCTTTTAAAAATAGCTGGGTGTGGAATTGAAATCTTTGACTCATATTTCCCACCTTGGAAACTTCTTATTCGTTTTCTTCTCTGTGAAGCAAAATTGCCCGAGTACACTAACTCTTCTGTTTTTTGTCGTTTTTGTTTTTTTTTTTTTTTTTTTTTTTTTTTTTTTTTTTTTTTTTTTTTTTTTTCTTTAGTCGGCATCCTAGTTTTTTTTCTTTTTCAATTGCCGAACTATGCTTTTCCTGATTGGAAAAACTGTTATGTTAGCTTTTAAATCTTGAAAGCGAATAGCAAAAATGAACAGAATAAGAAATGGTTGCTGTTAAAATTACCCGTAGGAATGGCATACAACTTACCTTTGTGCGGATCTTCAGGGGTTAATGAATTGGCAAACAGTTAGATATTTTCCAGATCAGCTAGCTGAGCTTACAGCTGCGGCCATTTTTCCACAACGAAAATTCTAGCACTACATCTTACGTGTGTCAGCTTGAAAGCCAGACTTCCTCTGTTTGCCCTTCAGCATTCCAGCACTGACAACTCTTTGGGGCATGACACGCAGGGAGAGAGCATTACAATACATTTTTAAGAGGTCAGCTTCAGCAGCAGCAAGAAGAAACATTTAAATGACAGCTTGGTGCTGTTCTTTGTGTGGTTTAGTAGACGATTTGATCTTTGTACGCTGATTCTGTGCGAGTGAGAAACTTTTCCATCTGCATTAAAGTTATTCAAACAGCTGCCATTTTTTTTTTATTGGAGGGGGAGTTTAAGTCACTGGGCCCCTACTCCAGGAGGAGTTGGCAGGCAGCACTCCTGGAGCAGTAAAATGACACCATGCTTCTCCTCCATTTTCTAATGAAATCTGCAGAGTGGGAAAGCAACACAAGTTGGAAGCGTCTTTCTTTGGAATCTCTCTGTAAACTGTAACTTCACCATCCCCTGCTTTGTGCGTTTTCAGCAGGTTTGTTCTTTATGAAAATCTGTCATTTTTAATAATTGTTTCTGTAAACTTGCTATTACTAGTCAAGTAAATTAACTGTGATAGCCTGTAAGTCTGTTAATGTTATCTTTCTGCCTTACTATGATTCAAAATAAAATACTGGTGTGCAGAACAAACTTCTGTTAAACAAGCAACTAGTTTATAACAAATTAAAATATTAAGATAATGATTAAGGGGTGTTGGAATTTATGGTAGCCATATTGGAATATTAATGTATTATTTAGTCTTCTGAGAAGTTGTGGACCAGAAAATGTTGGACAGGATAAATGTATAGCTTAAAACTTACTCTGTGGTACTCAGGGAAGCAAAGGTAAGGGAATTCTGTTGCGCTGCTGATTAATTTCAGTTTGAAATTAACATACGAATGTAAACTCTGCGTATTCTTTAGTAAACCGTATTATCTGATAAGATTTCTATTTAGTTTGCTGATCACAGTAGAAAGAATAACTATATTTGCGAAGGAAATGAATGCATAGAATATATGAGAAATAAAATTTTCTTAAACTGTTTGTGAAGTCTTGTTCATGTCGTAGCTTAGGGGCTGGCTTGGCAGAAAGTAGCTTGTTTATTAGTTGCACTCTTTTATAGTTGAAAGTGATTCAATAACAGAATCCAATGGACTTGCAGGTAATAATACGCACTTTGCCTTAAAGTAGCTTTAATTAGGAAAGTAAAGTATTAATGTTGCTGCGTTGCGGCACTGCCCTAAACATGCTACTGCAACTCTGGATGTCTCGTGGAATGTCATATAGAAATGATTTTATTTTATCTGAGAGGAGCAATTGTATGGGAATGGTGGTAGTAGTAGTGTAGGAAAAGTGAATCTCTTTCATTGACCATGTTATGGGGTGTTGTATGTTGGATTAAAAATCTCTTCAAGCGAGGTGTACTTTCCACTTAAGCTGACAATAAAAAAAAAAAAAAGCTTAAATACAGTGTGCAGAAGGCTGAAGGATGTATGTGTCCCTAAGTGGTGCCATTACTGCATGACTACTTTGTTGGCTTGATAATGATACACTGGCTGCAAAAAGTGGTTGTTTTCCGCGTATCACTGTCAGCACACCTCAGGTGTAGGCTGAACTATGCTTTAAACTGTAAAGAGCAATTAGCATGAATCAGTTGCAGCAGAAGGCATATTGATAGATCAAAAAGTTAAGATTTGGGCAGTAGTTATACAGATTGTGGTATGTGAAGAATTGTTGGTTTTGRTTTTTTTTTCCAAAGCTTGTTGCAGTACCTAGACCACAGAAATGTGCTAAGTGCGTATGCATTAAATTGTTGACAAATTCTTAGCTATTTGCTAAAATGGCTCCCCGCAAAGGCTTAGTCATTTTCAATTATTTTAATTATTTTTAAACCCAGAAATTTGAAAAGGAATAAATGGAAATAGATTTGTTTAAGACTTCTTTGTATTTTTGAAGTTCAGTTTCGATCATAATTTGTTGTCGTATTATGTGCATCAAAACATTGTGCAAGGAATATGGTCTGAGTTACCTATTTTTTTAATATAGGTAACAACTTAATTTGATGGAATCTGATATGGTGTTGGTGATTTTTATCAACTTTCCAATTTATCTTAATAGCTTTTGAATACCTTCTATTCCCCATGCTCTGTACATTAAATTGACTTATGTCTTGGCCATTCCTCTCCTTAATTCTGTCCTTCTCCAGTCAGCTGTGAAATAGAGAGCGCTGGGTCACTGCTGTGTCAGAGCAGGGGAGATGGTGGGGCTGGGGAGTGAGTGTGTTGGTGAGCAGCTGAAGCTGGGTACTCCTCCTCTCCCTTTGAGACTTGTCAAAGGCCTGTGTCTGGCCACCTGTGAAACTAGGAGGTCCCTAAAATTTTTCTTTTCTACTTTTCTTAAGTAGCCTAAATATAATATTCCATTAAAACACAACTCGGCTGCTGATTCTTAGGTGACGTTTCATTCTAAAGGCCTTCATGTTTGTGTTTTCAAAATATGTAACTGTGTATTATAGAAATTTAAAAATACAGTCATAAGTAACATTGACAATATTCAAATTGATTCTTTAAACAAAAGTTTAAGGAGTTTGTTTTCATTTATTTTTTATGTTGTATTACATGTATCTGTTCCTGAAAGTGAATGATAAAATGATCTTTAAACAAAAACAAAAAATTTAAAAAGCCCCAGAAAACTACATTTTCAGTCATGTAGTAACAATCAATATTCCTGCTGCTGACGTGCCAGGAAACTGTTAAATGGAACACAGTAGGGAAATCGTTTAAGGGTACTGCTCTCAAGCCACAAGTCATGTATGTTTAGATGCTGCCAGTGTATAAAACTATTCTTGAAAATAAATACAGCCTTATAGTAACTGAAACCTGATTTGTCATCGGGTGCCTCCTCACCCAGCAGTGCAGAGCGAGAGGCCTTGCTGGTCCCGAGCAGTAGTACCTGCCTCAGTTTCCCTCTTTCCTAGCACACAGGGTCGGTCCTCTTCCATAGCCACCACCTTAGAGGTGCCTTTGGAGCAGTTTGCTGGAGCTGCGTCCTGAACTCTTCTCTCGTAGGATCTCGGTGAAAAAAATGTGAGGATGACTTCAGCCTGGGTCACTTCTCCCCTCTGTTGGCTGTACAGCCCCAGAAAGGGTTGTGTTGCTGGGGAAGGAGTGACCTGTAGCTAGCAGGAACCTCTTTAAATGTTTGTCACCAGA
Organism: Phoebastria nigripes; assembly: GCA_035582835.1. Lineage (NCBI taxonomy): Eukaryota > Metazoa > Chordata > Aves > Procellariiformes > Diomedeidae > Phoebastria > Phoebastria nigripes. Next base: position 2,852,924 of record JAYKAV010002833.1, read on the forward strand.
GGAGTTGCATTAGTGAGCTGTGCCCTTGCTGTTAGCAGCAGGAACGCTGCACAGATTAAACTATTTTTCTTTCAGTAACTTGAAAACTGCCAGTTTCATTTTGTGGAGCTCTGAGTAGAGATGGTGACTTGACCACGTAGGTAGGTCAGTGCTGAGGGAGGTCACGATCGAGTCTTGAGGTATCTCAGAAAGTTCCACAGTAAATGTAAACATGCTTTATGGATATCTCATCCAAGAAATTTGAAAAGTACATTAGCATATCAATCATGTAAGGGATTGGAAGTACAGCTTACCTGCTATAGTGGTTGGGATGAATGGCAGTAGCACCAGGAAGCACACATCCAGTATCTCACAGTATTCCTTCCTGTCCGTTCAGCCTGGTTTGCTAACCAGTTACCTACACCTGAACACCCCCTTTACCACCTTTGCTTTTGTACTGGTTGGGGTGGAGGTGTTAAGTTGAGGATGTTGCGGTTTTCCCTTTATTCAGCATCTGAGTTTGGTGTGTTCACTCACAGCTGACCTCTGCAAATTATTTGACCTTCATCTTGCCTTGAAGTGGCTGTGCTGTCAGGACTGAAAGATAATTTGGAGTTGCAGTTGTACCTTTGGCATTTTATCAATGCTGGCATGGTCCTGCCAAGCTGTGTATGGGGCTACCTGTGCTATTAGCTTTTCCTGCTGGCAACAGATTGGCTTAAGGATATTAATGTACTTCCCTTTGGATGTTAGGGTTGATAAAGCAGGCAAGTCTTAACAATGCATTCTGTATGTCCTGTTCACCTCTTGTTCTTTTCGTGCAAGACCATAACATTTTTCTATACGTAACACTTAAGTTTCCCATTGGAGTAAGATGATTTTTTTTTTTTTTTTTTAGTACTTAAATATTTTTTTAAGTAAAGTTTAAGTGCCAGAATAAACTGGCATAGTGCTGATTTGTCAGAAAAAGCTATAGAAAGCTTGTTAGTAGTAGCATGCTTTAACTGAGATAACTTTGTTAGGAGTGATAGCAAGACATATTTCTGCTTCCAGATCTGTGCTATTAAAGCTGTGTGGTTATGGGATAATTGAGCTTTTAATGGGGAATGAGTTACAACTTGAATCAGAAGAAATGCTGCCATTACATAATATATAAGCACATCTAAGCATATTGACTTAGTCTTCAATTTTTTAAGTTGCTGTTCTTATGAATAACTTTGTCCAACTTTCTTTTTTTTGGGGGTGGGGATAGTGCCAGAACAAACAAAGACAAGTGTAAGCCAGCCTCAGCCTGTCACCTCTAACGGCACTTCCACAGTAACCAGCACTAATAATAATGCCAAGCGGGCCACAGCCAACAGTCAGCAGCAGCAGACCTTGCCTCGATACCCTCCTCGTGAAGTACCACCGCGATTTCGACACCAGGAACAGAAACAGCTTCTGAAACGAGGTCAGCAGTTACCAGTTATAGCTGCAAACCTGGGATCTACTCCTAAAGTATTAAACGGCCAGTCAGGAGGCAGCACTGTCACAAATAAGCAGCCAGTGACCAACGGAGAAGTGCCGAACAGCAGCAAAAAACAGCCAGGTGAGGGGGAGGTACCTTGCTTTCCTTTAACTAAAATCSAATAGTTTAAATTTAATTATCAGTGAAATATTTGAGCTAATATTATTTAAATTTTAAATGTAAGCTGTAGCATGATGAGATATTTTCCTGTGTCATAGCTTAATATTACAGGATGGTTTCAGCCATCTTTGTGCAAGTTTTGTACTGAAACTTAAGATGACTTAGTTGCTCGTGGTTGCCAGACACGTCTGTTTCTGAACAGATGTTGAAGCCAATATGACCACTGCTATGTTCTGAAGTTCCAGTCTTTATCCTAATAATTGATCCAAGCATGGTCATGGTACGAAGCATCTTTTTTGCACCCAGTTTTGATACACAGATCTCACAAGGAAGGGTCTTTCAAACAGTTCCCAGAGCGTTCTGAACAGCATCTCAGGACTTTTTTTTTTCTTTCTTTCCCCCTTCATATCTAGAGATATAGATAGGGTACAACTTGTTTAGAATATCAGAATTGCATTTTGTTGTTAGGTCAGAATTTTTCTTTGTTCATCTACCTGAAGCTAGGTTGTCTTACAAAATGGATCAACCTTTACCTTTATTACTATTAGTATTTGAGTATAGTTATCCTTTATTATTTTGGCTTGTTATGCATTCTCTTCAAATAACCTTTTAAGAGTAGTAAACTTACCTGTTACATGTGCATAACTTGCTGTTCCGTGAATGTACTAGCGTGCAGTTCAGCAAATTTTTTGGGACAATAAGGGCAGTCTATTTTTGGCTGGAAAAAAGTAACTTTCTTTGTGGRGATCTAGATTTTCAAAGGGATTTGGTATTAATGCATGCTAACACCTAATGTTGGACAAATACTTTCTTATTTTTATACTTGTATTTATTTTTTGACGTGCACATAGCAGTGATGTGCACTACCCCACAGATAGTTTCTTCTGAAACTTTACTGAATTCCCAGTGTTTCTCAAAATTGTTGTTTTATACACTACAAAGGATGTGACTCCTAGCCCCTTCAGTTACAAAAAAGATTTCTGGAAAATAGCCTTGATATTTCAAGTTTTAGTTAAATTTTGAGCTGTTCTGATTACTGAATCTTGAAGAAGCAGGATTTAAAATGAAAGTAAACAATCAAAGCATTGGAAGCAGTTTATCCATGTGCCCCTTGAGGAATGTTTCCGAAATTACTTTTCAGTATTATTTTTGTAACATACTGATAGAACTCTTTACCATTCCAAGAAGTGATTTTTAAGCAGTTAATTTTTTTTTTTCACCTGTATAATTTTGTTCCTGTCTATAGTCAGGTTTAAAGTAACCTTTCATATACTTGCTTGCTTCTAAGGTGAAACTTTTCCTCCAGCATATATCCTCTACTGGTCAAATTGTGTGGTAGCGAGTAGTGATTTAAATAAAAATTCACACGTAAACTAATCTAAGAAGTGTTACTCTTTATACAACCTATTAAACCTCCTAATATTGTAGGAGTATCTGCAGGGTTTTTTGAGTATACTGTCCTTCATTTCACTTTTTGTGAATGCCAGCCCAATATTTAATTAGTTGGGTTCCCATTTGTGTATTGCATTCTTCCCAGTTTTGCTCAATTTTGCTYGATTTTGTGCTGGTGTGGCTGGACAACCTTTAGGCTGGGAGATGTCAAGGTGTCCCTGTGTGGTGCTGCCACAACGCTATACTGAGTGTCTGAGGCAACTGCTTTACTGGGAGTAGTTCTGTGATTGGAAAATACATTAATTATTAGAATAATATGTCTACGTGTCCAGCTGGTAACTAAAAGGTTCTGAGAGCCTTTAGGGGAGAGAAAGGTTGGCCAAATCACTTTCCCATCTTAAAAAACGTTTGCATTGTCTGTAGCATCCTGTCAGTCACTGTACTGTCAGGTCTTTAACTGTCTGCTGTGCTCAGGGCATTCCCGTGTGTGCAAGGTAGACTGGTCAGAACTGACAAGTGGGGTTGGGAGGGCAGGGTCTTGTTTCTTGGTGTGGTGTATCTGTATGCTTGAAAGATCTCTTTCCTCTAGCATAACCAGGGATAATRTCTGGTTTGGATGTTTTGTCACGTTCTTTGAGAAATGTAGGTTGGATGATAATGTAAAGGAAAATAATTTTTCAGTGCTGGATTTTTGTAATGATTTCAAAATCTTGCCTGTGAGGTAATGTGGAGGTGGCCATAGTCCAGCAGCATGCAAGYGTGACTTAATGTCTTTTGACACCTTTGTATCTGAAAGGAAATACTATTGTCATTTGCCTGTCTCAGTCTTACTCACTCACTCTCCCTAGTTCCTCTTTTAGCCCCCAACGGCAACTTCTAGGTACTCTCCTTGTTGTTATCTCTGAAATTAAATATCTCATGAAATTTGACGTATCTGTAGATCCCTTCTTATTGAAAGAATATTCATGTACAGGCCATTTGGGTTAACAAATTTTATACCTTAACAGAATATCTTTGAAAATTGTTAAGTTCTTGACTTTTTTTTTTTTAAAGCATTATTTAATGGATATTGGGATCAATCTGTATTTTAGGGCTAAAAGAAAAACTGTAGCTTGAAATGTTGAAGTCAAAATTGCTGGAATCGGTAACGGCTCCAGTTGGTTTATCCGTCATTCCCTGAGAGCCCCTGGGGTAGGCTCTCTCCCCAGTTCCAGCTGTGGTTATAACTGTTTGGTAGGTGCTTCATAAAAGCCAGGGAACACAAGTACTGCTAAATTTAAAGTCTTCCTTTAATTGCCCTGGCCACAGTTAAGTTTTTAAGTCTTCAGTATTGGAGAATTTTTTAATTATATCAATGGTCAAAAAAAAAAAAATCTCTTTACTTGTGTTTTGCATGGACAATCGTCTTCTCTTTTGAAAATTAACCTGCTTTGTTTAGAAGTAAAGCTTAAGAAGGGATAGTCCTGTAGGTTGGGGGTTTTTTTCTGTTGTTTTTAGGACATTTGGCATATCTTTTTAATAAAGACACATAAGTGAAGCTCATGCCATGTAGTATTTCTGAAACAGATACAGTCTTGTACCAAGACGGTTATTTTAAGAAATTTACATAAGTAGCTCTTTATCAGAACATTTTCATACCCAATTCAGTTGTTTGCTTTACTGAAATTTTCCCCCATGTGTAAACTTCACATGAAAGGAAGGTCTTGAATGCTGCCTTGGTATGTTTGTTTGCCTCTGTGCTTTGTAACACATCAGAATAGCCAGGTGGTTATTCCACAATGAAATGATTTATATAGTGAACTAAAATATTTGCCAGCAGTAACTGCTTATAACTGTGGGACAGAACAAAACAGGAGAGCACCATCAGGCTCCTGGTGTTAGTCCAGTTACTTGGATTCCTCCTTTGATGCGAGTGGGTCTCGCTTTATCCTTGTGCATCTTGCAGCGGAGCTGCAGAATTATGTTACAGCCAGAGCCTTTGGAAACAAAAGATTCTCCCTGTAACTTGAGGGGTTTTTCTTGGTTATTGTAGGAGTCAGGGAAGAAGTGAGCAGTTGGGATTTGCAGTTAGTAGTGATGGAGGTTGACTTAATTTAGGAAACCTTGCCTTAACAGTTATGGTCTCCAACTGTAAAATTTGTGAATTTGAAACATTTGATGTCATATGCTGCCTATAGGACACTTAGGAGGAAGGAGCTGTGAGAGAGTGGTAAATTAAAGTTTGTTATGCGCACACTTAAGTTAAATCAGAGTTGGACCATACTTAGTTATTTCTGTTTGCTAAATCAGGTAGCAAAATAATGACTTTCAGGTGGAGAAAGCATGCCATTGAAAGAAGTGATACGAACTTGCTTAAGTTTCAGGGCTGACCTCTGAAATTCTAAGTTAGTACAGTCAAAAATTAACTGGTTTTGGTTTCAATGACTATAAATTCTTCCTCTTTTTTATAGAAATCAAACTTTTAAAATTAAGGACATGTTAAATTGGTTAATTAAATGCCAAATGTATAATAACTAACTAGTAGTGGAAATATTTAGTAAAAGCAGCAAAATTGCTAATAATTAAATCTAAACGCTACATGTAGAAAGCTGGATTTGCTATCAGTGTATCTCTTCCCTGCGGTGTGTTCAGCACTGTGGGTGAGGCAATTCAGAACTTGCTTGTTGCTAACACAGTCAGTAAGATTGAGAGATGGCTCTTAAGAGAAACCTTTCCTGAAAAAGGGGTGCTAATAAATGATTTTAAAGTAATGAGTGGTTTGGGGACTGTTCTCAAAGGGCTAGTTTACTTAAGTAACACTTCTGTAATTTTCTTGCCTTTTTTTTTTTTTTTTTTTTTGTAGGCATGCCTCCCATTCGGGACTTGGTGAGCCACTCCCCTAACCAGTCAGGTTAGCTATTTAAATCTCACCTTTTTTTGCACTACGTGTGTTTGTAGTAGTTACATGTTTCACACAATTTTGTCTGGGTGGTTTTTTTGTTTGTTTGTTTTGGGTTTTGTTTTGGTTTGGTTTTTTTTTTTTTAATTTTTTTATTCTTTGACTTATGCTTTTCAATAACATGTGCTGTGTGAATGACTGACTTAAGTATACTTTCTCTGTGCCATTACATACTACATTTGGTTAAACATTTTTAATTTTCTAAAATAATGTCAGAATTCATACCAAAACAGATGTTTCAACTATGTGGCACCTTAGCTTTAAAATACTAAGTGTTGTCTTTTTACCTTTATGCTTACGTGTTAAATTGCCTCTTCATGGTATTAAATTGAATAATCTGTGCAAGCCCATGCTTTATATCGGAGATGTTTCACAGCACTGTGGAGGAAATCACGTCTGGGGGCCTTTCTATTTTGAATGCTGAGTTTCTGCTGGGGTAGCACATACGTGGAGGCCTACAGCTGCGTATGTTGTTTACTGGGTATGATTGTGAAGAACACTTGCTGTTTAATTTTTAATTAATATTTTGGAGCGAATGTGCTGTGTGAGGACTTGGGGACGTGCCATATGAAATGCTCTGGAGTAACACAGATAGTGCTGTAGGGTGGTTTGTACTGRCTCTGTTTCTGGCTGTGCCGTGTACCCGTCGGGCTGCTGTGGGCACAGTGCTTAGCAGAACGTTCCATGTTGCACTCTTCTGTTTACCTTGAAGACTGCTCTCAAAGGGGTGATGTTAATCCTCCTCTCCTCTTCCTTCCCCTCTCTTCCCTTGTGTTGAATTTGGCCACTTAACGAGTCAGTGCAGCTTCTTCATGCAATGGAAAACTAACCTGAGGGTTCATCTTTTTCCYGTGGCTCAGCGAGCTGCCCTGACTCACCGCAGTGCTGCAGGGGTGTTGGGTCCAGCACAAGTCAGGGCCAGAGCCCCTGCTGGGAGAGAGGAGAGGGGAGAGGGAGTGTGCAGGACAGTCCCTTTTAGGAGAGCCGCCAGTTGTGCTGCGTTAGGCGCACAGGGACGCTGTGCCCTTGTCCTGGCAGCTTCCCTGTCCTGCATTAACAGTTAGGAAACTATTGTGGAGGCAAACAGCTACATCTACTAATTCTCGGGTTGGAGTACTTTAAGAAGACACAAACAGACTTCAAGACCTTTTTCTCTACCACAGAGAAACAGATACGTGATGTTAACGAACGGGTTTTATTTTTCTGGTTTTGTCACTTTGTAATAAAGGTGCTTTTTAGCTTGTTTACTAAAAGCTAAAAAGCTTATTTACTAAAATGCGTTTTTTTCATAAGGACCGAAGGTACAATAATTGGGAAGGTATAGTATTGACAGTCTGTGGGTACCAGTATGTACTGGAACTGGAAAAGGAGACAGAGGGAGCAAGATTCAGATATTTCTTAATTTACACTTCTCAATCCTACTGTTTAGTTTAGACCATGTGATGGTACTTTAAAACAAACTAACTACTTCAGAAAATGCATAGTTTCCTGCAAACATTTCCTGCAGGGGTAACTCAGCTAGAAAGCATTATATTATTAAATTACAAATTATTGAAAAAATCTTAGCAGACTACTGAATTTTAGGAAACTCATGTTTGTTTAAATATTTTTTTGTCCAGGACTTAAGCAGCAAAAGTTCAGTTGCAGCTTCTAAATAGTTTTGGGGAGAAAACCGAGAGTAGGCTGTTACTGGCTCATTTTGCTGTGCACCAAATGTAGTATGTTGTCAGCTGTAACTTTGATTTTGAGGGTGTTTTTGTAGTATCTGCTGGATACAAAAAATTGGAGATAATACCTTGCTTATTCAGTATTTGTATACTTAATCTCAGAAGTTCGTGGGTTGTGGAGATTCAGATTGGAATATTTCAGAACAGTGGTTCGTGCTAGAAATCACTAATGCCCAGGAAAAAGACTGTTAGTCAAGGTAGTTTTGTATGTAATGGGATAAAATTCTGGATGACTGGAAATGAATCATTATATGCTGTTTGTGTATTGGCTCGTTACAAACTGTGTATCACATCTATATCAGTATAATAGAATTTTAATAAATACAAGTTTTCTTTTTATGTATTCTATTGTTGTACAAATTCAGGTTTGTTTACCGTTTCACTCTGGCTTGTAGTCATAACCTGTATCTCTTTCTCCACTCTGAATTCAGGCTGTTTGCCATCTGTATACTTTCGTGTTGTTTTTAAAATTGATGGTGTTACTGGGATGATGTTTATGTAATCAAGATTTTGTTTTGTTAGGGCAGCTTTTGGTGCTGTTGATTCTCTCATTCATGAGAGCGCAGACAACTCTTAACCTTGATTAGTCTTTTAATATAGGTTAAATGTCTTTTTTTAAAATATCACTGTGAGATTTGAAATCTTGGGGTTTGTTGGACAATTGCTCAGATACTACAGTGTTTTTTTTCTAGTAATGCATTAATACGTGGTTCTGTGTTACGTTCAGCTGAACAAATGTCTTCCAGTTCTCCCAAGAATGCTGTGTGGTTCTCTTCTTCAAGACTGTGGAGCTGCCAGGCACTTCTAACTATTGCAGTGCTATTTCTACCTGCCACAGGTCTTTTTCCACTACTCCCTGTTCCAAATTGCTGTGCCAGCATCCTTGTTTCTCATGTTGTAGTTCCTATGTGAAGCTTACCTGATTGCTTCGACGCTCTCAAGCTTCCACATCCTGGTTGCTGGAGGAGCAGTGGGTGATCCCGGCTCTGTGCTGCTCCAAGCTACGTACTCTTGGAGGCAGGGTCTTTGGCTAGATTCTTTTCCTCTGTAGGATGAATAATGTTGATACTGATTAAAAATTAATTAAAACCAGACCAAAACTTGTTGTGCATCAGTGTAATACTCAGTAAACTGTCCATAGTAACTTAAATGTAATCTTTTTATTTGTTCCTTCCTGTTTCCTTAGATCATTGAGATCATAAATTCACATAATGTAGTATTTAAAATTTGTTACTCTGATTTAAAAATGTGGGATTTTCTGCTTGTCATGGTGTTCTCAAATTCTTTTTGAGAGATGGAAGCACTGAAGCAAGCTCTCTTTTTAAATCTGCATCAACTGTGCTTCTCTTCAGATTGGTCAGTCATGCTTACACACGATAAACCACATCAACCCTTTTTGCGGTTGAGTTGGAGCACTAAGAACAGGCTCCCGCCAAATGATCCCTGTGTTTGAGTGCTGAGCTATTGCCAAAAGTTGTATCTTGTATATGTTTTAACCTCTAAGTAGGTGGCAGTTTTGACTAACGTTTTTAATAGAGTAGTTGCAGCTCAGTTACTTGTTACTGAGCCATAGGCAGGGGTTGGTGGGCATCAGAGTTTGGTGCTTGGGTGCTGGTGCAGAATTGGCACTCCTTGTAGCAGAAGGGAGAAGCTGGTGAGACTGGCAGCTTCCTTTCAGACTTCACAATTAACATGTATTTCTTGGAAACACAAGAGGCTGATAAATGAGTGTTACATTTTTAAAGTAGCCAGTCCCTAAATGTTCTTGAAATAGCTTTTGAGAAAAATAAGGATTGATAATTGTAACATTTTGTTACTATTAGCCCTGTCTGTCAACATGAACAGGTACCATTTCATGAAGGCATTCAGGCAAAGCAACTGTACCTTTTTCTAGTCAGATATAAGGCATGTGCTGTAAAAGTCCATTAAGAATGAGCAGGAGCTATAAAACTTCTTTCTCTTGTCTTTAGGTACATACATTTTGAATATTCTAAGTAAAGGCAAAAAAGGGAACAATATAAAGAAAAGTTGACGGTTTCTTTTTTTAAAAATGTGAATGTTTTAATGGGCAGAGGAACATAGTTTGCTACGTATACAGCAATTGAGCGTACACTACTATGGGGTTTTTTTCAGTTCAGGCAAATACTAAGTAAAAAACTTCACTGACATTATGCACTTGTGTTCTGTTGCCAACTTCATTACTATTTTTCACATGCTTCACACTTTCATAGTTCCATCTTCTGGTGCACCTGTCTGACTATGTTTTGATTTAACAGGTGGGGGGGAGGTCTCTGCAGTAAAGCTTTAGACATATGAGATGAAAATTGATATCACTTATTTTATAGCAAATACTCCATGGTGTCTGTATATAACCATGAAAAGTTTCTGAGTTCATTAGGGTGTATGTCGTCTTGATTCCCAGACACGATCAGCTTATTTATTGAAAAAGAAACAGTAGTTCTTATATAAATGAAAATGAGAAGTATCAGTTCAGCTACTGTGTTTAATCTGTACTTCTGCAGCAGCAGAACTTTAGATTGGTCCTGTGGTTTTTGTGTCCGATTGTTGTTGTATAAAAGAAAGTATCTTAAATAACTTGTACTTAAGAAATCTTATCGAATGTCTTTTAATGGGGGTGGGAGGGTGTGTGTTTCTCTGGCTATTGTCACATAGCAATTGATTCTACTAGGTCAGTTTAATATCCTGTTTAGATTTCTGCCTTTCAGAATGTCTTTGATTTTATATTGTATTTAAGTTTTTAATATGTATATGTTCTTACAAAATACTTTGTATATGGTGATATAGAGTATTTAAAAAAAACTATTTATCTAGAAAAGAAGAACTGTATCTTTAGAAGTGCTTCTTTGTGCTTTTTGTGAGAGTGCAACTTTGCATGCTGGTGAGAAGTGTTCTAGATTATGCATATGGTGGTGTTCTGAACAGCTGTACTCAAAAGCTTTCTCTGTCACCTTCAGTGGCTGTAATGTTAAGCAAAATAATCCTTGGCTTATATCTTTATACGTTTTTTTCCCCCCCCTCTTCTGTTTAATGAAGTAGTAATACTAAATTTATAATAATGCTCTTGGACTTTTCCTTCTTCTCTTTAGATCTGAACCACAGTGGTCTAGGATCCCATTATGAAAATTCTCACTGGGGACCAGTCTCTTCAAATAGTGACTCCAGCACAAACTGGGATAAAGTTATTGTAGACGGCTCTGACAAAGAAGCATGGCCATCAATCACTGGCAGTGACCCAGAGTTGACATCAGAATGTATGGACACTGACTCTGCCTCTAGCTCTGGGTCAGAGAGAAACCTTGTTATAATGGCTTCAGGGAGCACAGGTGGTGAAAATGATGGTATTCGAAATGGCATTGGACATGGTTCTCAAAATAAGTTTGTGGTTGGTAGCAACAGCAATAATGTGGGCAATGGAAGTATTAATGGGCCGTGGGGTTTATCCCATGGAACCATAATAAGCACATGTCAAGTTTCTGTGGATGCTCCTGACAGCAAATCTGAAAGTAGCAACAATAGAATGAATGCTTGGGGCACCATAAACTCTTCATCAAATGGAGGGTTAAATCCAAGCACTTTGAATTCAAATGGCAACCATGGTGCCTGGCCTGTATTGGAGAACAATGGACATGCCCTGAAAGGGTCTGTAGGGAGTGGTAATCCTGGCACAAATATTCAGTGCAGTACCATAGGTCAGATATCTAATAGTCAGAGTATTAACTCTAAAGTGGGTGGTTCAGCCCATGGTTCCTGGGGAAGCCTTCAGGAAAATTGTGATTCTGAAGTAAATGGTACAAGGAAGGTTTCATTCAGTGGGCAACCTCAAAACCTTAACACTGAAATGAATGGACCAAATAACACTACTAACTTTATGACCTCTAGTTTACCAAACTCTGCTGGTTCAGTGCAGATTAACGAACTGCCTAGTAATACAGGGCATGGGGCCTGGCGTGTGAGCACAATGAATCATTCTCAGATTCAGGCCTCTCCAGTTACAAATGGCACTTCCATTTCTCATCTTAGCAATGGTGAGACGAAAAATGGTGGCTCTTATGGTACTACATGGGGTGCCTATGGTTCTAATTACTCTGGAGACAAATGTTCAGGCCCAAACAGCCAAGCTAATGGTGACACTGTGAATGCAACTCTAATGCAGCCAGGCATTAGCGGGCCTGGCAGCACTAACTTTCAAATCAATGGGAATAAAGGAGGAGGGGTATGGGAGGCAGGGACAGTCAACTCCCAGAATATGCCATGGGGAGGTGGAAACGGTGCAAGTGCTGGCGGGAGTAGAAGAGGATGGGGCAACCCTGCACAAAACACTGGCACTAACATTTCAAATGGAGAATGGAGTAAACTGCCTAGTAATCAGCATTCCAATGAAAGTGTGAATGGAAACAGCAGGAAGTTCACAAATGGATGGAAATCTACTGAGGAGGATGACGTTAACAGCCAGAGTTCTGCTGCTTCTCAGATAACTGAGCAGAACAGCGCATGGGCCAAAACAGGTACGGGGGACAGTGAAGGTAGTTCGGAGAGCACTGGATGCCATGAAGACAGAGTAACTACAGAAGGACAGAATCGAGAGAGAAGGAAAGTTGACCAGCATGCATTACTCCAAAGTATAGTGAACAGAACTGACTTAGATCCACGTGTCCTTTCCAACTCTGGTTGGGGACAGACTCCAATCAAACAGAACACTGCCTGGGATACCGAAACATCACCAAGGGGTGAAAGAAAAACTGACAATGGGACAGAGGCCTGGGGAGGCTCTGTGACACAGACTTCCAGCTCAGGGGGATGTGTGGATAGACCTAGCCCTAATAATAATGATACCTCATCTGTATCAGGGTGGGGAGATCCAAAGTCTGCTACAAGGTGGGGAGACTCCAAAGGGTCAAACAGCCAAGGGGGGTGGGAAGAAGATTCTGCTGCTACAGTAATGGTCAAGAGCAATCAATCATGGGGAAGTGGCAAAGAGGAAAAGTCATCTTGGAATGACGCACAGAAGATCAAACAGGGATGGGTAGATGGACAAAAGGCCAGCCAGGGTTGGGCAGTTTCTGGCGGTGACAGCTGGGGTGAAAATTCAAGAAGTAACCATTGGGGTGAGGCTAAGAAATCCAGTTCAGGAGGTAGTGACAGTGACAGATCAGTATCTGGTTGGAATGAGCCAGGTAAATCAAATTCTGTTACTTGGGGAGGTAATAATACAAACCCAAATAATTCTTCGGGATGGGATGAGCCTGCAAAGTCTAATCAGAACCAGGGCTGGGGAGACCCTCCTAAATCCAATCAGCCTCAAGGTTGGGGGGATTCGTCAAAGCCAATCAACTCTCCAGAATGGAACAAACAAGATGTTGGCTCTTGGGGAGCACCATCTGCCGCAAACAAACCCCCAGGGTCAGGCTGGCTGGGTGGACCGATGCCGGCACCAGCAAAGGAGGAAGAACCCACTGGCTGGGAGGAGCCATCCCCTGAATCAATACGCCGCAAAATGGAAATTGATGATGGAACTTCTGCTTGGGGTGATCCAAGCAAATACAACTACAAAAATGTGAATATGTGGAATAAAAATGTCCCAAACAGTAGCAGCAGTTCAGACCAGCAAGCACAGGTACATCAGCAGCTACTGTCTTCAAGTGCCATGTCTAGCAAGGAGAGCAGTTCGGGTTCTGGTAAGACTTGGTTTTACGCACATTTGTGTTTTCTGTTAATTGTAAAACAATTCTTGCTTCATATAACAATATTTTAGTTTCAAAGTGGAAAGGGGAAGAAGGTGCCAATGACATGCTGTTTTTATTTATAAAAAAAAAAGTAACAGCAATGCTCATAGACGTTTGATATTTTTATACAGATTGGAAGATCTGTTCTAGTTATAAGTAGCTTGAGTAATAAAGACTAGGCAGCTCTACTTGAATTCTGGGGTGTGGGAACACAGAGAAAATATTTAAAATAGTATCTGAGGAATGAAAGTATTTTTCTTCATTTGATTCTAAAACAGTTAAAACTTAATGTTGCCAGAGAGCTCCCCCGCTGNCCCCCCAAAAAAAAAAAAAAAAAAAAAATTGAGCTGCTACAGGACAGAATGAAGGGTGATGGTTTTATATGGACTCAAGATCAGACTTCCTGATCTTGTCGTTTTGGGAGCACTGAATAATGATGCTTGCAGGTGAGCTTGCGTGGTGTTTATGAAGTATTTTGTGCCCTGTCTCTTTTTCCACTGTGAAGAGGAGTAGCTTAAATATAATGAGCAGCTCTTAGGAACTTAATATCTTAGAAATCTCTATTATCAAAATGTAATTCTTTACATATGAAATTTGTACTTTTGTGATCTTTTTTTTTTATGGAACAGCTTACAGTTGTAATAATTACCTTCATACAAAATGTAAATGTGTACTAATATGCTTTTTATTGTATGTTATGGATCTAGAAAAGACAAAACACTTGAGTCTTTTTAGATAGCTTTTAAAATCCTGTTTAAAAACATGCCAATAACTCATACTGCTTTAAAAAGGTTGGGGAGAGCCTTCTACTCCAGCCACTACTGTAGATAATGGAACTTCAGCGTGGGGTAAACCCATGGATACTGGTACTAGCTGGGGAGAACCCATCAGCGATGCAGCAGGCACCTCTGGCTGGGGAAACGCTTCTCTTGGTCAACAGGCTTCAAATAAACCTGGTGAGTGCTTTCTGCATCATCTTTGAATACAGGTATTTGAGGAAGGTGAAATACCTCTATAAGAAGCTTTACATTTTTGAGGGCTTTTTTATCGTGAAGTAAACATCAAGCTAACTTCTGTGTTAAGGGCAGTCAGTTGCTACTGAAATGTTAATGTGCTGGATTTTTTTCACAATCAGGGCCTAAATCTATGCAAGATAGTTGGTGTGGAGATGATATGCCATTGACAGGCAGTCGTCAGACCAGCTGGGAGGAAGAGGAGGATGTAGAGATTGGAATGTGGAACAGCAGTTCTTCACAAGAAGCTAACCCATCTTTAAATTGGCCACCATATATGAAAAAAATGCCCACAAAGGTAATGAGGAGGTTGAGTCAAGGTTTTTGCACTGTTGTCATTTCTCAAAGCCAAGTCAGAACAGAGTGGCACTGCACTGAGTGGAGTACCATTAAGCTTTAATCTTCATTCATAACATTTTATGATATAATTTAAGCAGTAGGTGGTAAACATCTTCTGAGTATCACAGGAATTCCTTTCTGTTTTTAAGGGAATTATGAAAGGTGGAAATAAGCAAGATGAAACATGGATCAATCCATTCATTAAGCAATTCACAAATCTCAGTTTTTCAGTAAGTATTTACCTTTACCTGGCTTTACTGCTGCCTTAGAGTGCTAGTTATAATGCATAAAGATTAAAATGCTTAATTGCTTAGTGTTCATTTTCATAGTATTTTTCTTTTTACTTCTGTTTGTCTCTTCTCTGTCACCCATCCCTTTTCTTTGCATCCTCATTACAAAAAGACCTATTTATTGATGAAAAGTTGTAAACACTACCCAGGTATTCATCCAGTAGTCTGTTGTTTTACTTAATGTTACATAGGTGTTTTGGTGAAGATACCTGTTTTCAATTGGGTAACAACTAAAGGGAGAAGATGCTTTAAAATAGCATCTGATTTGTCTCGGTTTTTTTTTTCTTGCAGGTTTGAATTGAAATCATATATGTGAATCTCTTTGTTTTAGTTTTTAAAAATATTATTATTAAATAATTATGATTCATTTTATTACTTCAGAGAGAATCACCAGAAGAAACCATACAGAGCAATAAGATGGACATGTCTGGAGGTAAGAATAGGAGAACCTAGCTGGGTTTTATTGCTTTCCTCTCCAGTCTCTTTTAGTTTATATCCTTCTGTAAATTAGCTTTTAAAAACTATATATAATATATATAGTTATAGCTATATATAGTTAAATATATGTTTCCCTAAAGAAAAGGGATACCCTTGTAGAGAAAAAAAATTTGTGCATGTGAGTAATGCTATACACCTGAATCACCTGGTTGCTATAGTAATATCCATAAATCAAGCTAAGCTTACATATATTAAGCTGACACGAAAGAATGTTTTCAGGGTGTGGTGGGTTTGTTTCTTGTAACATAAGTATCTAGATTGCCTTCTGGATACCTTCACTGAATATAAACAGAAATGTTCAGAATACCACACTCGCTCATTGTGGTTCATTCTTGGAAACACATTTTCAGTTCTAAGAACTAAATTAATACTGAACAATTATTTTAGAAACGTTTAAACCTGAGTGTAAAATGACTTCTGAGCAGTTTTATTTGAATCCATTGACTGTTATGATTGCTTTATCAAATCAAAAATAGTATAACTCTTCAATACATTAATAACAATATATTGTAATGATAGAATATTTAATTAAAAGTAATTGTAGCACTGTATTTTTTATTGTAGTTGCACTCTTTATTCTAGTTTAAAATTGGGTATTTTCACTTTCGGGCTCGTAGTCTGTTGTATAAAGAAATTGTTCTTTGAATTTTAGATTTTAATATTAATTGCAAGCCTCATTTAAATTATTTCAATTTTTTTAAATTTCAATTTAAAACATCTGCTTGGAAAGTAATTCTCTTGCACTGCATGCAGTGAAGTATTAAATGGACTCCTTTACTACTGCTTATCTTTTGATCTTCTAGCTTGCCTAGTGGAATTAATGGTAAAAGATAACTTAAAATTTGCTTTTAGTAAACACAAATATTTTAAATTTGTGAGGTTTGGGGTCGTCTTTAGCTAAATAGGTTTTTTCTTAACTGAATCAAATTAAAGAGCCTCTGAAATATTACACAAATGTAAGGGATGTGATAAAGATACTGCTTCAAAGCCAAGACAATGCTTATTGCGACTAAAAAAAAAAGTGGCATTCACAACTGGAAACTCAAGTTTGAAGAATTATACTTTCTTGTTTTTAAGAGAAAACTGAGAAGAATATTTTTGTGAAGCTTAGCAAAGTCTGTTGATGCTTTGCTGATTCCAAGTTTTGAGTTGTCTGTAGCCATCAATTCTTAGTGTTTCCTTTCCCTTTTCAGTAAAGCCCAGAGAGTTGAAAGCTAAACTGATGTTTTCTTTTATTAGCGTCTAGCTTGAGAGCAGTATTAGTTCAGCCCTTCATAAGCATAAACTGGTTTCTAGTGTATCTGGAAAACTGAATAATCTTTCATTCGATGTTGTAGTCACATCTCTCACCTTTTCTTAGGGTTATTGCAAGATAAGCGAATGGAGATGGATAAGCATGGCCTCAATGTTGGAGATTACAATCGTGTGGTTGGAAAAGGCCCTGGTTCTCGTCCTCAAATTTCCAAAGAGTCTTCCATGGATCGCGGTCCTTACTTTGATAAGGTTAGTAGGTGTCTTACTGGTGGACACTTCTAAACTTCTTTAACTCTGCATTCTAAGTAGTTATCTGTGTGCTCCTTAGCTTTCTGCATTTAGTAGAGAGGAAAATTAGGGCTTTCTTGTTAATCCATAAGATATGTTTTGTTCTTTTTAACTTACTGATATATGATACTAAGCACTTTCTGTAGCCCGTTTGCAGTGCAAATGACTAACCTGATCTCTTTTGTTTTCTGCCTATTTCCTGCTGGTGCTGGACTGTCATGTGACTCTTCCCTTCTGTTCCTGGCAATGGTTTCTCCCTTCTGCTTGCTTGCTGGCTGGTTGTTGCGCATCGGTTTGTCTGTCCAATCAGGATGGCATTGTAGCAGACGAGTCCCAAAACTTGCAGTTTATGTCCAATCAAAACATGAAGCTTCCCCCTTCAAATAATGCACTACCTAACCAAGCCCTTGGCTCCCTAGCAGGGCTGGGTATGCAAAACTTGAATTCTGTTAGACAGGTAAGGCTGTGTGCATATCCTTGGCATGTTACTTGACAGCATTTAATACCTTTTGATGTAACATCTGAGCTACCTATGTGATTGATATGTGTTTAACTTCTAATTCAAATGTATAGGGGTGGGAGAAGCAGCAGAAGAGGTTTATTGTCACTAACTGTCCATCCTTTCCCTAGAATGGCAATCCCAGTATGTTTGGTGTTGGTAATATAGCAGCACAGCCCAGGAGCATGCAGCAGCCTCCAGCACAACCTCTTAATTCATCTCAGCCTAATCCACGTGCTCAAGTGCCTCCTCCATTATTATCCCCTCAGGTAATGGAGTGCATAAAACATTCTGTGTATAAACTACCAAAATGCTGCTTTAGAAAATTTTTTTTTGTTTATTGGTGTTGCTGATAACTTATTCTGTAAATATTTGAAAACATATTTGACTTGATGAGTGTTTCAGAAACTAGGCAACTGTTGACCAGAGATTGTAATATTCAACATCTAGTGTAACTGATAGCACGTTACTGTCAGTCACTCTTCATACTGGTCCATTTTGCAGGTTCCAGTATCATTACTGAAGTATGCACCAAACAACGGTGGCCTGAGCCCACTTTTTGGCCCACAACAGGTAGCCATGTTGAATCAACTGTCCCAGTTAAACCAGCTTTCTCAGATCTCCCAGTTACAGGTAAGCTAACAAAGCTAGTCGCTCTGTGTTCTGTTTGAAAGTCTTAAGTAGAGACTTACGTCAGCTATAAACTGTTCTTAAAAAAAACACCACAAAACACTGTCTCCTAGCGGTTGTTGGCTCAGCAGCAAAAAGCGCAGAATCAAAGAAGCATGCCTTCTGGTGGTCGTCAACAGCAGGAGCAGCAGGTAAATAAATACATTTATTATTAACTTTTCAAACTATCTTTAAAAACTGTTTTTCATCCTGAGCTGTGTTTCTTGTTATAAATTGTTATAAAGTGTGCAAGAGTGAATGGGATTTTGACAAGCTTTAAAGGAGTGACTTAGCTTAATGCTGGGGTTTTGCTGTGCTAAGATGCACGGAGCACAAAGATGCATTTCATTATCTTTCTTTAAATGTGGAAAAGCTTTTGCCTATTTATATTGTAACTGCTCTGTTTTTTAAGGGTCGATCTCTTAGTATGCAGCAACAGATGATGCAACAGTCCCGTCAGCTTGATCCAAACCTGTTAATGAAGCAGCAAACTCCACCCTCTCAACAGCAGTCACTCCATCAACCCACCATGAAATCTTTCCTTGAGAATGTCATACCCCATGCTACTCCTGAGCTACAAAAAGGGCCATCACCAATAAATGCATTCAGCAGCTTCCCTATAGGTGGGTTTCTCCTTGCTAATTTCATACTGTCAATTAATGCTTATGTGACACACAGCCTTTCTTTTCACGTTGCCTGCCTCCTCTGAAAATAATAGTGATTGTAATCCTGTTAGCACTTACGATTTTAATGGAAGTAGTAATTCTTTGTGGGGCTTATCCAGTTATCTTTGTTCTCCAAAGAACTTTTGTCACAAGTGCACTCATTCCCAGAAGTGACTGTCTGTATTTCAGTGCAGAATGCTTTACATTCTTAAAGAATGTCTGTCTCCTTTTATTTCTTTTTTATCCTCTGGGTCCCGAGGATGATACAAAGTCCTCTTGCAGTTATGATTCCTGGAGCTAAAGGACTTTTAGAAGTAGAATCCATACAAAGAATCCATTGATGTGGTCTCATTTCTTTGGATTTTAAAAACGTTTTCAATGAATCTGGAATTGCATAGGTAGAACAAAATGTTAACTTCCCTTTTAGTGGTTTTGTCCAGGAAAGAAAGCTTTTAGCTCTGCATTTTTAAAGAATGGTTGTCTCATTTCAGGCAAAATGTCTGAACATTTATAAATACAAACATCTCCTGTTTCTTTCTCCCCACATTTCCAGGCTTCTGTCCAATTTCTACTTCAGAAATTCCAGGCTTGTATATTTTCTCCTTACTTTAGGTCCCTTTTTAATGCTATCTTATACTTACTACAACTGTATACCATTTACCTCTTGTTCCTTATCCCTATTTTTTTCCTCCTCTTCAGTTTGCTTTTCTTCTATGTTATTCTAATCTGGTCATTTCTGTTGGGCTGAATTCCTTTGCATTCTCATTGCCCTTTGTAGAAAAGTTTGTTTAATGGAGACTGCTGCTGAAATCCTTGTGCTTATAGGTGGAGTGTTACGGAGCCAGTGGGTCGGTGCAGGCCATGCTGTTGCACTGCATGTGGCACACTGGAGTTTTGCTTGTGGCCAGTCTTAAGTCCAGGCTGCTGCTTAATAGTTGCTGCTGATGATTGGCATCAAGATCTAACTACTGCTTTGATTCAAAGGGCAAGGCATAAAAATGAAGTTTGTTTAGCTATTAGAGACACTATGTTAGGCCTAATGAAAGGAATATTTAACTTTCTCGCCAAACTTCATGCTGAGTAATTGCATCCTGCCTATGTTAGGTTCCTTTCTGTTCCATTTCTCGAGTTGAATTGTATACTATTGTTAAGTAGCAGCTTTCTCGTCTTAATCATTGCCACATTTCAGGAACCTGCAGTATATGTAAGATTGCTTTGAGATCCCTCAGGAATCTGCTGCAGTATACGTAAGAATTCTTTGGGATCCCTTTGGAGTAGTACTGTATAGTGATATAAGCAAGTGGAGGCACGCTCAGTCCATAAATAAAAGCTTAAGGGTAGAAGTAGTAGGTTGCTGGAATTTCTTCACCCTTTAGTGAAAAATTGAGTCAAGCGGAGTATTGGTAGCATCCTCCAAGTCCACAAAGTATAGTAGCGTAGTCAAGTGAGAAGGAGCTGAACTTGCCAAGTTGTCTAATGGCAAATCTTGCAGGTATGTTCTTTTCTCCATGTTCTAATATTAGCATCAGGACACGTAGCAGTGAAAGCAGGGAGGTCCTGTTTACGTTCTGGGGAACTGAATTTGTCGAGATTCACTAGATATTTGTTCATCAAAAGCAGAGATTGGGGGTGGGTGGGGGGTGTCCTTCTTTCTAGTTGACCAGTGCTGCAGTCACATCCTGATTCATTTATAGAATTAAGTATTTCTAATATTAAAAATACCTTTTTCTGCCAAATAGTGAGTATAGATGAACGATATAAAATCTTCCACAATTGGATATGAAAAATTACTTCTGGGAAGACTGTTTAAATTCTAGATTGTGTGCAGGGACTGATGTTCATCCCTCAGTCCACAGGCTTCAAATACGGAGCTGTGGACATGGATCCACGCCTGCCCAGGGGCTGGCATTAACCTTATCAGCTAGATGTGCCTATTTGCCAGCTTGTGATCTTTCTAACCCTTCTTTTAGAGATCTGTCTTCTGCAAGCTTCTTCAGAGTTAGAAGAAAGTTTATTGTTGTGCACAGGTCATTGCTCTGACAACAACAAAATGCCGGAGGGAGAGGTGTCAGAAACTGGATTGATTGGACTCTTCCTTTTTTTTGTTTCAGCTATTGATAGTTGTTATATTTCTTAAAACTCGGCTGTCCTGTTATGAGGCACTTTCGCTGAGGCTTTTCAAGGGGCTGCTTTTCTGGCATCAACATCTGCTCATGCCTTTAAGAAAAACAAATGAAAAACAAACAAACAAACAAAAAAAAAAACCCCCGCTTCTATATGGCAGTGAATATCGACTTAGGGACAAAATTAAGCACTAGTTTCCGGTGCTGAATGAAGGTGTTTCTAGTAGAGATTTGAGAAGTTCCCTGTGTGTCTCTGGCTCTAAGTTAAAATGTTGTAGTGGTTTATTTTCAGAAATGAAGTAAATGGATCTGAAGGGCTGGAAATGTCACCAGGTATGGTTGTGAATTAAGGATTCCTACAGACCTGGAAAGAGAGCAAGCATGCCAGAGACAAAAGCATGGGCACATTGTTCAAGCTCAGAGTAGCTGGTTCTCGCAGGTATTTGGACTGATTTGGGTTGGCATTGTGTTGATTCTCTGGCAGATAAACATTTTGAAATACAGACAACAGGTTAGAACAGGTGAAGACAAGTTTTGTTTGTTTTCTCTTGCTGTGGTTTTAATATTCAGTGTGAACAGGATAAAAGGAGGAGGGGAGTAGTATGACTTGTGCAGTTCCACGCAAAGTGCTTATCTATCTGTGCTGGTGTGGTTCAGAAGCTGGCGAGGTGTCCTGTTGAACAGCCCAAATAAGAATGGGAATGAGGTTGTAACTGCAGATACCAATACATAACTTTTGCTGAATAGGGACGAGTACAGACACACCCTCCTGCTGAGAAAAGTGTCTTTTACAACTGAGCGTAGCTCTTCAAAGTACAGTACTTCTTCTTTGTACAGATGAGATCAGTCGTTGTACTGGTGCTAGACTGATGTTAGGAAATGCCACATTTTTTAGATGTTTACATCTTAGTTTCTCTAACTTCCTCAATGGCTTCTTCCACTGACATTTTTGCATGAAGACATCAGCTGAGAACTTCAGAGTGCTTTGCATTGCTTAGCTTCTGTCTGTAGTAGGTTCACTGTATTAAATGCTAGAATGTTTCTCAAAAACAGAGACTTGGAAGCATGAAATAACCATAGTAATATGCTCTTAAATGTTTATTAGGACAATAGCAGCAATTAGCAGAAGAAAAACATTTAGTCTGTATTTCATAAGCTATATATGTTTTTAGGAATGAACTCAAACTTGAATGTAAACATGGATATGAGCAGTATTAAAGAGCCACAATCTCGATTGAGGAAATGGACTACAGTAGACAGCATTTCTGTGAACACATCGTTAGATCAAAACTCCAGCAAACATGGTATGTTGAAAGTGCCGTTAAGCAGCATTTGACATTACACATCGGACTTTCACTTTCTGTGTATAAAATGCAGGTTTGCTGTATTTAGGCCTGTAGTTGTAACTACTGTGTTGCTTGTAGCTGTCAGAATTTGTATTGTGTTGTCTGTGCCAAACTTGCTGCTTGTCTTGTACAGCAGCCCATAGCTTTCTTGAACATTTTTACTTAGAGAAGTGATCTTGTGATGAGATTTAGTAGAAACGTTGTGCAGAATTCCTTTTTTAACCAGACTTTTCTTTAAGTGTGACTATTGCTACTAGTTTTACCTTAATCTGGATTGGAATGCTTCATATGTGTTTAAACCAAAAGCTTTTGATTTTCTAGCTTTCTTTCCCCCCACCCTGCTGGCTGTAAGGTGATTTATGGGGATTTAACTCTGTGTGCATGCATTCTGGTCATGTCTGACATTTTTAGTTACAGGTTTTGGTTATGAATGTGTATGTTTGCATTCTAAAAATGGGGAGAGCTTAGAAGGGAGAGACTAGTACCATTGCTGTACTTAGTTTTAGAGGAGGCGGACTTTGTTTCTTCATATTTCATTCCAGTAATCAGGATTCATAWGACATTTCAACTGTTTCAGTTGCTTGAAATCTTATCCAGTTAAAATTTGAGTCTATAGCACAAAGGTTCTGTGTCTAAAGATAGTGATAAAATGTCTCCAGTCTCCTATTACTGTTCAGTCTTCAGATTGTTTGGATATTTTTAGATTTGTCAGCTGTTTTACTACTATGAAATGACTTGCTGCCTTAAGCATCTAGTGGAGATACCCTGCTACTGCACTCCTGAACTGTATCTGCTTGTTACAGATGAGCAGAAGTGTTGGTGTTACTTTAGTTGTAGGTAATGTTTTCTGAATAGTGTTAGGAATTTGATTATTTGAACTCCATATTGCATTGACTCACTAGTAAGAGTCACTTATTCCCTCAGAACTGTACAATATCTTTGGCTTTGCTGTGTAATAACTTTTAAACTTCTCCTTACAGGACTTGCACATAATCAAATAGATTGTGTACAGCGCTTTCGTTCCTTGCTCTGCCTCCAGTGATTTTTATTTTTTATTTTTTTTCCCTCCCAGGAATATGAGTAGAATTTACAGAGCTTTGCAGTAGCTAAAGATCCTTCAGATTTTGTAGATGTTTCTTCCAAGAGCCCTCCCATCACGGAATATATTCACTACCCCTGTTATCCAGTTGGGGTCTCACAGAATGCTCTTACACTCTTGTATTAATATTTTACTTAAATTTAATAAGTATACTATTTTAATGAGATGATTTCATGGGAGATTATTCTTCCGGTTTTCTCCTGAATTATTCAGAGACATTTCATTTTAGATTATATAATCCTGTATGACTTCCTATATAACTTGACATCATAAGAGGACAGTATGCTGCTATATATTTCATGAATGCTTTACATGGGCATGTTTTTATATATATATAGGTATATAAAAATATAAAAATTGGGTATGAAAAAGATTTGACGACTTTTTTTTTTTTTTTTTTTTTTAATTAGGTGCTATTTCAAGTGGTTTTAGGCTGGAAGAGTCTCCATTTGTTCCATATGACTTTATGAACAGCAGTAATTCACCAGCCAGTCCTCCTGGATCTATTGGGGATGGCTGGCCCCGTGCCAAATCGCCTAATGGCTCTAGCAGTGTTAACTGGCCACCAGGTACGCAACGCCAGTGCTTACTCTTTGCGTGGTTCTTAACTGTTCAGCTGTGTTTCTCCTGTGTTCCTTGGTCATTACGTGTGGAGGGGGCAGGGAAACAGCCTACAAAAAAGCATTAAGGGTGTGTTTTTAGCAGATCGAAATTGAGAGCAGTAGTTTTATTGTACACAGAGAAGTACATCTCCCTGCTTTGAGATTCCACCTTGGTGAGACGGGACCAGAAAAACTAGAAATGAAGTGAATAAAGTGAAAAGCAGACTAAATTAAGTCAATTAAATGCTTAAAAGGTTTTGGATTTTCAGTCATTAAGAGATGTATTGTTTAGACAGCTGTTTCCTGTTTAAAAAAAAAAAAAAAAGCTTCTTTTCTGAATCTCTATTCCTAGAGTTTCGTCCTGGTGAGCCATGGAAAGGTTATCCAAACATCGACCCTGAAACTGACCCTTACGTCACTCCTGGCAGTGTCATAAACAATCTTTCAATTAATACTGTGCGGGAAGTTGACCACCTCAGGGACAGGAACAGTGGTATGTTCAGATGCTACGTTTTCTTACTGCGTACTGATCTTCCTTCAGTCACATAGAGACACTGTTCGCTTGGAGATGTGTTTGCTACTTGCTCATCTCCTTGTTTATCTTTCGTATTGTGGATTTCACGGCTGAAAAGCTCATCTTTGGCTCAAGCACTGCTACTTGATGCAATGCAACAGATATTCCAAGAATGCGGGTAGAGTGAGCGAATGCTGCTGATCTGCATTCTGATGTAATTCTGTGCACAGAGAGGCAGTGTGTTTTGAAAGTAGGCAAGCAAAACTTGGCAATCTAGCCACTGCAGTAATGTAACCAGCTTTGCTTGCAGTGAGTGCAGGGTGCTTCCTGCTGTTGAGCGTGCTTGCTACCACATGCCATTGGATCAAGGATGAGGACTGAGAAGAGTGAAAGAGGTCCCTCGTCTGACTGTGCAGACGTATTCAGTCTGGACTACAACTCATGCCTTTTAATTTTATTGCATTTGTGATGCACTGTGCTGTGATTGACTTCTGTCTTTATTGTAGGGTCATCCTCATCTTTGAACACCACGCTGCCTTCAACTAGTGCCTGGTCATCCATTCGTGCCTCCAACTACAATGTTTCCCTCAGCAGTACAGCACAAAGCACTTCAGGTGATGTCTGCTTATATTGCTCTGAGCTGGCGTTTCTTCACCTTGATGGGCTTCATGGGGATACGAAATGTTATTAAAAAGTAGTCCTGAGGTCTTGTCTGAGTGGTAACTTCACTAATTGTCATTCGTTTTTACTCAAATTTAGCAGCTTTTATTTGTAGCAAGGTGACGGATCCAGCAGTGATTAAGGTTGTCTTTATATGTCTTTTAGTAGCCAGAAACAGTGATTCCAAATCAACATGGTCTCCTGGATCAGTCACTAACACCTCTCTGGCTCATGAGCTGTGGAAGGTCCCTTTGCCACCTAAAAGCATCACTGCTCCGTCCCGCCCACCTCCAGGGCTAACAGGCCAGAAACCACCGTTGTCCACTTGGGATAATTCCCTTCGTTTGGGTGGAGGATGGGGAAATTCTGATGCCAGATATACCCCTGGTAAGGATGTCTTTTTGTGTATGAAGGTTTTCTGTTTTGTTATCAAGCTAGGGAGTCTCCTGTGCATTTGGTTAGATAATCCGTCACTGTTGGCTAACATCTGTACCATTTGTCTTGCCAAAAGCAAAAGCTGGTCTATATATCCTAAACTGCATTGCGGCAGACTTTCTACTGAATAAAACTGGGGGGGGAAGGGCTGGGTATTGTATGCAGCGGTAACATGAATGGCACTAATGTATTTTTCTGTCCTTAGTATGAACCATCTCTGCAAGCGCTTTCCGAGTTTGACATCTGTGGCGCTGAATGCAGTTGCCTATTAAAAGCATTTTTCACAGAGTGGCTCATACCGTAATGAGTTAGATCATGATAGTACAGGGAGTCTTCAGACAG